>OV815291.1:13030000-13630000 GCA_929108145.2 Limnephilus rhombicus
TCCGAGGCGCTATAGGCCACTGAGTAGACCGTATCTTTTTATAATTTTTCTGTTACAAATTTTCGATTGAGAGTCACAAATATTGTCTTCAGTGATTAAATATGTATTACAATTTGAGGTTCTACTCGTTAAGTAAAAATCAAAATAGTTATTCATGTAAGACTTTCGGAGGCGGGTATTGGTACCGCCGCCCCGGGGACCATTTATTAGATAATCAACACCTCTGCCATGGGTCGCCCCGAGTGGTTTGCTACGTTTGGTGACTTAGCAGGAGTGCCCGGATTCGTGAGATGAGGTTTGTCCGGGTCTTGGCGGCAGACGCGTCTGCCCACGTGCTATGTGGCGGACCGGAGCGATAGAGACTGGTTGAGGAGGTCTTTTGTCCTCTCCAGCCAGAATCCCTCGACCCATCCATCGCCTTGGTCCGCAGTTGAAGGGATGGATTCAAAAGTTCGTCACTCCTAGACCCACCGACCCCCATATTCCTACCCACCGCTCATACCGTTTTCCTTCCGAGAACTTCCCAGTTCCTCTCCTTACTTTCCTTTAAAAGTACCCTCCACACAGCATCCTCTAAGATAATGTAGGCCCTAAGGGAAATTATTTTCTCAGGGCCTCCTGTGTGGAGTTAACGTAAACAAAAAAAGACTCGCAGAAAAGACAATAGATGTCGCACATTAAATAAAAATGGATAAAGACACCAAGACACCATCTAGATAGCGTTTAGTTCTAGACGAATCGTGCAATCATAAGTCTTCAGTGATTAAATGTTTCAATTTTAGATTTTACTCATTCATCACGTAAAAATAAATCTCTTTCCCGTTTGTTGCATAAGAAAAACTGTAGATGAACACAGAAATGTGTTGTCTTCAGCATTGCTTTATTGATTACAGATTCTGAATTGTATAATCTTCCTAACATTGTAAAATATGTATTCATAAAGTCAAAATTTAATAGAATAAAAACCTAAATCATTTTTTTTATGCATCTGATGATGACCTACAAATATAAAAATTATATTTTTATTTTGTTTTAGGACAAACCATGGATCAAGTCATTGCCTACCGTGATTACTTACTGAATGAAGAGAAACTGCGTGTTGTAGAAGCCAAGAGAATGGGTCCGCAGCAGAATGCTGGAAATCTGTTTGGAGTTGAAGGATCCTTTAAGAAACTGGATATAGACTGACTTTGGTTTAATTTAACAAATATTAAAAACTTAGGTTGGAGTGTTTCCAACTCCACTACAATAATTCGATGACCATCAAAACGATAATCAGCGGCCGGTGCCATTTTGATTTTTTGTCATTTGAATGTTCCCCGGTAAAGGCTCATTCTTAGCTAAGCTAATTTAGTGCACTTTATGTATTAATTTTTCACCAAATATAAATGGAATTTGTATACAAACCTATTTGCTTTATTTCACCTCATAATTTTTTCCAGGTCCAGTCCTCTTTAGGTTTGCCTTGGCATCATATGTTTTTTTTTCTATTTGATCTCGATAATAAATTTAAAATATTTATATCACAAAGTGGTAAAGTGGCTGTCTCTATGTGCTTTCAGGGATACAAATGATATTCAGATATAAAATGTATTGTGCCTGTTTGAACTGCGAAAAGATCACCGCAGACCACACATGTCGTTGAAGCGTCCTTTTAAGTATGAATGTGAAGTATTCATTTGTTATTTTGGCTTGAAAAAACGCAACTGCTAATAAGGAACTCCAGTGAAAAATATTATGGCTTTAAAAAATATGTTCATATAGACTATGGACCAATGAAAGCTGATTCTGAATATATAAGGTTTTATTTCGTAATATTAAACGTAGAGTTCTTAAAAAATTATTAAAAAGTGCATTTTTAAATCTCTCGTCAAAACACACTGTAAAGTTGGTATTATTGAATGGTTAGTGCTGACGTCATGCGTCACCAGTCATTGTATTGAAACTTTGATTATGTAGGTATGAACAAGCCATCAGTATTAACAACATTTCGTGTTATTCGTTATTACATACCGTTTACAGAGAGTTGTTGTGTTTATTGAAACAATATTTAAGCCTAAATAATTCAGTATCAAAAATAGAGGTATCTCTATTAGTTTATCTCTATTATTTAAAATATTGAAAAACTTTAAACTCTACGAAAAAATTGTATAATATTTTACATCAAAATGCTATCTAGAGACGGGCAAAGCAGCTCAGTTGAACGAGAATGAAAAGATCCGGTTCAGTGAATCGGCTCAATTGAACGACTGAATTAAGCTACGGACACTTTTGGTCATTAGAAGCCAAAGAGCATGCTACCTAGTAGCAATTGCTACCCACTCACTCGTTCGCAAAAATCCGCGAACTGCGAGCAAGTGTGTCCGTAGCTTTGAAGATCGGTCTTACGGAACCGGATCTTACGGATCCGTATGAAGATCCGGGTCACTGAGCCGACTCGTTCGCGAACGACTCACTTCTCTATGAACTTCGAATTCAAAATGGCCGTCTTCGATCAGCTGGTAGGCGCTGTATCGCCTGTATCTTATTTGCCTACAATTTTTGCAGTGTGCAGGTGATGCTCCGTTTGAGATAGTATTGATTTTAAAAGCTAAAAAAATTAAAATATCAAACAATTTCTATACCACTCTCCCGTAATAATATTGAAAAATATAATAACATAATAAATATAACATAATAAATAAATAATTCCACCTAAATAATGTTTTAACTTATCGAATAGTACCATACTTTCTTCCGTATAACTGTCATACAAAATGAACACCTGTTGGAAAAACTTTTCAGGAGTGATGACGTCACACGATTCACTATACGTCCGGTGTTTTTCGGGGGATCTTGAAAAATTAAAACTTTGAAAATTATTTTAACTATTAAAACAAACTCTAAAAAAATATGCAGTTATAAGTCAGAAGGTCATTTTTCATTAAAAAAAAATTTAAAAAATTGGACTGGAGTTCTCTATTATTGTAATTTTGAACATTGTGGATTTTACTCTCTCCGAATCAACTTGATAACCAAACTGGTGTCTATCACAAAACATTATTAACCACTCAGGTATTTTGCGAGTGTGCAAGTTTTTTATCTTACGAACTGTCAGATTTATAAAAACTTTGTGTTTTTACGACTTCGCAATTAAAGCTCTATAAATGAAACAATTCTGAATATAGCCGAATACTAAAAACTGTTTTTGAAAGGTTGTGAATAAGCTTTCAAATAGTTATATTACAAATAAATATAAACATTTGTAAATTAAAATTGAGAATGCAAAAATAAAAAAATTGTAAAAATGACTCATGTGATGCTTTTATGTGAAAATGGTACTAAAATCACGGATTATGTAAAAAAACACTTATTCTATTGTATGAATGTATAATAAACAATTTTGTCACCTCGCTTTTTTACCATTTCATACAATAATATTTAATAAAAAATTAACAATGTCTATCGGCATGTACGCAATTTGGCGGGTGAAAACTGTTTCTACAAAATAAGTCTTTTTTTATGTACTTCTATGGACAACTTTGAATAGAGATGTGAAGCTTGATTCAATATGAATCTTCTACTTTTTGTTTTAGAGTTGTCACTAGAACAATAACAGAGTTATAACGATTTCTGTGGGAACACACGCGTTAGCATGAAGACACGCTTATTGTACTTGACTGCTATTGTTATATTGTCGTATAAACACGCTTACGGGTCGGAGTGATTAAAATGTGTGTGTGAATCTTACTATGACTGAAAAACGTCTAAAAGGCCGCCTATGCAGCAGACGGCACTCAAGGTTGGTGTCTTTGATGTACATTTGATTGCCGTTTTGTTGATATATTTTGTATTCGCGTAAAGCAAATTCATCAGTCAATTTTTTAGGGTGTTATGCCCAACGAATTTGGGGTTATTTACACACCCCAGGCTCATATTATGATTCAAGGTCGTCAGTCAATCTCATTTACGGATGACCTCTGATTCTCCTCCGGTGAAATGAGAAGGTCAAAATTCTCATTCTTTTCTCATTTATGAAAAAATCTGAATATTATTTCAATAAATGTAAACTTTATTAACTGGATTTTATACATAATATTACATATTAGAATAAAATACAATACATAACAGTCAATATAATGGTAACAAGAATTAAGATCGTACTAAACACCAAGTTCAATAGGTATTTTTAAGATCAATAAATATTATTTAACAACACTGAATTTACAAGTACATAATTTCTTGCCCTCTACCATTTGTTCTTAGAGGAAACCAGTCGGCGTTTAGTCTATACAAACATATTCCCCAATTTCCTCTCTGGATTTTGACACTAGTGCAAATGTTTTTTTAATATAAGGGGGCATACATTAATTACGTGAGCATAAAAGGGGGGAGGGGGGGGTCCAGCAAAATCTCACGTTACTTGAAAAGATTATATGAATGGCCCAAATTTATCTCACCAAGGGGGGGAGGGGTCGAAATTGGAAGAATAACTTGCTCACGTAATTAATGTATGCCCCCTAATATAGATATCGACCACTAGCTTTTCGGTAAATTTTAGTTTTTATGATAAGTTACTTTTTGAAGGAGTTAGGACTCTCCGAAAATTGGTAAAATTGCCTGGTTTGAACGCCATCAACAGACCTTCAGTATTACACAAACTAGATCATTTATTTTTTAAAAAAGCAAAACGTGTAGACATAGAATATTTTCTTCTTAACAGTTGGTAAAAAAACCAGTTTTGGAGGAGAAAAATGGGGAATACAAAACGTATTATCAGTCTGAGATGCAGCTGTCCCTTTCATGTAATCGGGGGGTAACAGCGACAAAATACCTATTATTCAAATTTCTCACGGCGACCATGTAGGCCTAAGCTACACGAGCGGTTCTCCCGCCGCGGGAAACCACTCGAGAAAGCTGGCGGCTCATATCAAACTACACGGGTGGCAGTTTCCCGCCATGCTATCGAGCGATTCTACCGCCGCGGAAAACCGCCCGATCCTTATGCAATCGCGGGAAACCGCCCGTGTAGTTTGAAGTGGCGGTTACCCGCGGCGGGAGAACCACTGCATGAGGCGGGAAAATTTCTCATGCTGAACTGATGAACGAACTGCTCATGTAGTTTGCGCCATACAACGCTCATAGTAAATTGTGTCTGCTGCGGTTTCCTAATGTGGTTTCCCGCGGCGGGAGAACCGCTCGTGTAGTTTGCACCTTAATCTTTTAAGCCTTACAATCCCCCACAAGACGTGATGATTTAATGTGATTCTGTAAAAGCCTTCACGGCGTGAATAAATAAATAAATCATCAGGGCAGATGTGTAACCAAAGATTGTGGTGAAGTGCTTATAGATGCGATACTGTAATACCAGCAGAGATTTGGAGCTGGCAACACGAAATCGCATCTACGTACATAAGCGCACACATCTGATGATGGACACTGGAAAACTGTCCGAAATGTTGGCCAAGTTAAGTATGTCAATGTAAGGACATCTAATATTTATTTTACATTGCAAACAGGGCAGCTAGGCAGTTATTAAAATAAATGTTTACTCTTTCTACGAATATGACAATGTGTTATTTTCTTTTGTAACGTAGATGAGTTCCTTTTGTAACCAAGACTTAAATTTTTTATACTAATTCTATAAAATTTATTTTTATATTTTAATCCAAAATAATTGTAGGCAAGAACAAAGGAATTTATATATATATATCAATTAACTATAAGTTATTTCTATTATTCTCCTGAAACACAGAGTATATACCGAATTCATTAATAAATCTAACTAACTAATCAACCTTCTCCACAGTGGTAGGCAGAGAGGATGGACTGCCACATCATACAACACAGTTCTGGTACACACTCCTTGTTTCATTCACATTCATAGATCTGTTATTAATCGACCCAATTGATTACGCCACGTTTACCCGGGGCATCAATTCGGGGCAAATATTCATTCCTTTCTCCGTACATCTTTTTATTATTTTTTTAACATTATAACACAGGAGGCCATGAGGAAACAAAATTCCCTCAGGGCCTATGTCATCTTTGGAGATGCTGTGCGGAGGGTCTTTTTAGGGAATGGAAGGAGAGGAGTTCTGGGAAGTAAAAAGGTATGTGGGGTGGGTAGGAATCTTGGGGCCAATGTGTCCAGGAGTGACGGACGTACGAATCTATCCTTGCAAGGTGATGGGTCGAGAGAGTCCGACTGGGGAGGTCTATGTTAGGTCTCCCTAAACCAGTCTCTCTCGATCAGGCCCGCCACACAGTAGGTGGGCAAACGCATTCGCCACCAAGACCTAGAGAAACCTCATCCCATGAACCCAGGCACTCCTGCTAAGTCACCAAACATAGCCAACCACTTAGGTGTTGATTATCCAATAAATGGTTTCCGGGGCAACGGTACCCATACCGGCCTCCCAAATTAAAAGATCTCTAGAAGTGTGATTTAAAAGAAAAAACTGATGTTATCAATATTTACATAAAACCTTTTGACTCCTAAATACCATACAGGCTAATGAATTTGATTATCTTTTTAAAAAATCCTCGATCTTTGAAAAAGTTTAGTAGATTTTACCAAAGTAAGGAAAAATTGACCTTACACACCACACCAGAAAAGTCAAGCATTCAATCCAAGTTCGTCCATCCCCTGCCAGTTCCACTTCTAAGTGCCATGCGTCAGGATTGGTATCAAAACTTTCTTATGAACTGCTAGTCTTGCTTCTTTTGACAACATTTTATTAGTGAAAAACATAAAAATATTATTATTTGTTACATTAAAAGTTAAACATTGCATTTATATACAATTAAATCTATGTAATATATCATAATGTACCTAATATCATTAACAGAAATATTTTAAAACAGACATGAAGAATCTTTGGTAAACTTTCGGGATGTCTGGACACACTTAATACAACAATTTTTTTAGAAAAAAACCTTTTGATTCACCTTTATCATTACATAGTATAAAATGAAGTCGCTCAAAATGTATGTGCTCATAGATCTTTTAAACTATGCAACGGATTTTCATGCGGTTTTCACCAATAGATAGAGTGATTCAAGGGGAAGGTTTATATGTATAATACATGCTTATTATGGTAGAGAAAAGCCGAGAAATTCAAATATTCAATTCAGGCAGCGGGCAGCTGGCAAGTGTGGATTTTATAAAGGTCGGGTAATGGCGTTGTGTTTCGTTAGCCACAGCAACGTGTGGCCGGGTCTGCTAGTTATTACTATAAAAGACTTGCATTTGGTGTGAAGGAAAATGCAGCATTCAATATTTCAATACAAAATGTCATAGAATCGGGTGTATGGAAAACACTGCATTCAAAATTTCAATACAAAATGTCATAGAATCAAGTGTATGGAAAACACTGCATTCAAAATTTCGATACAAAATGTCAAAGATCGGGTGTATGGAAAACACTGCATTCAAAATTTCACTACAAAATGTCATAGAATCAGAGATACAGAAAACACAGCATTCAAAATTTCAATACAAAATGTCATAGATTTGGTGATACAGAAAACACTGCATTCAAAATTTCAATACAAAATGTCGTAGAATCGGGGATACAGAAAACACAGCATTCAAAATTTCAATACAAAATGTTATAGAATACGAACAGAAATTATTGTAAATGGCTGACATCCCATACAACGAAAGCAAAATTTTCATTACACGTAATTGAAATTTTAAATGCAATATTTTCCATCACCCCAAATGCAAATGGTTGTCTTTTATAGTAATAAAGGTGAATAAAAAGGTTTTTTTTAACAAATATTTGTACTAAGCGTGTCCCGTCATACTGAAAGTTTACCTAATCTTTATAAACACACTTCAGGCGGGCAAAAACAAGGAACCCGTTGGAAAAAATTGAATTTAGTTTAAATCAATATATCTTCAAAAATAATATGTAAAATTTGATGATTTTTTTTCTATAATACTCGCCACACCCCAACTATACAAGTATTGTCCAAAATTATAGCCTACTTTGTAATAGGACTCCATAAACACAAGTTAAAGTCAGTGTTGGGCCATTTAGTGACGTTTTATGTGGAAAAAATGTATGTACATGTTTTATTACATTACAAAAAAATTGGTTTTCACTTTGGTACAAATCATTTAAAAAAAGAACAATTTGCACATTTCCAATGCTAAAATGTAAGTTTCCCTTTTGATAAAATACTATTCCACACAAAAGACAAAAAGATAAAAAGATTTCCCTGTCTTGTAGCACATATACATATACATTATTTTTACATATACATATAGTTGGGACCCTTACAAACAGCCGAGCGATTCTCTATCTTTTGTGAGATCGAGATAGATCTCGGGCGAGATCTCCTATCAGATTTGTGTGATTTTCTATAGTTGTTATATGAATAAATAATCATGCATACTTGCAGGAATTCGTGTTTAAAACAACCAAAACTAAAATATGTGACAGCTCACAGCTGAAATTCTGACCTCGGCCCGTAGAAAAAGCAAATAACAGCCAAAGAAAATGACACAAATTTGACAGGACATTCGGCACCGGTGCATAGTCGGGAAACACGCCAAATGCGTGCCCAACATATGTACATGGTTCACATTTGTCACACGAGAATGGGTCGCTTCTTCGACTCGTTCTTGTGTTCAACTGTGGAACGATTTGCCGGCCTCTGTGTTTCCTCCTTCCTACAACATGGGCCTTTTCAAGACCAATGTTCATTCTTTCATATTCTCCAAAAGACCCTCCACACAGCATTTCACATGACATAGGCCTTTAGGGAAATTATTTTCCTGAGGGCCTCCTGTGTGGAGTTAATGTAAAAAAAAAAAAAAAAGGCAATCTCGCCCGACATCTATTTCGATCTCACAAAAGCTAGAGAATCGCTTGGTAGATTCGTGTACAAGATTCCTATAAAAATATTTGACAGCCATTCAAGGAGGACTGGTGTAAAAGAGACTAAGATGAAAACTACCCTTCCCGCCTAAAGTGTGTCAACAGAAGAACATGAACAATCGAGTTTCCAAAAATTACTGTTTTTCAGAATTTTTTGATACATGTGAAATAATGCAGTGTATAATATTAAGTGTTGATTTCTTTTAATACACATTAGGGATCGTACCCATACTACGTGACCAATTTTTTGCATTTTTTAACCCCCCCTCCCCGGTGACCAAAAACCTAAGCAACTCGCTGCTCATTTGTACCAAGCGTGACATTTTGAAGACCGCCCCCCCCCCCCCCCCCCCCGAACAGGTCACGTAGTATGGGTACGTTCCCTTAGTAGGGCCCGGATTAATTTGTAAATACATATTTTTAATTTACACGATTCTCGGTCTCGTATGTGTCTCTACCTGGATTATCATATATAGATTGTGAAAAACTCATTTTTATTTTCCATATTTCATGCAAGTCCATATTTTACAAAAAATATCACAATCATCCATATTTTCGATTTTTATATCATAAAACATGAGTTAGTTCACAAAAAATTATATAATTTTACGTGTTTGCATTCTCGCCACCCGCGTGTTTCATTTCTCTCGCGTATTATTACGTATACTCTTCCTCTACTTGCTTGTTGTTGCTTGCGCGTGTTTTTATTTTTACGTACTCAAGTCACCTACTATTACTGTCTAGGTACCTATCAGTTTAATTTCAATATGCTCAAGGATAAACAACCTTTGCGTATCAAGTAAAGTATATTTTAGACAAAAAAAAAGGATTTGACACCCTAAAAACAATTAATAAAGTTCTGAGCGGAAGCTTTGAGGGTACTGCAGACGTGTCTTACACAATTTCGGAACTAGGTTTCTTTAAGTACGCTCCCATTACATCATGTGACGTGAAAAGATCTTTCAGCCAATATAAGGCTAAATTTAGATCAAATCGACAAAGTTTTAATTTCGATAATTTAAAAAAGCATGTGATTGTGTACTGCAATCAATTTAATAATAAGACAGATTTATAGGAAGATGAATACAACTTAATTTTTTTATTTGAATTACCTGAACATTTCGCTATCTTTTCATAATTTTTTTATTGTAACTGTTACTGAATAGTAATTTTTCACAATAAACATTGTTTAAAATGAAAGATATTCTTATTTTATACTCCATATTTTTTCCATATTTAACATTTTTTAGTCCATATTATACGTACATATTTTGAATTTTTTAATACATGTTTATCCGAGCCCTACACATTAGATTTTAAAATGACAATACAATGAAATTAAAATGATTGATTTGACACTATTTTTCACTCCTTACAAAAATCTGATAAAAATTTTCAAAATATTCAAAGAATCGAACACGAAAAATAAATGTGTATACAAACCGCATTATGTATTAAATGCTACTAAACACTTAAAAATAATTTACAAAAGTACGAGATTTTGCTAATTTAATAAATAAATTGAATTAAATAATATTATTACAAATTTAAAAAAAATACTATTAACTGATTTTCTATGAAAAATCATCAATTTACAATCCTTTGGAATGTTCAATAAATAAAATCAAATAAAAGAGTTTTTTTTTAAATAACTAAAAATAATACATGATGTAATACTTTTTCTCCTGTCAGTGATCAGTACTGTCACCTAGCAGATTCCAAATTTGAAATTTTCGGAAACCATTTGTTACAATATTTTATTTTGGGAAAACATTTGTTCCAAATTCAGATTTCCGGAAATCTGTTTTTAAAAGTGTTAAAAACCCTTTATAATGGAAAATGGATGACGCCACTGAATATCACCATTAAAAATATTATAAAACACCCGTTTTATTGCATTTTATACATAAATAAAGCAGCAAAAAAGCTTTTGAAAACAATTCACCAATCAGAAATAAATTAAGAACCAAAACCTAAATATTAAATAAGTGCTCCCAAACAAAACCTCTCATAAAATGCAATAATAAACTTCATGTTGTAACACTGAACAAAAAATCTCTAGAAATGTGATCCAAACCAATTTGAAAGATACCGTTGTCGCCAATTTACAAAAAAAAAACCTTTGAAAGAAAAATTTCAACATTTAAAAAAGTTTGATCAATTTCATCAAAGTAAGGAAAAATTAAGTTTATTTTGGGCACACAGAAAAGCCCACAGCATACTTCTATCAGTTTATCTCTTCAGTGTATTTTTAAGGTACAAAGTAATACAAAAATGCACCATATCTATGTTATATGACTTTCATTGATTGATAATTTTCTTGATCGCCAGCGTAACTTAAAGATACTATTTAAAAATCATTTTTCTGAATTAACAGCTGTTCTGGGGAAACTACCGATGGTAGATTTATACTATTTTTATGAATGTACAAACACATTGTCTGGTAAGACGGTATAATTTACAAAAACAAGATTTTACAAAAAAAAACAAGTTATTATGAACTTAGAATCAGCTGGCACACGGCGAAAATTTAGCATTGGCGATCTTGAAGTAAATACAGTTTAAACTTTTTCAATGTGAGTGAAACTTCTACAGGTATCTTAATGTAGCCTGCTCTAAGGAGCTAGCAGCATTGATCCCCGGTACACAGGTGCACGCGCATGAATCTCGACGGACACGAGCTGAACATCCGTTCACAGGTGATATTGGCATCATGAAAACGGGTCGTTTCTTCGACTCGTTTTTGGGTAAGTTGGCTCGCATGTGTGACGAGATACCGGCATCTGTTTTTCCTCCTTCATATAATCCGGGCCTCTTCAAGACCCGCATTAATAAATCCCTTCCTACAGCCCCTATCGTAACTAGCCTCACAATGCTGCTCAACCGGGTGGCGACATAGTACCCCTGTCTTTACATCTGTACAGACAGGGGCACTCTTGCGAGGTGTCACATAGAAAAAAAAAATGAATTCCAATTTTGAAAATGACACTTAAATTCAAAGCAAATCCCAGAGTCCCAGAGATCATTGAACCAGAGTTACGTAGGACAGACACATAACCGAAATTAGCATTTTGATGATGGAATTTGATTCTATGTAATAACCACCAATAAGGAGTGAATATGGTTTAGTATGAAATTTGATTCTGTGTAATAACCACCAATAAGGAGTGAATACGGTTTAGTATGGAATTTGATTCTGGTAATATTGGATCATGTCGTAAGTCCTGGTGCGGAAGTTGAGGAAGGAGCTGCGGATGACACTGAGCATGAAGGCGGCGGCCTCTTTATCCGTGGAGTTGGGGGCGAAGCGCGCGCGTAGGAGGCGAATGGTCTGCCCTCGAAAGCACGGCAGCCCTGTGTCCAGCATAAGGGACACCAGCGAGATGATGGCCTCCTGGTACGGCCTGCAGATGGAAATATTTTGAGGTTAGGTTAGACTACAATTTAAAGAACAGTACTCTATCACTAAACCACCGCCTCAAAAACCGGGCAAGCGTCCAATTAGTGAGAGCGACGGATTATAGTGCATACATACAAAATATGTTAAAAATTAACCCCTCAGACTTTTTTCGGAACAAGTCACATAGGTCTAGTAGAAACCGTTATGTCTCTCTTACTTTCATGGTTAGAAATATGTTCTAAATGGTGTGAGCATTGTGAAATCTAAAGCAAACCGCAAAATAATTAACATGTACACCTTTGTGAATCCAAAGTTTTCGACTGTAATTTGAACAAAAATTTAGAAACTTTGGGAATTTTTCATTAATTATTTTTATGTGAAACAATAAAAAAGCGAGTTGACGATAACATTTATAATACATAAAATATTTGAGTGTTTTTAATTTGTTTTGTTATCAGTTATTTTAGTTAGAAAAAAATGTAAGGTGAGCCATTTTTAAAACTTTTTTATGCAATAAAAAATTTATAAATATTTTGAAAAAAAAAAAAAATTTAGTTTTCGGATGCGTTCAGAAATATTGTGTTTATTTGGATTTTATTGCGAAGCGGAAATATTTTTACTTTTCGACAAAATAGGCCTAAGGCCTGAGGGATTAAAATAAGTATTTTGTAAAAACAAACACCAATACTGATCTCATGTAAAAATGTCTATTTTTTGGTTTAAAGTTGGGGTGTCACGCTCACGCTCGCAAGAAGACTTCATTTTGTAGTAAACTTATTTGAACACAAAATGTGGCAAAATGAAACAAAAATGTATGCAACGGTCGCTTGAGTAATACCCGGAGGACTAAACGAAATGTCATAAAAATAAGAATACGATTAATAATTAACGCTGGTGACTAGTGAAATGGTCAACTCGAGCAAGCTAGAGAGCGGTATAGTAACTGAGTATGTAAGAGTGATTTAACCCGTCTGCTTGGTTCAATTTATTCGCACCTCAGAATCCGGAAGCCTCAGATTCTGCAAAAAATTCTGAAACCGTCACTTTGGATCGAGATTGTAAAATATCAATGCAAGATTTCATATTTCAAAGACAATAAGAAGCATTATTTCGTTCCCTTTTTGGTTAAAAGAAAAATACATATGTTTGAATGAGAGGAAGAGAGATAAATAGCTTTTAAAATGTAAGGTCGCTCGGGACGTTTTTGGTCTCATGAAAGTATAACGCGATTACATGTTTTGGGATGTATTTATTCCTAAACAAGCAGACGGGCTCTTTAAGAGTGGGATAACCCAACCCGTCGGTGTACTTTTTTTTTTACATGAAAATAATTTCCATCAGGGCCTGTGTCATCTTTGAAGATGCTGTGTGGAGGGTCTTTTTGAGGAGAGGAAAGAGTGAACGAGTCGTATAAACAGCCCGTTCTCATGTGCCAAATATCAACCGTGTACATTTGTTGGGCACATGTTTGGCGTATTTCCCAAGTATGAACTGGTGCCGAGGGGATCAATGACGCCAGTTCCTCGGAGCATCTTCCATTGTATTACCGGTAGAACAAGGACAGCATTCCCACCTGACGCCTGTGCTCTAAAATATTGCAATCCGTTTGTCAAGTTAGGAGAATCTATCAAACAGACCGCCCGTCTCTCCATAGAGTCAAGGGTTTTTCTGCGTATTTTGGGGCTCGAGACCAGATGTGGCTGCCAAATTCAACCGTGGAGTGCAATTGCGATTTGTACAGGGCTAGCAGTTGTGTACTATTAAAGTATCTGCAGGCCCTGTACAGTACGCCCAGTTTCTGAGAAGTTTAACAGTATGCCCAGGTTCTTGACTTGGCGCTCGAGTCTGCACGAGGCATGCGGCGGACTACTGAATTTGATGGTGACCAGACAAGTCAGAATGAAACCACCTCAGAAAAGTCATTAGAAGTGATGAAAAAAATTATGAAAAATTGGTTAAATAGGTTACGTTAGGTTAGGGTTATGGGCTATTTTAAAATTATTTTTTTCATAGCTTCTAATGACTTTTCAAAGAAGTGTTGAGTTGACTTTATTCTCAGTTGGCATGGAACCGAATAGGCCACTTGCGTCACATTTAAAAAAAAAAAAATCCGGTTTAGGCAAATATTCTAAGACATCCTGTAATTTTTTTTAATCGTATTTTTGAAACCCTGGGGATTTTTCGACAATTTCAATCCGAAAAATCAGACCATTTTTTATAAACCGGAAAGACGGGACATAATTTTATAGGTGCGAAAAAAACGATAATTACATAGCCGAAAATTATTTTAAAAAAAAAGAACATTTTCCACACGAATGGCACAGGAGAATAACGAGGCATACCAAAAATATTAAATCTCATAAATATTTTTTTCCTTGATCCATCTTATTGATCATAAATCATTATAACGTTCAACGTCTATATTACTAAATCCAACGTAATATACTTGTACTTGTAAATCATAATAATAATAAGAATATTATAAAACTTGATTTTGTTAAAATCCGCACCATTATCTCTTCTCTTTTTTCTCTTCTCAACATCTGTCAAAAAATCAAACCAAATGATACGTTCGCAGAGAACAAACAATAAATCTAGTGAACGTTAAATGTCAAATTCAAAAATTCGCCTGAAATCAAAGTGACGCCATGTAAAAAAAATAAATCAGTGTGGAATTTTATAAAATTAATAGGAACATTTTCGGCGACGGGACATTTTCATGTAGTGACGTCACGAGCCCAAATAATGGATTTATTTCTTTAAAAATAAAAAAAACTGTACATTTCTAAAAATTTTCGTAATCTTTGTAAAAAAATCTATCCACACGATTTTTTCCAAGTCGTTATGAAGTCCATGCAAGTGGCCTATTTGCCACATGAACACCAGCGAATTACGGTGCATTATTTAGTACCTGACAGCCAAGAAGGCCTGCTGACAGAGCTCGCAGAACCAGCGGAAGGGCTCAGCCTCCATCTTGCCGCCCATCACCATCACCATCTCATCCGTCAGCTTGATGTCTGGCTCGAAGCCCAGGTTCCCGCCGGGAGACGACTCGAACATGAAGCCAAAATCTACAAAAGATAACAATGTAAGTACATGCATACATTTACAATACACAAAAATTATGCATATTTACATTAAAAACGTGCATTATTCAACATGGGAAGCGGGTATGGGTCAACCCAAGTGGTTCGCTACGTTTGGTGACTTAACAGGGTGTCCGGGTTCATGGGGTGAAGTTTGTTCATTTGGTAGTGGATGCTTCTGCACACCAGTTGCGTGGCAGGCTGGATCAGGAGAGGCTGGTTGAGGGAGACCCTTTGACCTCTCCATCCGGAATCTCCAGAACCAATGTGCCTTGCACCGCAATGTGACGAATGTATTCATACGTCACTCCTGGATGCACTGACTACCAGATTCCTACCCACCCCTCATACCTTTTACTTCCCATAATTTCATCTCCTTCCTTTACTTAAAAAGACCACAAAGCATCTCCAAAAATAAATTATCATAATACTCTTGGATTTCTTATTAAAAATACTCACCAAATATTACAATAATAAATTGTTTTTATTGCCAATTCTAATTCACAACTAACTAAAACGTTCAAAATCCCCGTGCAGTTTGAAAATGATTGTTTTCAAATAACTTACTTGATAAAAAGTTTTTCTTTTCAATATGTTTTCCATTGCCAAGAAAATGACAAAAAACAACATAATTTTTATGTCTACAAACTCATGTATAATAAGCTAAACAAACCGATGACATTGATTATTTTGGTCAGTGAGCTATAGCTAGTAAGTCGAGTGAAGTATATACATAGTACCAATAATAATTAAATACTTGAGGATTATTTTGTGGAGTTGATAGCAAAAAAATGGATGGATATCTTACCAATATGTATGATGTGTCCATCGGTATCCAGCATAATGTTGCCATTGTGTCGATCTTTGATTTGAAGAAGGAATCCAATCACACTGTACGCTGCCATTGATTTGATGAAACATCTTCGAGCAGCCTTAAAATAAATTTAAAAAATACAATAAAATAACTTAATGAAATAATTAAAAACACTTTGTTTTTACCACAATAAACTTTATTTAAAAGTCAACATTTTTCAAGAACGATGTTCTCTTCATCAGGACATATAATGTACTAAAACTAAATGATCGAACATAGAAAGACAGGCGTGGGTAGAAATGGAAGTAGTGGGGGAGGAGAGAGGTGAAAAGGGGAGGTGCTTAGAAGATCAACAAGGGGGGGGGGGGGAGAGGTGGAAAGGGGGGTGCTTAGAAGAACAAAGACAAAAATTACAATGGAAATATGTTTAAGATAGGGTTATTCACAAAATTAATTTGATTGTTAATAATATTAAATTTCTATTGACATTTTTCCTAATTTCTAATATTTCTAAAAGATCTAAAAGATCTAAGTGAATATCTTTTTCTGATTTTTCTGTCTCCAGATTTTCGATTGAGTTTCGCTAATATTGTCTTAATTTAATTAAATAAAATAAATGCTAGAAAATAATGAAAATCTTAACTATGCAGCGAAAAATTTCTTTATTTGTCTGAAGCAGCAAAAATTCTTGAATAACATAAATTGCACAGTTTTTTGTGTCTGGAATTCTAGGTCAACGCAACAGAAGTGCAGAAAAAATATTTACCTGGAATTCCCTAGAACTTTCGTCTCCATATTTCTTAATGAAGTATTCGTACATCCCGATGTCGGTCTGCCTGCCGAGCTGGTCTCGAGACTTGGCGTTGGGAACACACTCTATTACACCACACTGCAAACAAAGCATTACATTTTTAACATCCTGTCCATAGTTCAAAATAATAACAAAAAAATGAGACAACTCATGTTTGTACGTCCAGATATAAAGAAGGCACAGATACTCGGAAAGTCAACTTGTGGAACCAGGAGATAAACATAGCTGAATAAATGATGACCTGAGTACCCAAAACAAACAAGATAAATTGCCTATTACCGAACAGTTGTCTTGCCCGTCAATATTATTGTGTCCCGTCAAGATTGCCGTAATACATGAGACAAATTCACAACAGAAAAAAATAATCTGCGGCAATAACTTTGCTAATCTTGTATAAAGTTTATTAACTAGCGCAACCCGTAGCGAACCCATGAAAAATCATGGGGTAGTCTTAATTCTTGACAAATCAATTACAATTTTGAATTATAATTGAAATCATTTTCTGTTAAAAATAACATTTACTTTATCGCTTGTTTGCATTATTCACACAATCGGTTCCAATTTCTAAAATGATACTTAAATTCAAAGCAAATTTGAGTTCATTGAATCAGATTTCATGCAGGTAATGCACAGCACACAGAAAAATGAAAATAGTTGGTTTGATATTCATCATGCTCGAAATTATGACAGATTTGGTAGTGGTAAGTGGCAAATAGAGACACGCATACAACAGAGCGGAAAGGAAGTAGATTTGGCCTGGCAATATTGTCGTAATATCAATCATCAGAATAGGCAGTACACAACAATCTTGACCGACAATATGGATATCTTGATGTAAATACACACCTTGCCGGCAAGAAATTGTCGTAAAAAGTAGCTCGTTTGGGGACTGGGTTACTGCCATGAAAATAATGCAAAACATGAAAACTATGCAAACCTTATCTATAATTAACAAATGAAACTACGAACCCCTGGTGCAGTGGCCACCACCCTGTAGGGGAACAGGTAGAGGTCTAGCCCAACTTGCTGGAAGATATTCTTGAAGATGGAGATGACCTGCAGTGCCAGCATGTCCTGCCGCACATCATCGCCTACCTTGAAGATGGCCGCTTGCCACTGCTCGGCTCCTAGACCCGTGAAACGGTCCTTACCGTCATCCTGGAAAAAAATTTGCGATTTATTAAATGGGTAGGAAATAATTAATACGAGTCCTTACCTTCCAATTATAAAGCAGCTAAAAATTTGGAACCTACTTATTTAAATCTAGTTGCGTTGTTTTCCAATTTCAAATATCAAGAGTTGTGTTTTGTCTATGACTGAAAAACTATGTGATTGGAGAGAAGCGGGAAGAATGTTGGATTTTGAATGGCTGGCAACATTTCGGTTGTAAAAAATTATGGGTAGTCGGTACCTACCTAGAGTTAGAAAGAAATAAAAACTGTGAAGGTACTTACTCCTTGTGTATTGTTGTGTTATTGTTCTAAATTCGAATATCAAGAGTTATGTTTCGTCTATGGCTGAAAAATAATAATATGACAGTTGGGAGAGAAGCGGGAAATGGGATTTAAAATGATAGGCAATATTATTGTACGTAGAAGTACAATATTAGTGTATAAAACTGTAACAACTCCACTGAACGACAATATACCAAGAATGGAAGTTAGCTGACCGCAAAAGACGCTTCTTCGTAAGCCTTCAGGACAAAGAAACATTTCATAGATGCCTAAAATCTCGGTTTGTATTGTAATAATAACCTCTCCTTTGCCATAAACGAAGCGTTTTACAACAAAATGAGAAGTCACAACTGCAGAACTATAGCACCAATGAAGATGATGCCAATATTTTATTGTTTTTATTCATGTGTCGATAATTTGGGATCATTTTTCAAGACAGCATGTTTTCCACCAAGCAATTTATGGCTAAAGTGTGTTTTATTCTTACCGGGAGATCGTATTCCCCGCTTGGAGTCAGGGTCAGGGCCAGACTCTCCAGCTCGTTGATGCCATGCCTCATCACCCGGAACCTGGCCAGGTAGGGTGCCTTGGCTGCACTCTGCATGGGAGTGCCTAGAAAAATACTCAGTAATTATATAGCAACAATCCAGAAATAATATGCCACATGATACTAATTGACGACATTTCTGCAATCTTTTGAGGGTTTGGATGCTTACCGCTTTTGAAATCAATGTCTAGGACCATGGAATCAGGATTGGAAGGTAGATAGCATCCAGGTTGAACCTGTAATAAAAAGAGTTTATTATTTAATAAGAAACTCACCGACCGTAAAGAGTTCTCTTTCTGTATTGTTTTTCAACCGGAAAGTTCACAGTGAGATTGATTACATTACAGTATCAGATCGATAGGTGTAATTACCCACGATTTT
This sequence comes from Limnephilus rhombicus, assembly GCA_929108145.2. Taxonomy (NCBI): domain Eukaryota; kingdom Metazoa; phylum Arthropoda; class Insecta; order Trichoptera; family Limnephilidae; genus Limnephilus; species Limnephilus rhombicus. The sequence continues at coordinate 13,049,364 of OV815291.1, forward strand.
ATACTGTTTTCCCAAGCATGGCCGCACTGTGCCATGCCGCACATGACAGCCAGACCAATATTGGCAGGGAATAAATAAGAAATCGATTTACGCTGACAACGCTGGTGAATGAACAACACAATGCAATCCACAATCCGCATCTCGAATGCCTCAACGACTTGAGGCATTCGAGATGCGGATCTACAGAAGAATACTTAAAATAAGCTGGAAGGACAGGGTTATGAATGAAGATGTTATGGTTCGGATGAATAAAGAAAAGTTATTAAAACTATAAAAATCAGAAAACTTAAATGTCTTGGACATGTGATGAGACATCCAAAGAAGTATGAGATCTTGCATCTCATAATGCAGGGAAAGATTGCAGGAAGACCGGGCCCTGGAAGAAGGACAACCCCATGGCTGAAAAACCTGAGACAGTGGTTTGGCCAGTCTACTGTATAGCTGTTCTGGGTCGCAGTAAACAAAGTCCGCATAGCCAACTTCCGTTGAACGGAGAGGGCACAAAAAGAAGAAGAACACTAGTGGATGTACCTATGGATTTATATTTGTTAACGTCAAACCACAACGTAAAAATGAAAAAAAATACTGATAATTAGACCATTTCTGATTGAAATACTTAACTTACAAAATATACATTGCAGTTTTTTTTGTTGGTTATTTTCAATGGTGGCAATAGTCTTGTTAGGAGGCATACATTAATAACATGAGCAGTTTATTTTCCGATTTAGACCCCCCCTCCTGGTGAGATTTGGTGGGACCCTCCCCTCCCCTCACGTGAGATCAGTGGTGTATCGGGGGTCCCACCCTATCCCATCCCACCCTATGCTATGCCATTATGCCCCCCCCCTCCCCCCGATGAGGTAAATATGATCGCGATTATACGCGAAAAACTGTTCAAAATTTGATGAGATTTTACTGGACCCACCCCCCCTTTTTGAGCTCACATAATTAATGTAAGCTTCCTTACATGTGTATTAACTCTTGGGGTGCCGAAACAATACCTATTTTACCCAGAATAGCTAGATATAATTTGGAAGACGGGTATGGGTACCGTCGCCCCGGGAACCATTTATTGGATAACTAACACCCCTGCCATAGGTCACTTCAAGTGGTTTGCTACGTTTGATGACTTAGCATGAGTGTATGGGTTCATGGGGTGAGGTTTGTCTAGGTCTTGGCGGCGGATGCTTTTGCCCACCCACTGCATGGGGGGCCGGATCAGGAGGGAAAACTTTTGATTTCTGCAGCCGGATTCTCTCGGTCCATCGCCTTGGACCGCAGTGGGAGGGATGGATTCATACTCCTGAACACATTGACCCCCAGATTACTACCATTTCCTTCCCAGAACTTCCTCTCCTTCCTTTCCCTAAAAAGAACCTCCACACAGCATCCCCAAAGATATAGGCCCTGAGGGATTTCTTTCCTCAGGCCTTCTGTGTGGAGATAATGTAAAAAAAAAAGAGAAATGATTTTTTAAATGTGTCCTTAACTTCTCATCTGTGATGAGCACAACGGCGGGCTCAAAATTTTTTTTTTTTTTTTTAGTGCGATTTAACCCTTATGTATAAAGAAACTGTATGAAGGACAAAGTCAGAATCGCTTGCGTCAATATCAATCTAGGACCTAGGTAGTATTTCATTATTGTAGCTACCATGAATTATTTTTAATGAATTTTCTATGAAATTTGCGGGCATTTTTTCGAAATACCATCCAACGTTTAGCAGGATGCTGGAGTACAAGAAGATATGATAAATATTTGACGAAACTCTTCAAATCTGTAATTATCACCAACCTTTATCTTCCTGAGTGCATCCAGGCAAGCCTTCTTCCTCTCGGCGCCCTTGGGGAAGGGACGGATCTCCCCACTGATGTTGGTGATCTTGCCGAAGAAGTCAAACTCACGCTCATAGAAGGCCTTGGCTGGCCCTGACAAGGACGCTATGATGCTCTTGATCAGAGAGTCCAGGGTGTCAAAGAGTGCCGCTGGGAAAGAGAGAACAAAATTAACATTAGCACACAAATAAACCATGTGTTAGAAAGGCGGGCATTTATTGGATAACCAACACTTTAGCCGTAGGTCACCCCAAGTAGTTTACTATGTTTAGTGACGTTGCAGGGGTGCACGGGTTCATAGGGTGAGGTTTGTCCGGGTCTTGGCGGCGGATGCGTCTGCCCACCTGCTGCTTGGCGGGCTGCTCAACCCATCGACTTGAACCACTGTTGAAGGGATGGATTCATACTTCCGTCGCTCCCGGACACACTGACCCTCAGATTCCTACCCACCCCTCATACCTTTTTCCTTCCCAGAACTTTTTATACTTCCCTTCCTTAAAGACCCTCCACACAGCATTCCCTAAGATGACATAGGCCCTGAGGGAAATTATTTTACTCCTGTGTGGAGCTAAGGTAAAAAAAAAAAAATTGTATTTATTGAAGAAGAAGGTAGTTCTAATAAACCTGTATGAAAAAGAACGAGGTACAGAAAAATAAAAAGCTAACGGTCGTAACTGGGACTCGAATCCAGGATCTCTCGTCTTACTGGGACAAGCGCCTTAACCATTCAAAATTCGAATGTATTTTGTCAGAAAGTAAAAATATTTTCGCTGTGCATTAAAATCCAAATAAATGGAATATTTGCAAACGTATCCGAAAATTAAAAACTATTTCTCGAAAGGTGATGAAATAAGTTTGCAAATTTTATTATTCTAAAAAAAAAACCATCTAATTTTTTAAATATAAAAATTTTCAATGTAAACTTTTAAAAGTTTTTGAAATGGCTCACCTTACGTTTTTTTCTAACAATTAATTATTGATAATGTAAAAAAAATGAAAACACCTACATATTTTAATAGGCAAATGCATTATAAATATTATTGTCAACTCAGTTTTTTGTCATTTCATGTAAAAATAATTAATAAAAAAGTTTCATAATTTTTTTTTAGAAAAACCTTTTTTTAAATTTGAATACTACCAGAGTCCCAGCTCCTCATGTCTGGAGAAAGTGAGACTATGGCATCCCCAATTGGGGTATGTTGTGAGGTGGCGCCATCTTTGGCATTATTAGCTACATGCTTTAACTCAGTTCTATTACGATAGTAGCTTAGTTACAAACTTCACATTCACTTTCCTTATGGTGCGGCATCAGTGTTGTACTCGGAGTCGGATTCTTAAAGTTCAACCGTACAGGCGCTAGGGAATTAATACTGTCACATTATAAAAGAGACTTATTCTAGTAAAAAAATCCTTGCACTGCTGGAAACACGGATAATAATAAAATAAAAGCCAGAAATGGTAACAGAAGTGCTCACGGTCTTTGTTCTGCATCTCCTCATCCGTGTACATGTTGGTCCTCATGTTCCAGATGAGCTGGTGAGCCACCAGTTGGGATTTGCAAGCTATCACCTTTATGAACTCTGTGACATAACCCATCTGAAATAAACAAACGCACAGTGTTGAATGTTAGTAACATACCAGCTTAATCAAGAAGTTTTAGAACCGGCCACTGTGTGACACTGTCAATCACCCGATTGGAATTCTTTTTTTTTTTTCATTAGGTTACACACTTCCCTCCAAATTTCAGCGTTATAGCTTGACGTTTGTAAAAGTTACGTACTGAGTGCCTCTACTTTTGTGCGTCCTTTCGACTTTTTATAAGCCTGAAAATGGCATCAATTTTGCTCCACAATAACGCACCGTCGCACAATGCGATCTTCATCCGTGAGTTTTGACCAAAAAAAACACGTATGCTATCCAGCAGCCTTCGAATTTGCCTGATCTGGCGCTCCCTGAGACTTTTTTCCTATTCAACCGACTTTAAAAACTGCTTTGCAGAGCGCGTTACAACACCCGTGAGAATGTTATGAAAAAATCGAAAACGGCTCTGGACATACTGAAAATTGAGTACCCCAATTGAAAGCACTTGCAGTCCTGTCCAGCGTAGAGAACCGCAGACATCCACATTGCACACATGATGATCTTCCTGTGCTTTTACTTTGCTAGTGACAATAAGTTTCTCCAGGTTCGAACTCTCTTATCTTAAAATACGTTGTAGGCAGATAGTTGATAAGCCTATTGAGAAAGCCTAGCTATTCCAGAGTAGATACATTAGAGCGCTTGGCTGTATTCCGTGGAATCTTGAGCAGAGTCATTCTGTATTAATTAACAAATAATGCGAAGTTACCGTGTCGTGTCGCAAGGCTTGCACCAGCTGCGGTATGTAGAAAAGAACAGCATCGGCCGGATAGCTTCCCAGGACCCTGACGGCGTACTGCGCCGAAGTAGGGTGAGGCGGGTACTGGCGGGAGAAGAAGGAAAGGGCCTCAATGGGCGAAACGCGAGCCCAGGTCAGCATGTGCACCAACTGAAAAAGTAAACCATCATACATTAACTAAAATACAAGAAGACATTGAGACATTCATAAGCACTGAGGCCACATTCTAGATCCTTCAGTGAGTTCCTGTTCAAATTGTGTAGGTGCATAGTTCATTCGGACTGTTTTTGAAGTGTGGTGTTTGGACTGTAACCATACCGTTACCGTGTTCGCTTGCCTCTGACAACATTTAATAGAGTAGGTAAATACCTCAATAGAGTCGTTGAGAAGGGCATCCGTGGTGACCAGGTATTGCAGCGCCTGAGGGATGTGGGACACGGCCAGAGGGTCCATCCGCACCTTCCAGCGCAACTCCTGGACAATGGCCTCGTTCTTTATTCTGGAAGATAAAGATAACCAAAGGGTAAATGAAGGAACAAACAAGTGACAATGTAATAGAAATCAGTGACAATTTTAATCAAATTTGTAGCAATCTAAATCAAGGGAAGGGAGAGATCAAAAGGTCTCCCCCGCCCAGTTGTTGGGCAGACGCATCCGCAGCCAAGATTCGGACAAACCTCACTCGGGCACCTGTGCTAAGACACCAAACATAGCAAACCATTTGGGGTAACCTGTGGCAGAGGTGTTGGTTATCTAATAAATGGTTTCCGGGGTCCGGTAACACCTTCCCCCCAAATTGATATAAATATATAACTCCTGGTATCTTTTCACAGCCGTTGACAAATGACGACCATTGGGTTCCATGCTAACTCAGAATTAAGCCAACTCAACACATCTTTGAAAAGTCATTAAAAGCAATGAAAATAAAAATTGAAAAATAGCCCACAACCTAACCTAACGTAGCATATTTAACCAATTTTTATATATTTTTTTCATCACTTTTAATGATGTGGCGGTACCTACATTCAGCAAAAAACTTGACAGCCATATAGATATTTTCTGGGCGTGCAACACCAAAGAAAGTGATTTGCATTTTTATCAGCGAGCCCGTTTTCATTCTCGATGGTGATTTGTTTCTGAGTGGTGATTCTCATATAGCTCTTTATATTTGCCAAGTCATAATTAAATATTGTCGCAAGTTTGAAATAAATAAATGACTAAAGTTATACCGCGTAATTACTATTACTTTTATTATATTACCTCCTGTGATAGTGAGTCTAAAACATAAACTGGACTGGATGCTGAGGTGAGTATCTACAAACGGGCGTCTAGTTCAGAACATGATAGTGACTTTCAAACGAGGTGTTGAGTTGATTTCATTCTGAGTTGTCCGGCCACCGACCATTGGTAGCACTTTTTGAGACTCTCTGAAGGGTATTGGGTTGTAATAGACACATTACTAAAGTGGCTGAAAAATGTGAATCGCAAAAGTGAAGGAATAAAATACTTGTACTATGTCTCTAACAAAATGACATTTTACGAAAATTTTTTGTTATTACCGCTTCACAATTAAAGCTCTATAAATGAAACATTTCTGAACGTAGCCGGATAGTAAAAACTGTTTTAGAAAGGTTACAAAATAGGCTTTCAAATTATTATATTACAAATAAATATTAGCATTTGTAAATATTAAAATTTAGAACGCAAACATTAAAAATAGGTAAAAAATGACTCACGTGATGTTTTTATATGAAAACAGTACTAAAATCACAGATTATGTAAACAACAATACTTATTCTATTGTATATATGTGTAATAAATACTTTTGTCACCTCACTTTTTTATCATTTCATATAAAAATATTTAATAAAAATTTAAAATATGGAGCGCAGTAGAGCTGCCGGTAGCAAATTTGCGCGGGTAAATATTTTTGTCAACTACACGACTGACAGCTGATTCCTGTTATGACAACTTGATAGGGATGTGCAGCTTGGATCTACTTTCGACCTTTTACTTTTTGTTTTAGGGATGTAACTAAAACAATAACGTAGTTAGAACGATTTCTATGGAAACACACGCGCTGACGTATAAACATGCTTATTGTACTTGACTGCTGTCCTATTTTTAACGCTTATATCTGCTTACGTTGCGGATGGGTTAAGGGGGGAAAGACTACATGTTGAATTTGAGAGAATTAAAATATTATTAGTAGGAAAATCAAACAAATTTAGAAAGGTATTGTAGGAACTGCTCGTAATTTGAATTTATATGCTGGCAATATTCATTTAGTTGCCACACTGAATCGCGTTGGATCGCACTTCTGAATTACAGAAGAAGAATTTTAGAACCGTCATTGAGTTTCGAGTGTCATTTGTAATTGCATTGTACTTTGTACATACTAAACTCTGTGTTTCCAAATTTTTCTGATAACATCACTTTCGTAAATTTGAGTGCATAAAGGTTAATCTGTTTGAATCAAAGATATTGAAATGTAATACATAGATGTGCTATCTGCAGTTTCTACTAAGTGGGACTGCGCTTCCGGGAGTCGCCGATATTGTTTACCAATTAACAAATAAACTAAATGAACGAATAATTAACGAATAGACCAAACGAACGTTAAACTAAATGAACGAATTCTTTGCGTATTCAAACTATATTATTAACTAATACTAATGCACACCTTCAAAAACTCAACGAAATGAACAAATTCTTTTCGGATGCAAACTACCCTGATTAGGTCGTAGTCCGCCGACAGTTGCGCGGACATCATAGCATATCTCTTTTGTGTTTGAATATCTTTGGTTTGAATAATAAATCTCATTAATTAAATGCATCTGCATCCTTTTAACACCAGACCACATTTAATCAAGCCTCTGAGAGTATGAAACTATTGAGTAAAAACATGCATTATGAATTTGATGAACATGAGAAATAAGCACTTGTGCAAGGGAATGAATCAAGGTTCAAGCAAAGGGTTGTTAAAGAACCAACCTTTCTGGTAAAAATACCGCCAGGCTAGGGCTAATCTCCCACGCCAGGCGCAGGTAATCCTTCCAGGCACGCTCCGTGCTGGGCTTGGAGCGCCACGCTGCAATGTTGTCCTCCCCGGGCACGGCAAGTTCGGGCCGCGTGCCCGGGTTGTGCCAGATTATCAGGAACTCTATTTCCACAGCCTGGAAGCAAATAAACCTGCATTCAAAAACTCTGCAATTCGACAATTATTATTGATATCTTAATGATGCATTTTAAATCTTAATTATGAAGAAGAAAGCCTATCTCTAAACTCTCAAAAGGTGAGCTATTACATAGCTTATCTTTATATATAAAAATTAATGTTTCTTTGTTTGTCCCTTATGCATTCCTAAACCATTCATCCGATTGATTGGTGATTTTTGTGCGCATACTCGCAAAGGTTTCTATATACAGTTGTGAGCTCTGGTGTTATGAAATTATTTCCCATAACAGTCATCCGATTGCGATGAAACTTTTGTGAGTTGTTGTGCACACGCCTGCAAGGGTTTCTATATATAATAGCGAGTTCTGGCATTTTGGAATAAGTATAAAAATGTATAATAGATGGCGTGCGAGTTGTGTGAAAAATATGTGTATTTCATATAGTTCATTGGCAGGGAGAGAAAGTATTTAAAAGAACTTAACCCCTCCGCAACATAAGCAGATATAAGCGTTAGAAATAGGACACGCTTATTGTCAAGTACAATAAGCGTGTTTATACGCCAGTGCGTGTGTTTCCATAGAAATCGTTCTAACTCCGTTATTGTTTTGGTTACATCCCTAAACCAAAAAGTAAAAGGTCGATAGTAGATCAAGCTGTACATCCCTATCAAGTTGTCTATAGAAATACATAACAGGAATCAGCTGTCAATCAGGTAGTTGACAAAAATATTTATCCGCGCAAATTTACTACCGGCGGCTCGTCCGCGCTCGACATTTTTAATTTTTATTAAATATCTTTATATGAAATGATAAAAAATTGAGGTGACAAAAGTGTTTATTACACATATATACAATAGAATAAGTATTTTTGTTTACATAGTCTGTGATTTTAGTACCGTTTTCACATAAAAAACATCATGAGAGTCATTTTTACCTATTTTTAATGTTTGCGTTCTAAATTTTAATATTTACAAATGCTAAAATTTATTTGTAATATAATAATTTGAAAGCTTATTTTGTAACCTTTCTAAAACAGTTTTTACTATTCGGCTACGTTCAGAAATGTTTCATTTAGAGAGCTGTAATTGGGAAGCGGTAATAACAAAAAGTTTTTGTAAAATGTTATTTCGTTTGAGAAAGTTTAAGGGCTTAAATGGCGAATTTCGGAGGGGTTAAAAAAAAGAGACATAAATCACAAACACTTTCTTTCTTGGAGTGGCATTGCAACGGGTGCAGGGTACTCGCTAGTTATATTATAAATTTATGTGATGCAATATGTATTAATTTGTATGTACACGGTGGACATTATTTGTCAAACGAGAATGAGTAGCTCTTACGACTCAGCTGTGGAATGGTTTTCCGGCCTCCTTATTTTCTCTCCGCTACATGGTTCACTCTTTCCTTTCCACCCTCCACACAACTCCCCAACAATGACATAGGCCCTGAGAGAAATTACTTCGCTCGGCTGCTCCTGTGTGGAGTTAGTATATAAAAAAATATGCATTTAAAAAAATCACCAAGAGTTCCAGGATAAGGTTTCGCTTCTTCATGTAGTCCTTGACGAAGACGTCTGCAGGGTTTTTGGCCATGAGCTTGACAGATCGGGCGGACCTCTTGCCAACTACACTGCCTGCTGTACTGCCGGAGGGTGCTGAAGATAGAGGCACCTGCAATCAAAAAATATGTATTATTAGAAAAATACATGCCAATAAACATTTGCAGAAATTACAGAATTACTTCTAGATCTTGTTACATAAAAGCATTTGTAACGAGGTGTGGGTACCCTTTCATACACACTATATTTATGGTCTCGGTATGTGGCACCTCCAGTACTTGCTCATTGATAATTGGGCATTGGTCAGATTGCCAGCCCTGGAATATTTTGGAATGGAACAGTTGTCAATCCTGCAGACAGCATTCAAATGAACAGATTTGAAAAGGAAGCAGGTCATTGTTTGTGCGGCAGCCCAAAGCATTGGGTGATCCTCTGGACTGAAATACGATGACTCAATTAAAAATCACTACGATTGTGATCATGAATCTTGGAAGTGATTCTTGCCATCTTGAGAGCTGACTGAAAATCATCCTGGAAGGATGATTGGCATCTGAAGTCTGCCTGTCCTGCTTCTGGAAGGCCCTTTTGGCTGGTAGCCAATAAGCTGCAGCCCTGCCATTCTCACAATGTGAGATTCTTTCTACAAAATGAGGAGTTTTCAACAAGCTACGTTTCAGACACTACGACTCATCACGTTATCACCATCAACCTATTTACCTAAGCAGCCCTTTAAGCCAAACAGTCTTAGATTCAAGATGTCCTTTTTATTTACAATATATTTTTGTACAGTGATACCTTGACATACGAGTTTAATTCGTTCCGTAACCTTGCTCGTATGTCAATTTGCTCGTATCTCAAAGCAATTTTCCCCATTGAAATTAATTGAAATGTCATTAATCCGTTCCAGCCCTCAAATCTCCCTTATAAGAAGATGAAAACGTACAGTCATGAAAAGCAAAAGGTTTTTTTAAGCTGTTAGTCAATATGTGGTTTGTGAGAGAACTTTTTTGATAAAACGATTTTTTACAGTCGGAACATGAAAAAGGTTTTTCTTTACTGTGTATTAGCATGTGTGTCGTCCAATTTCCCTTTTGAGAAAATGATTTTTTGCCGTTGGAACATGAAAAAGGTTTTTCTCCACTGGTTCGTCAAAGATTCCTTTTGAGTAAATGATTGTTTGCAGACAGAACATGAAAAAGGTTTATTCCACTGTGTTTCAGAATGTGTTTCCTCAAATCTCTCTTATGAGAAGATGAATAAGTACAGTCATAACAAGCAAAAGGTTTTTTTTGCGCTGTGAGTCAGCCAGCCGATCCTCGTATCTCAAATGTTGCTCGTATTTCAAAGCAAAACTTCGCTCGCTCGACAGCTCTTATCTTAAATATCTCGTATGTTAGGGCACTCGCATCTCGAGGAACCACCGTATTTCGAATATTTTCTTTTCATTTTAACCTTTTCCCCGCGTTGAACTACTCAGTTTTTTCAATACCTGTGATGTATGTGTGTGAGTGTGACGGCATGAGAGCGAGACAGCGAGTATGGAGATGTATAAAAGGGATGTACTGGCTGTTGTGCGCTCTCTCCATATTAACCTCTTCAACAATAAACAATGTAACATTAATGGATATTATTTACTACCCGAAGTAGCACACACCACAGTTGGCGCAGCTCGGTAGTTCGTTTTTTTTACGCCGGTAATTCGTAAAATTACGGAAGAATCTACGCGGTAAATTCCAAGATCGGAAGATTGTTGTCAGGATTGTTGGCGGATCGCAGGAAGCGATTGCATTAAGAATAATCTGGAGCAGCCACACGCAGTTATTCGCGTGTGTGGGTACGACAAGTTTGTAGAATTATTGTCGTTGGGTACACCGTGTAACGGGGTACTCAGGATAGTGTCAAGGATCAAGGATCAGGTCTAGGATCGGATCATCATCGAGTGGATTAGCCGGAAACCGGGACTTGGTTTCTGTCGCTACAGTCTGGGAAGGAAGACCTCGGAGGGGAGGGTTTGGATCCGCAGCTGTCGGGAGACGGAGCCAGACGGGGACGCTGATTCACGGCTCTGAGTGGCGTGCACGTGGAACGTGGACCTCGGAGTGTAGCCTTCTAGAAGTGCTGAGAAAAGTAGTCCTGATTATTTTGTTTCAGCTCTTCTCCCAATGGAGGGTGTTTGTAAGAATTTGGGGACGTTCTGTTACAGAACGGGAGACTGGTCATTGTTCAAGGAACGACTGGATCAGGCCCTCATTTTACATGATGACAAAGTTGTGTCACAAGAGCGCAAAAGAGCATTTTTGCTGAGTTGCCTCACCGAAGAAACTTTCTCTTTATTATGTGATTTATGTTTCCCTAAAAAGGTTTTTGTTTGTTCTTTTGATGATTTATGTAAATTATTTGATTCACATTGCAAACCAATTCAAAATATTTTCGAGTCGCGTGAGTTGTTTTATAAGTGTAAACAGCTAGCTAACGAATCTATTAAAGATTACGCTGCTAGGTTGAGAGGACTTAGTTTGACGTGCAATTTTGAATTGAGGTTGGAACCTTGTTTGAAGGACATATTCATTATTGTAATTTTCAATGAAAAATTGAAACATAAGTTGTTCGTTGAGGGCATCAATACTTCTTTTTCGGAATGCATAAAGTTAGCAGCTTCATGGGAACATGTTGTTAATCTTAAGAAAGTTGATACGAATTTAAATGTTGTGCATAAGGATAGTAATTTTGTCCGTAAATCCAGGTCGGATAGTCCGATCAGATTTAAAAGTGCAGTGCGTAGTAAGACGCCAGTAAATGTTGCATTAAAAAAATGTTTTTTGTGCGGAAAAATGAGTCATTTGCAAAAGGATTGCTGGAAGAATATTTTTTGTAATCGATGCAATAAATCGGGTCATCGAGTAATTTATGTAAAAGCAGTAAAATTAATGTAGGTAATAAAAATAAACGATTGAATTCGGTTTTTATGTTACATGACGGCGCGGGGCCGGAACCTATATTCGTAGATCTGATGATTGGTAACACTGTTGCAGATTGTTGACACCGGTGCAGAGATTAATGCAATTCCTTACGAAGTGTATTTAAAAGATTTTGTTTCCTATGAATTGGAAAGATGCGATATTCAATTGTCAGGATATGACGGGAAACGGTTAAATATTATAGGTAAAGTTAATTTAAGTGTGTTATTTTTAAATAAAAGTGTGGATACGCAGTTCGTAATAATTAAAAACGGTAATTCTACGATTGTTGGTAGAAAATTTTTACAAGTTTTCGGTATCGGATTGAGTGGAATAAATTCGGTAAATACCAGTGAGATCAGTTGTGATAATCAATTAAATTTTCGTGATAGTTTAAAGAAAAAATATGCTCATGTGTTTTCAGAAAAATCGGGTAGGCTTATAGGTTATGAAGCTAACATCGAAGTTATTTCGGAGTTCAGGCCAAAGTTTTTAAATCCAAGACCGTTACCTTTTAGTTTACGTGGTAAGGTAGAGGAGGAATTAAATAAGATGTTACGTGAAGATATAATTGAAAAGGTAGAAATAAGTGATATGGCTAGTCCGATTGTTGTTGTAAAAAAGAAAGACGGTTCAATTAGAATTTGTACCGATTTTAAAAACACATTAAACCCTATGTTAGCGAAGATCAAGGATATAATTACATATACTGAAATGAAATATTTAAATACTTGTTTTATATAAATTTGAGAATAAAATATATATGTAATTATGATTTAAGTGTGGGGGTGTGATGTATGTGTGTGAGTGTGACGGCATGAGAGCGAGACAGCGAGTATGGAGATGTATAAAAGGGATGTACTGGCTGTTGCGCGCTCTCTCCATATTAACCTCTTCAACAATAAACAATGTAACATTAACGGATATTATTTACTTCCCGAAGTAGCACACACCACAATACCCATACGCGGTACATGTTTTCAAATACCTATCCATCCAATTTTATGTTAAATTACAGCATATTATGGCATGATTTATCATACTATATAAATAGATGAGATTATTATCTACAATTTGAAACCAAATCGTTGTCTGTAAATACTCCTAGATGTTTATAAAAACAAAAACATTAAATTCCATACAAAAACATACACATGTTATCTTAAAGGCGGCGCCATTTATCCGCGTGCTTGTACTCAGGACACTGCGTTGATAGACACAAGTGGTACCTCAATCACTTATTATTATTAATTCGTATAAACAAGTTCTAAAACTTCTGATGACACTTAAATTAATAAAATTTTTATGTAAAGTCAAAATCACAGTTTCACAACACAAACAAACATTTAGAATACGCGCGATCTTGACAATAAATGTTATCGACGCTTGTCCAATATGGTCAATCGGAATCGCATGCGCAAACTGCGAATTACTACTAGCGCCATCTGTTGACTAAATTGTGAACTATGGCACTCAAAGGCAAGAGGACACATTCACTTGATTATAGATGTTTTTTACGAAATACAATTTTAGTTTCGAAATATGCCTGAAGATGTCAGCATCGTGATAGTTACACGAATGTCCTAGCGAGCGGGAAAAAAAACTGTGACATAGGAGCGTTGTGATATCGGCAGTCGAAGTTAGCGTAACAAGGGCTGATACGGGCGCGTGTGAGGCATGGCTTTTGCCATATCAACTGTTGTTACGATCGCGTGAAAAAAGTTAAACTAGAACCTAATCCTTGCATTTGCTATGTCCACATTGCTCATAATAATCAACATTTCAATAATGTACTGTTGATGTTGCTGTATTGTTGCCACTTAATCCTACGGTAACAATCTAGCCTATCCATCACAGACAGTAGAAAAATAAACAGTTAGCGTCCTACGGTAACAATAGACAGAAGTCGGAAGAAAATTCAGCAAAGCTATATTAGACATTCGAATGAGATCCGTGTTTAAATCTGAATCAAGAAGATGAAAGACTAAGAGATAACAATTATAAAGCAGAAATAAGTAAGCTGTAGGACTTACGGTGTTAATCCAGCCACTGGCTTGTTGGCGGCTAAAGTCACTGCCGTTGACGGAGGAGCGATTCTCCGGGGTGTTGAGGGTGAAGCTGCTCGGGGAGAGGGTCACGGTGCTCGGATTGTACATGTCAAAGTCTGCAAACACATTACATTGAAATTCACAGATATCCATTTCTCAGTAAAACTGTTGTGTTATCTAACTGTAGTTAACTGCTGTTAACTGTAGTTTTAAAACTGCCATCAATGATTTATCTACTTCTTTCTATGGATGGAGGTTATGGTAGCTACATAGGGATGAAGAAATTCTACAGCCATTCGAAACCTAACATACTCATGTACACTGCCGTCAGCATAAATATCTAAAATATATTAACTAAGAACTCGTAATCGCTTGAGTGGCTAAGGTATTGTGAGTTGTAGTCACAGAAGATTTTGCAGAATTATGTAAATGGTTGTGAAGGAAAGGAAGCAAGGAGGCAAACCTAGATTTTGATGTTGCAATCCATGCGGGCTACCTTCCGGGTTGAAAGAGTTGGTCATCAGGTAATTGTCTTCTCTCAATTTGGATTCAGAGCGGGAGTTGGGGCTGGTGGATTTAGGATGGATTGGGGAGAGTCTTGGAACTACATATTAAGGGAAAAGGGTTAGGTTCAGAAATTATTAATAAAACAAGCATATACAATAGATAAACAACCCCCTCAGGCTGTGTAAGCAATGTACGAGGGTTGTCCGAAAAGTTTCCGACCTGAACATGAAGATGGCAGCACTCGTCAATAAAAGCTAGTGAATGTAGTTGAGCATCTTTTGACAGTTACTCACCAAAGTTTCGGCCATTTTGGACGCGCAGTTTTTAGTTGACAGTCGTTTGTGTGAGTCGATGTGTGTGTTTTTGTGACAAAGGAAAAAATTGAGTTTCGAGCTGTTATTAAATTTTTGTTTTTTGTTTTTTGCGCAGTTTTTAGATAAGGGAACAAAAAGAAGTCGCTTGGGGCTAGATCTGGTGAGTAAGGCGGATGGTCAAGCTGTTCAAACCATAATTTGTGGATTTTTGCAATGGCAACCGCTGAGGTGTGAGACGGCGCGTTGTCTTGGTGAAACAGGATTTTTGGTCTAACGTGAGCAAACGTGGCACCCAACGCTCGGACAGCTTTCTCATGTCTAAATCTTGATTTAAGGCGATCAAATAGTTCAGGAAAAAATCGAAATCGGAATTCACGCCCTTTATGGGAGGAGTTTAAAAATACTCAAGAAAAAGCTTTTGGAAAGGTTGGAAAAGGTATTTGATAAATTTTTTTTACATGTTGATTTCGTAAAGGCCTGTAAAAAATATTAATTCCTCTTTTATGAATTTTTTATTGTAAAAAAACTGAAATTTAAAATTTATTTCACGAAACTAAGCGACGCGGAGTCACACGTCTGTTTCCCGCTCCTGCCGGGGCGTGACTGATACGAAATAGGTGTGCCCACTGCATGGTTCTTGTGCCCATGCCATAAGGGTCAATTCAAGAATCTAAATTCGTAGAGTGTGGGCCGTATTGATTGATGTCAAAAATAACAACGAGAAAATTCGGAGAAGTTTGGGCGTAAATATCATTTTTTTTTTGCGATTATTATAAAATAAACTGAATTTGCCACATTATACAATAAAACCATATCCGAAAAGGGGTTTATGAATAGGAGAGTTTGGACTTGTTTGGAATGTTTTTTATAGACCTTATACTTTATTTTTTATACTTTTATTTATACTTTTTTTTTGTATTTAATTGAAGCATCTATAATACTTCTAAGCGATCAAATTTTCAAAATGGCTTAATCTTAATATGTGACAGACACACTTAATTGTTTGGACATTTTCATAACCTCTGCTATCTCTCTCACTTTAATTCGGTGGTTGTCTAAAACTATTTGGTGAAGTTTAGCAATGTTATCGTCAGTAGTTTCAGTTTTTGGACGTCCCGAACGTTCATCGTCTCCCAAGCTCTTACGGCCACGTTTAAATTCAGCTGCCCAAAATTTCACTGTGGTAAATGATGGTGCAGAGTTCCCTTACACGGAGTTCGACTCATCTTTGATTTGCGTAGGCATATTGCCTTTCAAAAACAAAAATTTATTAACAGCTCGATACTCAATTGTTCCCATTTTCACAAAAACACATACATTGACTCACACAAACGACTGTCAACTAAAAACTGCGCGTCCAAAATGGCCGAAACTTTGGTGAGTAACTGTCAAAAGATGCACAACTACATTCACTAGGTAAGTTTTAAGATTTTCACGGCCAAAAGCATTTTCGTTATTTGTTTTTGGGGTGTTATGCCGTGTTGCGCTACCTCCTTCTTTAGCCAATGATGTCCGAAACGTTGGCTAAAGAAGGAGGTAGCGCAACACGGCATAACACCCCAAAAACAAATAACGAAAATACATTCACTAGCTTTTATTGACGAGTGCTGCCAACTTCATGTTCAGGTCGGAAACTTTTCAGTCCACCCTCGTCTTTCCATGAACAATTTTTTGTCATTTATTAATTAGTAATGTTCTCACATCCATGGTCGTTTTTCAATCGAATAAAATTTTCACGACGTTTTTTAGTAAGGGTGTAACATTAGCATGTGGCCTTCGAATATACACAGGTGAAAATTGCGGTCCGTTAAACTGTGCACGTATTTATTACTGTTTTTTTGGATTTATTTGTTCGATTCAAACTAATATTGATTGAAATAAGTTCATTTATACAAAGATTTGTTCATTTATTCAAGTGCTATGTTATAATTGTGTACATAGTTCTTGTTTAAAAACTAATTACAATTGTTCTCTGTAGAGTAAAAACTCATAGGCATTAGGTTTGGAGCTAGACTAAAACCTACTGTCATTTATGTTGTCGTATGGAACAAACTGCGGCACCCGGCCGACTCAGGCATTTATTCAGTAAAACACCACGTTGCATGCTAGAGATCATGGCAAGATTGAAGGGATTGAAAGGAGGAATTGGATTAAAGAGAAGGATTAAATAGATGTGTACCTCCAATAGCGCTGGCTTTCAAGTACTTCTTGTCCGAGTGCATGACCTGCCAGAACTTGACCAGCACGATGATGTCCTCGCGGAGGGCAGCGCCGTGTTTGGAAGGACAGCGCGGCTCGCGGCAGAAGTAGTCCAGGCACGCGCTGTACACACGCTCGCGTACCACGTTGCGCGCTAGCGATCGCGGCAGGATGTCGCCCTGCAGTAGAGAGAGGCCGCAGGACAGGAGCCTGGAGAGAATACATATAGTGGGATTAGTATAGCTAGACTGTGTGAAAAAGATGGTGTGCAGACACACTTCTCTTTTCATGCGCAGAAAGGGCGTGATTTAACCCACCCCTTGCCGCTCGTACACCGGTGTACATTAACAAAAACAAAAAAAAAACATTTTTTACGCGATTTTGACCCTTATGTATAAAGAAAGTGTATGAAGAACACGGTCAGAATCGCTTGCTCTATTATCGCCCTTTACCATAGCGAAACCTGCAATGCGCCTAGTCACTCGGAATAATTTATATTTAATTTGCCGGAGCGCGGGGATGTGTGCAGTTTGTGCGCATGCGCGGGGAAAAAAATATGTTTTTCTGCTATTTTGACCCTTCTATGTACAAAATTTGTTTAAGGACAGTGTCAGAATCTCTTGCGCCAACATTCTCAATGGGATGGGTAAAGATTTCATTCACCTTGCAACCCCAGAATATTTTAAAATAATTTTTATCTATGACTTCGAAATGTCACATTTGCCACGATTCTTTCGGTCAAATTCGATGCGTGTTATTTGACGAGACGAAAACATCGTAAAAACCTATCAATTTACGTAATTACGCAAGTAATGTTGTTTTGGTACATAGTTTATTGCTCTAGGAATGTGTTTCGGTCAATAAAATATACAATAGCTCAAAATTAATCCACAAAACATTCAATTCAAAGTGGGCTTGTTTAGGAAATTTCCGTTTTTTTTACTGGCTTTGGAGGGGTTAATAGTAGTTAGCTAGTGTTTGTTGGTGGCTTCATTCTGGACGATGTCAAGGAGCGGTCTTTTGTTTTAGATAGAGCTATAAATATGTTTTTGGAGTTGAAGATGTATATTTTTTGCTATTGTAAAGACATTCCACACAATTGTAAGGAAAGATTGATTGAAGCTAGAAAACTGATCATCAATCAAGATGTCACAATTGGAAGATTTGGAAAAATTGAACATTAAAATTGGATTGCTTTGTGATTAGTTAGTGGCCGAGTGGTCCAAAGCGTCGGGTTCCTAGCCAGGTGTTATGGGTTCAATCCTCTGCTAGCTAAGTCCTACATTTTTGCAAGAGCAACATTATCCATTTAAGATTGCGGTTGTACGAGAAATTCAAATATTGTTAGGTTATTCCTAACCTTAGAATGATTTTACAAAAATAGTTTAATTTAAACTTACTTAAATCTGACACCAACTGCATCCACATGACGATTTTGAGAACTATCCCTCGAACCAACTGTCATGGGAAGAGATCTGAAACAAAATAAACCTTGATAAAAAAAACATATTATGTAATTTTTCATACAAGATACTCTCAATGAAAATATAATGGTACGGCCACACTGCGGCCAACTTCCAACTTCAAACGTTTGGACGATTATGTGGAGGGGTAGTTTGTGCGTTGGAAGTGCGATCGGCGATGACTGGTTCGTGCGAGATGGTCCAACAAATCGGTCTGCGCAATATTATTACGGGAGAGTGGTATGAAAATTGTTTAAAATTATAATTTTTTTAGCTTTACGTATCGAAATCAATATTATGGAAACCTGAGTTCGGAGTTGGAAGGTTGGCTTTGGTGTGGTTGTAGCATAAAATAGATGGAATGTACAGAAAATAAAAAGGTAACAGTCGCAACTGGGACACAAACCCAGATTCTCTAGACCAGACATGTCTATCCTGCGGTCCGTGGGCCACATTGCTAAAAAAGTTGGCTTCTTAAAAAGGATTAGGAATAACTTGGATCTCAAGACAACGCACCTTGTATATAATTCTATTGTAACTCCTCATTTAAATTATTGTTCTAGTGTTCTATTCTTATGTAACGAGACCCAAAATAATAAACTACAGGTTATACAAAATAGGGGAATGAGGATGATTCTGAAATGTAATATCTTTACTAGAGTTAAAACTATGTTACAAAACTTAAATATGATGACAACTAAACAACATATAATATATAATACGTTAACAATGATGTACAAGCTTAAAAATAACATGCTCCCTAAATATCTGCAAACTAATATTATGTACCATGAAAATATTCACAATTATCCTACGAGGAGTTGCCGAGACTTCAGGCTTCCCAAAACTAAACTGACGTGTACACAGAACAGCGTGTTTTATAAAGGTCAAAAACTTTATAATAACCTACCAAATTCCATAAAGGAAGCCTCAAGTCTTGGCACTTTTCGTAAAACATGTGCTACATACATTAAGAAAAATTTATGAATTGTATTTTTTGTATTAACTGTATGTCTTAAACCCTATTGTTTGTATTTCTAACTGGAGTAACTGTATTTCTTTTTAAAACTGTATTCTTTCCGTTATAATTTTATGACTATATTTATTTTATTATGTATTTTATATGTTTTTTTTAATACTAGATGTATGAAAAAATTTGCTTACATCTAAATAAAGTTACAAAAACAAAAACATGCGGCGCAATTAAAAACTTTTTTCAGGTTGTTTCAAAAACGAAGTTTTCAGGTTTTTATGTTTTGGATTTTGGTATTCATACAAAAAACAAAAATATTCTTGTAAATTTATCACATTTATGTTATATTTTGTGAAATTAGAATTTTCTTGTTATTAGACCTCTGACTCTTGATGGGGGTTTTGATTTAGTGCTTGAAAAGTGCCAGTTGCGTGGCCGCCCTAGGAATTTATTTTCGCCCAGTATATTTTTTCTGCACATTTCTCGGAAGATCGAATGCAACTGTCCCGATTTTAATAAGTGGAGGGTAAGTGCAAAGGACACACATAAGCGCATGTACAATCAGTTTATGCCTATTACGCAGTATTGAAGGCTGCAGTTTCACAAAATTAACGGTTTACCTACATATGAGATACAAAGCAGACAGGTCCATTTATACTTCGGCCCGATCATGCTATCTCATTCACACTCGAATGTCGTTGTCCTACCTTTAGACACTTCTTTATTAAATTATTAATCTCAAAATTGCAGTTATATTTCCTTATCCATATTTTTGAAGACACGGTTTTTGTCTGTAAAATCAATGGTACATATAATGAAAATAATTTAATGTATACGGATCAGAAATGAACGATACCTGTGAATGAGTGTTGCCAGCATGTCGACTTTTTCCTGGCTGCTGTATTTAGCCGTGTCGGCCAATTGACAAAGGAAGCCCACCCACACCCCGTGTGGGGCCACAAAGGGAGGAAGAGGTTCGAGATGGCAGCCTAAAATTTATTATAAACAATTAAACAATAATATTGTAATTACATCAACTAAAATAAATCTATGGCTAAAATAATTCTTTACACTTAAGGCCAGCTTTACACTCGTAAGTAAAATTTACGACTTAAACTAAGTTTTTGACATGTAAACACTCCCAGGAGCGTTTACATATGCATCCAACTTGTGGTAATTAATGCTCATGGAAGCTGGTCGGAAGTTCAACATGCGTAAATGCTCATGCGACCATTTACATCTGTAAATTTATTTGCAGTACGATGGTTTCTTATCTGCTACTATCACTATATTTTGTTAATAGAGATGAAAAGGCCCAAATAAATGTTGGAATAGAATTTGGCTTTAATTAAACAATTCTCCATGCGCTTTTGGGCCGTCAAAAGCGGAAATTAATGGAGTTCTTTCATTTTATCCAGATGACAGCTACCTGACAGCAACTGGCTTCGAATTCAAATATGTAATGTTAAAAACAGAAACACTGAGATTAGAAAGGATTAGACTGATAATTGAATAGAAGAACACTAACATATTTAATTAGGAAAACATTCCTTGACCTAACACCGGACATGATGTTAAAAATATACAAAACATATGTGCGACCTCTCCTGGAATATGCTTTCCAAATATGGAGTCCTTACTTCGCAAAAGATATAAATCGGATAGAGGCAGTACAGAGACGTTTCACTAAAATACCAAGAGCTTTGAAAGATCGACGATATGAAGATAGACTCAAGGAACTAAGATTACCAACCTTAAAAGAAAGAAGAGAAGGGTTGACTTTATCGAGACTTTCAAAATTTTATCTGGACACCACAGCTGCCCCCTGCCCCTGTCTGGCATCCAAAGAATCTTCACTACTAATAAAAATATAATTCTCCGTGGACACTCAAAAAAAATTACTAAAACGCCTTTTGCATCTAATCCCAGAAAACACTTCCTTGCAAATAGAGTGGTGGATGCTTGGAACAAACTTCCACAACATGTCATCAATGCAACTAACATAAACCAATTCAAAGCTCTATTGGATTCATATTTAGAGAGACGAAAGGACTAACTTAGTTAAAAATTAAAATTTACTGTCAAACGATTGTGAAATTAGATATGAGCGGATCAGCAGAATGCTGCCTGCTCATTATATAATAATAATGATAATTATTATTTTTAATCGTTAAACTAACGTTTAAGACAAGATTTTTATGCACATTGAAAAATCTTCCGAGAAAAGATACATGACGCCAACGGGACTTGAACCCGTGCCCTTCTGATTGCCGGTCAGCTGCTCTCCCAATTGAGCTATGGCGGCTTATCTTATACCCGCCAAATGATTCAATATATACTAGTGTTTCATTCAACAATTACTGCTTATTATATTTTTCCACCTGAAAACAACCAACTTTATTTTTGCGAGAGAGACACTGTTAGTGTTAAATCCCTCGCTAGGTGGCGTCGAGACCAATTATGTCTTCATTTATTGGGGAAATACTTAAACTTGTCAAATATTAATTATTATTTTTAATTGTTAAACTAACGTTTAAGACAAGATT
Source organism: Limnephilus rhombicus (assembly GCA_929108145.2). Classification (NCBI taxonomy): domain Eukaryota; kingdom Metazoa; phylum Arthropoda; class Insecta; order Trichoptera; family Limnephilidae; genus Limnephilus; species Limnephilus rhombicus. The sequence goes on from OV815291.1 coordinate 13,071,313, forward strand.
TTTATGCATAGCACAAAGGGTAACAATTATTATAAGCAATAATTATCAGCCTGAAACACTCATCCACATTGAAAAATCTTCGGAGAAAAGATACATGACGCCAACGGGACTTGAACCCGTGCCCTTCTGATTACCGGTCAGCTGCTCTCCCAATTGAAATTCAGGTGGAAAAATATAATAAGCAGTAATTGTTAAATGAAACACTAGTATATATTGAATCATTTGGCGGGTATAAGATAAGCCGCCATAGCTCAATTGGGAAAGCAGCTGACCGGCAATCAGAAGGGCACGGGTTCAAGTCCCGTTGGCATCATGTATCTTTTCTCGGAAGATTTTTCAATGTGGATGAGTGTTTCAGGCTGATAATTATTGCTCATAATAATTAATAATAATGATAATAAGAATGCTCTTTTTTAGAAAACCGCGTAAATAAATACTAGTTTTATAGGAAAAAAATCCTACGAAAACAACTATCTTTTAATTTTCGAAATGGCGCATCTGGTACTATTTATTGCGGCATTTCTGTCAGCTTATCAAACTGATTTTATAAGCTGTGAGAAGGCTGGAAATTCATTTGTATGAATCATTTATTTATTTGAATCAGTCATAAGAAACCTTCTCATACAAATGATACAAGTGCCTGACAATTATTGCTTATAATAATTGATACAAGTGCCTATGAAACCCTATTTTAATGAAAAACCCTACTATTTTAATGAAAAACCCTATTATTTTATTGAAAATCGCAAGATAACCTGCCACAAGTACAATTGTGAGATACTCTGCTGTTGGTTTGGATGGCATTCAATTCGTTAGGAACCACAGGCAGCCAAATGCGCAGAAAGGACCCTGTTGAAGTGGCGCCATCACCAACAACAAAGTGGTGTAAAATATTTTTTTTTAGTTCTGCAAACTTTCTAATGAGATTGATTATATCAGCGTGTTTATGCATTGATGAGTAACCTTCATAGGCTGCCAAAGGACTCGTCTCTTCAGTTTGAATGGAAAACAGCCCCATCTTCTTGTCAACTGTGTACTGCCAGGCTGCAAACATTTCATGGAGGAATCTGTAAACAATTACACGATTCATTATTAAACATACTATGTAATTTCGGTTGTTGGTGCATGGGTAAGTAATGTGAAATATTTCAGCATAAAGCATAATACTCCGTGGTTGAAGGGTAAGGCTCATGACACGAAATCCGAAGGTCACAGGATCAATAAATGTGAAGTCGGAGACGCCAGAGGAAGGCATGGCACGATCAAGTGAGTCAGATACTCCAATCGGGTCACATCAAAAGTCAGAATAATAGAAGAGTATGGAAACGATGTACGAATGTGAGTGAGGCAAAGAGTGTGTGCCAGAGTTGTTTGGCCTCTCTGCCTCTCCCTACAGCGAAACGGCGTTATGGTTAGTTAGTTAGGATTTCAAATTATTGGGGTTTGAATTATCGGGGTTCTACTGAATACTTGCCTTAATTCTAAATCAGGTCTGCCGGTGATCAGCCATTGCCAACAGTCCAGTGTGGTGTTCATAGCGTCCTCTGTAAACTGCTCCACTTGGGACCAAGCTAAAAAAGAATAAACCATAAATAATGTCGGATGCAGATCGGTAAATTCGAGATCAAAAAGTCAAACTGTTCCTTTCCCAAACATATCCATAGATAAAAAATAATTGTAAAGTTCGCAAAGAGAGAATAGAAAATTAATAAAATGGAACAGAAAAATTTCATTACTGTGGCAATACCAAGTAATGCTGATTTTAGAACAAATTATAGTAGATTCAAATATGAGGATATTTTTGTCTTCCGATTCTAAAAGATTTACATTAGAAGGAAAGATGTTTATTTCAAAAATACAAAAAACGCAGTAGAAGTGAAACCTTCAGAAAACTAAAGTAGACAAGAGTGGGGAGGCTACAAAGCACCGCATAAAGAGGAGACCGATTTCTTCGATCTCATTCTCTCGCAGGCTTAATCCTATAGATGTATGTGTTTGTCTCCTTTTGGTGTTGTTTTTCGTTTCATCAAGTTTCAAATCGTAATGGTGCTAAAGAAGTTTTCACTTCAAAAACTTTTCAATGCAATTTTCTCAGGAATTGCCACTAATTTCTGAATACAGTTTGGTATTAATTGTTTAAAAAACAATAGAAACATAGTGCTTTCTAAAGTTACTTTTCCTTTGAGCCATCGTGTTGTTGCCATTTAACCCTCCGTTAGGCGCAACTGATCTGTGTGATGAAGTGATCTGTTATTTGTGTACCAAAGGGTAGATATCGCAGAGCTAGGGGTGTGCCTCCTAATTTTTCCTCCTTCTCCACCACTCACAGACGGCAAGTTTCTGTTCATCTCGAAAAATTTAAGGAAAAAATCTATTTTGATCTGTTTTTCTATGATATAAACTCACAGATGAATTGCACCCGATCGTGCTAGGATTTGCATTGCGCCTGACGGAGGGTTAACCCCCTTATTTTTGTCTGCTTTATTTTAACAGCCCGTAAGTGATACAATGCCAGAAAGCCATAAACAGAAAAAGGCTAAGTTTAGAAAACAATACATAAAAACAGATTAAAAAAATAGAAGTAACATAATGTTACATAACCATTGAGAAGCCAGCACATAAACTAAGCCGGGTACCTACCCACAGCGTGCAGAAGATGCCTGTGCAGGCCGGGCGTGGTGATGAGCAGGGCGGTGGCGCGCCACAGGGCCCTCCGGTGGGCGGCCTCGCCCCCGCCGCGCCGGCACGCGGCCCACACGTCGCCCGCCACGCGCTCCGCCACGCGGCCCCGCTCCCCCTCGGGTGTGTCGTCTATCATGCCGGCCACCTGGAGAACAAAGCAACTTATTATTAATTAAACTAAAAAAACATTGTTCTTATCAGTACAGAACATCAACAAGTCTGAGACAATATTGTAGTTTTTTTTTTTTTTTCATTAGTTCCACACAGGAGGAAAATAATTTCCCTCCGGACGTATGTCATCTTAGGGGATGCGGTGTGGAGGGTTTTTTTTTAAGGAAAGGAACAAGGGGAAATTCTGGGAAGGAAGTAGATATGAGAGGCGGATAGGAATCTGGGGGTCAGTGTGCCCAGGAGTGCCGGACATATGAATCCATCCCTTCAGCTGCAGTGCAAGGCGATGGGTTGGGGTATACTGGCTGGAGAGGTCAAAAAACCACCTCAACCAGCCTCTCTCGATCCGGCCCGCCACGCAGCAGGTGGGCAGACTCATTGGCCACTAAGACTTTGATAAACCTCACCCCACAAACCCGGGCACCCCTGCTAAGTCACCAAACGTAGCGAACTTGGGGTGACTTACGGCAGAGGAGTTGGTTATCTAATAAATGGTTCCCGGGGCGGCGGTACCCATACACCCGCTAGCCATATTATAGGTTATTTCTAAATCAAATAAGTAGTGTATTTACATTTAACATTAACATATTAAAATTGGAAATTTAATGAGAAGGTGGTAGCGAACACGGTAGCACAATACGAGCTGTTGAATTGACAACAATCAGAATCGGCCTGTCACAGTACTAAAGGTATTGTCTATTAGACTAATGTCTTCTATTGGCGAATATGCCGCCAATAGTATTATGATCGCTCTGCGGTGTTCGCTTGCCACAATATGAATAAGATGGTAACTCACCTCTCCGGCATACCTACTCCTAACACTCAGAATGCTGACGAATCTAGAGCTGTCACTCTTGACGCAGCGCGGCCGCTTGTCCAGGGCCGTCACAGACAGGGGCGCGCTCAGCTGGTTCAGCCCTGCGGCCTGCAGGAGGGAATCCGTCGCTAGGGCCAGCCCAGCATGGTGCCACAGGGTTGAGTTCGGTACCTGATTTTAGGGGAGAAATGGTTAAGCTTATAAAATTCTTGTCAAATACCCGTGCCGTGCACAGTACATCTGTTGGTATTGTAGAGACTGAGTGTATAATAAATAAAGTGGGAACCTCAAGGTCGGGTTCCACATTATTCCAACCGACTGCTAAATAAGATATCAGAGACTGACCCCGGAGTTTTTATTAAGAGTTAGAGACCCTAATTTAACCTCGAAGTTACAACAATCATCAATATAATTAGAGACACTGATTCATAGCTTTAATTTTTAAAAAATGTAGCGTTAATTATTGAAAAAATAGCTTTTATAGCTTTAATTTTGCATTTTCATAGCGTTTATAGCTAAATAGGATAACGTCAAGGAATGGGAGTCGGCAAGAGGGGAAAAACAATTTTTTTATTTTTTATTTTTTATTTAGTAACATATAATATTTTTTACATTTTTATATGAAACATGTTAGTTAGATGTATATATAAAATATATTCGTAGTCCTCCTCACTAGGAGATCCTGTGCTGAGGGGGACTATGCTTTGGATAAGTTTTTCAGCGACTTCTATGGTTTAACTATTGATTGGATAAGGTTTTCCAGAAACTTCTATGATGTTTTAAGTATACTAGTAAGTTCATTTTCCGATAGATTCTTCAGCCAACATTTAACGTCCTTAATGTAGCTATTTTTTATTTTTATTTGTTTGATACTAAGTGGGAGTTTGTTATATAACTTTACTGCTAAAAATGCAGAACTTCTTTGACCAAATGAAGAGTTACACTTTGGTATATTAAGTATGTCTGTTTGTTTGGCTCTGGTTTTATGAGCGTGTGAGGTGTCTGCCTCTGAATCATTTTTGTGGTGATGTACTAGAATGTTTATGGCATAGATTTTCTGTATGCTTGGAACATCAAACTGTTTAAAAATTTCTGTTGAATTGGCAAAATCACTTGAAACATGTTTATTTTATTATTGGTTGAAACTCAACATGGCACATGTTTCCACAGTAGAGTGTGTCATGTTCGTTCTACGATTTGTCAATACAAGATTATAGCAACTAAAAAATCTTTCTGCGTCAACACTATTCACAGGGGCCCACACAGTCATCAGAGCTACCTCAGCAAATTCTCTGTGAACAATTTTTACAGCTAAGAGTAGCTGAATTATGTCTACAGTGACTCCACCCCTCACTTGCTCTACAAGCTGTCTTTGAAAATACCTGTTACCTTCCAGGAATTTACTGTCAACAGATTTAAACGTTGGAGCAAGCCTACTTTTGCTTGCTAAAAGAATAGCGTCTGATCGCTGGACATTCTGACCTACAATTGCAGGATTGAACATTTTACCTGCGTGCTCAAGAAATTGATTAGTGCTGTTGTCTTGACGGTTCAGCAAATGAGATGCCAGTTTCACAGAACTCTTCTGACAACTCTCTCTTATTTGAGTTTTTATTTGGGTTAAGACAACCCGGTTCTTTACCTCCTGCACAGCCTTTAACCCGTTTAATCACAGGAGACCATATTTGTCTCAACGCACATAGGTCTCATATAAAACGCCGTAACTCCCTTACTATCATAGTTAGAAATATGTTCTAATCGGTGTTAGAAAGGAAAAACATCATGCTTTATATTCCAATCTAAAAAATAGCCACCAAAAAAGTATAATGTACACTTTTATGTACACAAAGTTTTGAATCGCAAATTGAAAAAAGAATATGAAACTTCGAGAATTTTTTATAAATTATTTTTCATAGAGCGACAAAAAAGTGAGGTTACAATATGTGTTTGTTATACATTTGTCTAATAAAATATGTATGTGTTTTAATTTTTTTTATTATCAGTAACTTTAGTTAGAAAAAACATAAGGTGAGCCATTTTGAAAACTTTTTTATGTTTGTATGCAAAAATTTTATAATTTAAAAAACATTAAAAAATTTCGTATTCTATAATTTGAAAGCGTATTTCATCACCTTTCTAAAACAGTTTTTGGTTTTTGAATGTGTTCAGAAATATTCTAAATATTTGCATTTTATTGTAAAGCGAAAATATTTTGACCATCCGAAAAAAATCCCAAATTTTTGAAGGGTTAAGGTTTTGGCAGGGAAAACACCATCACTCAATTTTTGTAAAGAAAGGCTTAAGGACACCAAGTCCTCCCAAAGCAAATGAGCGTATGGATATTTTGACCCTTTTAATACATTTTCAGCGTTCGGGCGCACTAGGCAGCCGAGGCGCTTGGTTCAAAAACTCGAAATTTGTACCTTTGCTCGCATTACTAAAAAAGTTCGCATTTTGTTGAGTTTTGTTGTAAAAATCGCTGCTATTTCGCGTTTTAACGTTTTTATCGCTAAAAACACTATTTATCGCTTTAATTCGCGAATATATCGTTAATGCGATGAATCAGTGTCTCTAAATATAATCAATAGATATAAATAAATATCAATATTATCAATACATAGCATAAACATTCTGGAAAACATCAAACTCTCAAACGTTTTAGCTCGGCTTTTAACAGGGTATTTTCACTGTTTTTTTATTCTAAAAAAAATTACGATAATGAAGGCTTTTTTTGCTGCCAAAATGAAATGTTCATTTTTGTTCGTGAATTTGGCGGTGTTGCGGTGAATACGCCAACCAATGTTGGTGATCGCCGTCTTTGGAATCTTTTCGGAACGATCGTTTTTTAAATCAATAATTATTAATGAAAAATCGAAACTAAACATTTTTAGTACAACAATCAGAATCTGAATAATTAGCTTTATATCTTCTGCACATTTTTAACGTTCCCTAATTGTAATTTGTGAAAATACCCCCATTGTTTAGATTATAGAGAATATACTGTATTACTTTTAATAGTGCTTTAATACCCCAGAACTAATTAATTTAAAATACTTATTGATTCACGATTAGGGGCATTTTAAAAAGTTTCCACACCGCCGATTCTTGGCCGTTTCAGATTTGTTCAAATTGTTTGTTCAGTTTATTCAAATTTTAGTAACAGTCAAGAATAAGAGCATGATCTATGCTTAACAGCTGAATGTCTCGAATATTTGTTGCTTTTGAATAATGGTAAATTAAAATATTTATTTTCGTAATTTATGGTTTTGTTTTTAACAAATTTCCTATTACCAGGGTTCATGGAGTGAGGTTTGTCTAGGTCTTGGAGGCGGATGACTGGGACATACTGAACCCCAGATTCCTACCCACCCCTTGAACCCTTTTCCTTCCCAGAACTCTCCTCTCCTTCCCTTTTCCTTAAAAAAAACCCTCCACACAGCATCTCAAAGATGACATAGGCCCTGAGGGAAATTATTTTCCTCAGGGCCTCCTGTGTGGAGCTCATGTAAAAAAAAAAAAAAAAGTTATTACATTCATAAGTGATATAAAAAGTGAGGGATTACCATTCTTCACATTTTCAGACAATATGCATTCTTAATTTTCTAAATTTAGTTAGGTTAGGTTAGGTTTGGTTTCTTTTAATATTACGGTTTGTTCTATCAGCCTCAAAGTTTAAAGACAAGTTTTCCAACTGTACAATCAGAAAGGTTACATACATTGTCTACGGCTTACCTGGTTGAGATACTCCTGAAGATGGGACCGGGTGGATTGCGGTGCCCACTTCATGGCCTCCTGCACGATGCCCTGACAACGGTCGGCAAAATCTTTCACAATGCTCTGAAAGAAAAAAGTTCATCAAAATCAACAAATGGAACAAACGGCAAATTAGGGACAAGAGTGAAAATGCCCCTGGTTCCAACCTACTTCTCATATCTTTTTCCTTCCCAGAACTTTCCCTCCTTTCTTTCCCTAAAAAAGACCTTCCACACAGCATCCCCAAAGATGACAAAGACCCTGAGGATTTTTTTTTTCCTCAAGCCAGCGTTTGGGGTACAAACAATAACAAAGGCACGGCGATGCAGTTTCATACTAATATTGGTTCAAGGCTTACCTTATCCATGGCACATTTAATTCTTTACTTCATATTTTCTCAACACTTCTCTACATCTTATGCCCACATACTGTGTTTCTTCTTATTTTAACTTGATTTATATTTTAATAAAAACAAATGTGCCTTAATTTCTTTCACAAAGAAAAAAAATAAATTATCAAACATATATCACAGTAACAATGTCACATTATTAAACATAACTTCATTTAAAGACTTAGGAGTGACTTCTGACTCGTCACTTGGATTCAATAAACATGTAAATACAATTTCAAAAAGTCCATCACAAATATTAGGATTAACGCTAAGAATCACAAATTGTTTTAAAAGTGCAGAAACATAATATGTATAAATCAATCGTACGAAGTATTTTCGAATACGGATCCACTATTTGGTCTCCCAACAATGAGATTCACAATTATAGAATCGAATCACAAAGGTTTATCTGATCATTTTGTATAATGACCGAATTTTGCACTATAAATTACACTCTCTGACAGTCAGGCAAATTGTACCTGCTAAATCATTGTCCCGTCAGTACAGGTGCCAATAATAAATTATTTGTGAAACTTTTGCATACAAACTACCTTTTACTCAGACTTATTTGTCATATACTTTTGCATATTTAACCAATTATTTATGTTATGATTTCTGTGTACATTGTATTTAAATTATACAAGTATGTAAATTTTTGGGCAACGTCCTGTTTTACGTACTACAATATATTTTTTTTAAATAAATAAATAAAAAACTTACAACTTTATTAGTTAACCCATAAAGTCTATTTTTTCGGTTTTCAGAACAACTCATCGAAATTGTTATGTCTCCCATATTATCATAGTAAGAAATATGATATAAATGGTGTTGGAAAGAGAAAACATTACGTTTTACATTCAAATATAAAAATTAACCACAAAAGTAGACCTTCATGAAACCAAACTTTCGAATAGACAAAAAAGGGAGGTGACAGTAACATTTGTAATACATTTGTCCAATAATATACGTGTGTGTTTTTTTTTTCATTATCAGTAATTTAAGTTAGAAAAACGTAAGGCGAGTCATTTTTACAACTTTTTTATGTTTGCATGCAAAATTTTGTATTTCAAAAGTTATACATTTATTTCGATTTATCAAATTTGGAAGCGAATTTATCACCTTTCAAAAACAGTTTTTAGTTTGCAGATATATTCAGAAATATTCCATTTATTGTAAAGCGGAAATATTTTGATACTCTGACATAATATGGTCGAGGACTGAGGGGTTAAGAATTCATAGATGGACATAATAATATTTCTCATCGAAAGTAATTTGAAAAATACACAAACATTGAGAATTATTCATAAGTAAATAAGTACTAGTATTTGTGGCTTTTTGAAAATGATTTCATGAACCTTCTCTGGCAACACTATTTTTTTTCATTCAGTTGGACCCACTGCCAAGGTATAATAAGGAACTCCAGTGAAAAATATTATGGCTTTAAAAAAATATGGTCATACAGACCAATAAAAGCTGATTCTGAAGTTTTATTTAATAATTTTAAACGCAGAGTTTTTAAAAAATTATTAAAAAGTCCATTTTTAATTGGGTCGCAAAAACACGCCGTCAAGTTGGCATTATTGAAATTTTAGTGGTGACGTCACTGTTCGACGTGTCGTGACGTCACCGTAAAGTCATTGTATGGGAATGTATGATATGACACAAGCCATCGTATTAATTTATTCATTTATTTACATACTGTTTATAGAGATTTAGTTGTTGTGTTTATTGAAACATTATTTAGGCCTAAAAATAAAGGTATCTCTTATTAGTTTATCTCTATTATTGAAAATATTCAAAAACTACTGCACAAAAAAATAGTAATGCTTCTTCTATTGAGAATACTTCGAACAACGGAATTCAAAATAGCGGCAGTTGATCAGCTGATTGCCTGATCCTATAGTAATTTTTCAGGAGTGATGACGTCACACGATTCACCATACATACGGTGGTTTTCGGGGGTCTTGAAAAATTAAAACTTTAACAATTATTTTAATAACAATTATTATTCATTAAAAAAAATTTAAAAATTGGACTGGGGTCCTCTATTCTGATCCAAAATTTCAACCGAATCTTTAACCGGTGACAGGCCGGAGACGCGCCGGCGCGCGCGTCATATGCGCATGCGCGAGAAAATAATTCAAACATTTGAATAATACTTATACTTATGAATAATATTTATAATATATATAGAGTATCACAAAGAAATAAAAATATTCCTCCAACAGTTAAACCAGGTCAGTGGTAATTAATTTTAATTCAATAGCGTTAAAAGAGGAGCTCCTTAATGCTATAAAAAAATATAACAGATCTTGCGAAAAGATTGGGGACAAACTAAACACGGGAACAATCGGATTGTCTGGCCCCATTACACCCATCTACGTCTCAGAACTCCTCACGTCTAAAGGCAAACGGCTTTGGTATCTAGCTCGCCAACGTGCGACTGAATGTAAATTTAGGTACGTTTGGACGAAAGCAGGTCTAATCTACATGAAAAAAGATGACTCTTCTCGACCTATATTAATAGATTCAGAACAAGCTGTACCGAAGCTCTGACTACCTGCTCTTTATTCTAATTATCGTGATAAAACTACTCACTACCGCTTTATATCGCCATTTCATACTCTATTACATAACAGCACTATATTATATGAACACCTAGGATTTTGCATAACTCCTATTTGTACTGGAATAATTTTAATTATAACTTTAACTTTAATTTTAATCTTTATTCTCTCTAGAATGGTAACTACACTTATTACAAGATTATTAATTGATTTATTAGTAATATTACTAATAATTCGGCAAAAGAGAACTCTAATCAACATATTTTATATAACCCAGATATTACTTATTTTTCATACTTATACTACTTTTTACTGTCTTTTGAAAGAGAAAATGCCACACACTAACTACATACGTTATTTATTTCCTGGATTTTATTTCAGATATTATTTCTTACTCAGATATTATTTATTTTTCCTAACTACATCATTTTGTTTACAGTTTTGTCGCTACAAATTTCGTTCTACAAGTATTGATATGATAATAAAATACTGTTTTAAAACTTTACCCAGAAAACAACAATTAATTTTTGAATTCTAATGGTAATAAACGATCTTCAACATGAAATCGATAGTATCATAGTGCCAAATACTGAAATAATTTTTGAAAACATTAACAAAATTATGCAATTTAATTGGGAATCAAATAGGATTAATATTGTTCATCAAAATATTAGAACGATGGGAAACTTGGATGATTTTCTTATATTTTTGGAAGAAATAAAATCTGTGGTAAAGTTCCATGTATTAATTCTCACTGAATGCAGGTTAAATGATTCATACATAGCCAAACAAATTTCAGGCTATAACGAATACCATACAACATCGCATATTAACCAAAATAGCGGAGTAGTAGTATATATCGACAATACATTAAATTCCTTAGTACAAGAAATAAACATAAATCAGTGTAATTCTTTAAAAATCAACATTAATTAGAATTTAGGTATCCTAGCTATCTACCGATCACCATCGTTCAATGACATCCAAGATTTCCTGGAAAATATTATTGGTGAGTTAAAAAAAACTAAGGATTACGCACAATATGTACTGATCGGGGACATGAATATAAATACTATAGGAGAAGTATTGCATAGGCAGTCCGACGACTACTTATGTGCTATGGCTGAAAGTAATTTTAATTCCATTATTAATTCTCCAACTAGGGTACAAGGTAGCTCAAGCTCATGTTTGGATCATATATATACCAGAAATATAACAAATTCAAATGCATTTGTAATACATAATACAATCACTGATCATTACACCACTGCAATCAGTATCCCAAACTCAATACCCAAAAAACATAAAATTAATCACAAACAGATTATCAATTATGAGGCTTTATTAATTGATCTTAAAAATAAAAATTGGGAATATGTTTATAAAGAGACTGAAGTTAACAATGCTCTAAACTATTTTATTAATGAAATCAATACATTCATAACAAAACACACAATAATTAAACGCATTCCATATAGTAAAATACATCTCACCCCATGGATTACCAACGGCATTGTTAAATCTATACACAAAAGAAATCACCTTCATAAAATAGCTAAACGAGACCCATTGAACGATACTAAACAGCAAAACTATTACCGATACCGTAATATTTGCAAAACCGTTATTCGCAAATGTAAAGAGCGTTATTATAAATTCTTACTTGATAAAGATAATTCCAGCAAAAACATGTGGAATGTTGTCAGAGACATAACTAAAAGTAAAAGAAATACCAGTACATCGGTAACTGAATTAAACACCGGAAATTTGATTATAACTGACAATCAATCAATTGCATGTCATACTAATCAATATTTTGCATCTGTTGGGTCAAATCTAGCAAAAAAAATTTTATTAGAAACCCAGAAAACGGAAGACTCTTTAGCATCGACAGTTGAAACAAAGGAACAATCTTTTTCATTTGATATTAAACCAACTACTGTAGAAGAGGTCTTAAAAATAATCAACAGCCTTAATACTACACATGCAAAGGGTCCAGATAGTCTAAATACACAAATACTAAAAAAAATAAAAAATCAGATTTCTGCTCCGCTATCATATATTTACAACTTAAGTTTTGCATCAGGAATATTTCCTGATCACTTTAAAAAATCAATAATTGTCCCAATTCACAAAAGTGGACCTAAATCTCTTGTAGAAAACTACAGGCCAATATCTCTTTTAAGCGCGATATCCAAAGTCATTGAAAAGCTTTTCAAAACTAGGTTAAACGAATATGTGGAGGAACATAACATTCTAAGTCCAAACCAATACGGCTTTCGGTCGGGTAAGGGAACGGATGATGCCATCGCATGTCTCACGGAAACTATTGCAGGGAATATGAACCGTGGCAAGAAAACTATTGCCCTTTTCCTGGACCTGGCCAAGGCATTTGACACAATATCTCATAAAATTCTTTTACAGAGACTTAGAAATATAGGAATAAAGGGAAAAGCTTTTCAATGGATAGAAAGTTATATATCTAATAGATTTCAACAAACCAGAATTAACGAGGCTATTAGCACTTCACTAAAATACACTTTTGGGGTACCACAAGGAAGTACACTTGGGCCCCTTCTCTTTATTATATACATAAACGAACTTTGTAACCAACACATTGGTGGCAAAATTATCACGTTCGCTGACGATACAGTTATTTTGTTTGAAGGAGATGATTGGATAGAAACACACCACCTTGCGAACACAGGTATAAACAGAGTAAAACAGTGGCTGGACAGTAATTTGCTTACACTAAACATACAAAAAACAAAATATCTCACATTTAGTGCTACCCTTGCAGGGCAACCCAAAACACCTCATCACCTCACAATACATAATATTAAGTGTAGCCTTGGAAATAATAACCATACTTGTAAATGCGAAACCCTTGAATGTGTTAAATCTATTAAATATTTAGGTATAATAGTGGATAACCACCTTAAATGGAAACAACAAATTGAAAACACAGCTAATAAAGTGCGCAAGCTTATTTATATATTTATAGCATTGCGGGAAATTATAAAAACTCAAGACATTAAAAAAATATACTACGGGCTCTGTAACTCCGTCATAACCTACGGTTGCATTGGATGGGGTGGAACAGGATTAACAATATTATACCCGCTACTGAAGGCACAGAAATCCATTCTACGCGTCATTATGAAGAAACCCTTCAGATACTCGAGCGACGCTCTCTTCAAGGAGTTTAATGTGCTTGATGTTCGACAATGTTACATAAAAAAAATAACAATCTGCGTCCACAAAAATATAAGCAAAACGATAACAGTCGATCATAATCATCAAACCAGAAGTAAGAGCAGAAACGACCTTTCCATTCCTACAAGCAATACTGCGGCTTATCAAAAAGTTTTCTCATACCTGGGACCAAAAATATACAACAAAATCCCCGCTCAATTTAAACTGTGTGAATTATCATCCTTCGGTACTAAAATTACAAAATGGTTATTAGACTTAGGTAGGACAGATTCTGAAAAATTATTAAAAAACGTAGTCTGAGTTGATTTCTTCGATTTTGTATTTTGTATTTTCCTAAAAAATATATTTTTTTAATTTTTCTTTCTTACATTTATATTATATTTTTATTTTATATTTTACATGTATCTATCTGGATTTTATTGTTTATTACTGCTAATTTGTATTTTCCTGAAAAAATACTTTTATTTTTATTTTTATTTCTCTTTCTTACATTTATATGTTATATTTTTATTTTATTTTATATTTTACATGTACCTACCTGGATTTTATTGTTTATTACTGATGTATACCTAGAATAACACAACTTATATCTGATATTGTACCTAATATCTAAGTAACTCCCCCAATATGTACCATTATTGTTAATTATTATTGAATCCATTAATGTGAAATTATGTACACGCAACCTGCCAATTTGACTGTCCTAAAACGGGAAACCTTCCTAGTTGGACAGTCAAAGCTTCCTTTTATATTGTTATATCTTGTATGTAATAAATGTAATAATAAAAATAAAAATAAATAAAAAAAAAAATACTTCCGACAAAAAACTTTTGGTCTGCGATTTTGGCCTTTCTATGTACACAATTTGTATGAAGAACAGTGTCAGAATCGCTTGCGCCATTATTACTCTCGGAGACGCTACAAGTTTCATTCACCTTGCAACCCTGGAATATTTTTAAAACGATTTCTTCTATGACAATTGGCTGTCAGAATTTGCCGCGATTTCAACTGTCGCAATAAATACGCGTTCCGCGAATAAAACATCGTAAAACCTATTAATTTACGTAATAAATGCAAGTAATATTGTTTTGGTAGATAGTTTATTGTGTTATGAACGTGATTGATTTCTCTTGGGGTTAAAAAATAATCTCGTTGAATTTAATGTTTCAAAGACCCAATCTTGTCTGATTACGTCTAAAAGGGATCGAAATGAAAATCTAGTCTCTTTCAACGGAAGCAATCTTCCGAACAGGCCTTCCATTGAAATGCTTGGTGTAACCCTAAGTGACCAGATCAGGTATGGGGGCTCCATCGAAGCCAGAGTAAAGTTAGCCTCACAGAAACTGGGCGTACTGTACAGGGCCCGCAGATACTTTAATAGTACACAACTGCCAACCCTGTACAAATCACAAGTGCGCCCCACGGTTGAATTTGGCAGCCACCTCTGGTCTGTAGCTCCAAAATACCTGAAAAATACCCTCGACTTTGTGCAGAAACGGGCGGTCCGTTTGATAGATTCTCCCATCTTAACAGACGGATTGCAATCTTTAGAGCACAGGCGTCGGGTGGGAATGCTATCCTTGTTCTACCGGCATTACAATGGAAGATGCTCTGAGGAACTAGCATCATTGATCCCTTCGGCACCGGTGCATAGTCGGGAAACACGCCAAACGCGTGCCCAACATTTGTACACGGTTGACATTTGCCAGATGAGAACGGGTCGTTTCTTCGACTCGTTCTTGTGTTCAACAGCTCGGCTGTGGAATGATTTGCCGGCCTCTGTGTTTCCTCCTTCCTACAACATGGGTCTCTTCAAGACCAATGTTCATTCCTTCCTCTCCTCAAAAAGACCCTCCACACAGCATCCCAGATGACATAGGCCCTGAGGGAAATTATTTTCCTCAGGGCCTCCTGCGTGGAGTTAACGTAAAAAAAAAAAAAAAGTCAATAAAATATACAATAGCTCAAAATTTATCAACAAAACATTCAATTCAAAGTTCAAAATGGTGCTTTTTTAGTGTTTTTTTTTAAGTTTCGCGAATTTCCGCGAAATGGCCTGGCCTTTGACCGGTTAAGGGACGTCACAAGTCCTCCTGCTACCACATCCACCAATAGGAAGTTTTGAATTTCCATGGAAAAAAGGGTTGCATTTCTTTGCTTTATTTACATTTGACATTTATGCAATAGTTTGTGGCTTGCTTTTCAAAACTCGTACAGTATTGACGCCGACGTAAATATTTTTTGTGACAATGCTTTCAAAATGAAATGCCGAAGGCTGCAAAGATGTTGATTCAATTCGATATAAGGGATACAGAAGATTACAAAGGTATTTATCTGTTTTATATTACATGAAACGAAAATTTTTCAAAGTTTTGTTCTCAAACTTTGTTTAAATTATTATAAGCAATAATTATCAGCCTGAAACACTCATCCACATTGAAAAATCTTCCGAGAAAAAATACATGACGCGAACGGGACTTGAACCCGTGCGCTTCTGATTGCCGGTCAGCTGCTCTCCCAATTGAGCTATGGCGGCTTATCTTATACCCGCCAAATGATTGTTATAATAATTGTTACCCTTTGTGCTATGCATAAAAATCTTGTCTAAAAAAGTTAGTTTAACAATTTAAAAAAAAATAATAATTTGTTTAAATGTTATGAATATATGGTTAGATATTACCAACCTCTCTGGCATCCAAGGTATCCTGAAGTTGAAGGGTAAGGTCTGTGGAGGGAACCCTCAGCATGGGCGTCTCCTGGTTTGCGTCCAACTGCAGACTGAATGACAGTACTTGGAGAATGTCCAGCATCGCCCACAGAACCTAGAAACAAAAAACAAATGTTCAAATTTCGGCACCACTGTTCACAAAATGCCGACCAGCTGGCTTGTTTATTAGAGATTTATTGTAACTCCCAAAAATTATTTAAGAATTGGGTGTTAGTTTCCAAGTCTAACTGGATTTAGCAAGTGTTTTAGCAGGGTATCAGAGAATGTTTGTAGAATGTTGGACATCACAACTAGGAACATAGTATCAGCGTACGTATGTTGAGTGTTAGATATAATGTCCAGGAACTAACCATAATATGAAGATATGTTGAATCTTACACATCATATCCAAGAACTAAGTACCATAATAATAATATGCATGTTGAACATCATGTCCAGGAACTTAGTGCCAGAGGACTGATGTTGAAAATTGGACACCGTGTCTAAGAATTTAGTACCAGAGAATGTATGTTAAATGTTAGACAGCATGTCTAGGAACTATGTAAGTACCATAATAATATGAATGTGGAACATCATCCCAGGAACTAAGTACCATAATAATACGAATGTCTAAGTTCATGCCCAGGAAATAAGTACCATAACAATATGAATGTTGAACATCAAGTCTAAAAGCAGCGTCAGACGACTGATGTTAAATATTTGACTTCATATCCAGGAAATACCAGAGTACGTGTGTACACTGAATGAATGCTCACCCTGCAGTTCCAGAGGAGATGGGGGAACCTGTCCACCAGGCCGGCCAGGTACTTGTCGGCCACCCGGCGGATCTGCTTGTGGATGTGGTTGAAGCTCACCAGCAGCAGCTGCGCGTGTGACTCCAGTTCCCGCTCGCGAGCCTCGTCCTTTGGTTTGTTGGACATCACGTCTAAGAACTTCTGGAATACCCTGTCTCCGACACTGGAAATAAGCAAAGATACCTGTTAGGGAGTATTCCTGTCGTTTCCCTGATTTCCCACCCACACCTAGTCCCTCTATCTACACATGTGAAATCACAAGGTCAGGGCATTGACATTCTTCAACCTGACAGCAATGTTCTATGCTCAGTATTTTGACCGCAAATGATATAACTACGAGTTACATACAAAACCTTCTAGTTTTTCTTACTAAGATCATATTTCTCACCATGACAATAAGGGGTACAACGATTTCTATGAGACCTATGTGAGCTGTTCTCAAAAGCGAACAAATTAGCCAGAGGGGTTAAAAAAGGGGCGCTCAGATGGTTTGGATAGGTAGAGCGGATGAATGAAGAAAAGGAGAGTACGGAGAATATTAGAAGCGAAAGTAAATGGTAGAAGATATTTAACGGAACACCTGAGGAAGACATGACAATCGAACCAAATACTTGAATAGTGTCATGTTGAGAGTCGGGTAATAAAATGCTGTTGATTAAATACAGAGGATTAAACCAATGACGTGTGAGAAGCTATTGCCCAGTCATATTGAATTAAAGGTGGCTGCAATAGCTCAGTTTAGAGCCGTCATTCGGTTAATGGAAAGTGAGGTCAGAAATTATTGGCTTTACAGTATTTTTAAAAATAATAAGTGTAAAAAAGTTACCTGCAAACACATTGCCACATTCCCAATTTATCCTTTTGCAGGGCGGAATCACTCAGGTACTCCAGTATGGGCTGGAGACTTGGTTCTGGAGAATTAGAAACTCTGCAAAACAACAATAAACAATATATATTATAACAATAAAACTGACAAGCTAAATGAAGCTGCATCTTGTAATAGCTGACAAGTTACTTACTCTACTGACAAGCTGCATTTCATACTAGCTACTTAAAGCAGCATTTTCGTACTAGCTGACAAGTTATTTGAAGCAGAATTTTGTACTAGATAAAAAGCTCCTTATAGCAGCATTTTGTACTAGTTTAAAAGTTACTTGGAGTAGCATTTTGTACCTATTGACATTTTTTAGCAGCTCTGCTGACAATACTTGAAGCGGCACTTTGTACTAGCTGACAAGTTACTTGAAGCAGCACATTGCACTAGCTGACAAGCGACTTGAAGTGGCACTTTGTACTAAGTTTCTTGAAGCAGCACTTTGTACCAGCTGACAAGCTACTTGAAGCAGCCCTTCGAACCATCTGACAAGCTACTTGAAGTGGCACTTTGTACCAATTGACAAGCTTCTTGAAGCAGCACTTTGAACCAGCTAACAAGCTATTTGAAGTGGCATTTTGTACCAGCTGACAAGCTACTTGAAGCAGCACTTTGAACCATCTGACAAGCTACTTGAAGTGACACTTTGTACCAATTGACAAGCTTCTTTAAGCAGCACTTTGTACCAGCTAACAAGCTATTTGAAGTGGCACTTTGTACCAGCTGACAAGCTACTTGAAGTGGCACTTCAGGCCAATTTACAGCTACTTGAAGCAGACATATCTGACAACCTACTTGAAATACCTACTTAGCGATACTTCAAGTATGAAGTATGCCAAGAAGAATAAAATGTAAATTATCTGAGGAGTTTAATGAACCAAATCAATATCATTGCTATTGAAGAAATCGTTTAAATTCTAACCTCAAAGTCTCCAGCCAATAGACGCTCAACAAATATGTGCACTGCGCAAAACTCAGCTTGCTCAGGTAGGCCACAACATCGGGAGGGTGTTCCAGCAGGTTGAGGATCTGCGTCTTCAGTTCCTGCAGTTCAGGCGGCGACACCGAGTCGTTGCGCACCGCCGACGTGTACTGAAGCTCGCGCATCTCCGAACGCGACGGGGTCTGCGACACGAGGTACGGGGACTTGACGGCGATTTCTTTCACGCCCGCGTACCATTCTGCCGGCCATAGACCTGGAATATTAGAGGGTAGGTTAGTTTTACTTTTTCATCGCTTTTGATTTATGAATGGGCAACAAAACATATTGGACATAAGGTAACCTAACAATTTATCTGAAAATTCATTACTTTAGAGGAGAGTAGAAATCTAATATTCAAATATGTTATTAATTTTTAACACTTGCAGATGTTTTTTTGGTTAGATTTATTAGATGTTAGAGTGCATACATTAATTATGTGAGCTCAAAAGGGGGGAGGGGGGGGGGTCCAGCTAAATCTCACGTTACTTGAAAAAAATATACGAAGTGGCCCAAATTTATCTCACCAAGGGGGGGGAAGGGTCTAGATTGGAAGAAAAAGCGCTCACGTAATTAATGGATGCCCCTTAGATTAATTAAAACAAATATTTAGAAGAATGCACGATTTTAGCAATAATTTTTTTTTTTAAATCGAGTTTTCCCATTATTACTCCCCAATATCACGATGTTTGTTTAGGAAGTCTTATATTGGTGTTGCCATAGTTATGAAATATTTTAGTTCCATTTTATTGAATTTCTATACTTTATTGATAATACTATACTTTCTTGTAAGTTTCTTTATTTCTATACTTTCTTGTAAGTTTCTTTATTTTATTTTCATTATAAAGTTTGAAGACAATATTCGAATTTTAACAATAATAATTATAATCCATGAAATGTTTAATAAATTATCTATTCATAATTAGAGACAAGGATCACATCCAAAGACAGTAATTCTGCATTGGAGGTTACTAAACATCGACTTTGGAAAGGAAAAATATCTAAAGCGCCGTACATAAATTTGGTGGCAGATATTGGTACCGTCGCCCTGGGAACCATTTATTGGAAAACTAACACCTCTGCCATAGGTCACCCTAAATGGTTCGCTACGTTTGGTGAATTAGCAGAGATGCCCGGGTATGTTCTGGGAAACTCTAGAAAACTTTATTTGATGAATACAAGCACAAACAAACAATATAGCTTATTGTGTAAGTGTTCATCTTTAATGTCACGGCAATATGGCGCTTTAGCCATTTTTTCTTTCCAGCGTCGATATAGTTTGGTCACATTTGTAGGAAAAGTTGGAATTTGAAACTTTTTGGCATAAAATGTACAAATATAATCGAAGAACTTTTTGCTTATGAAAAAATAAAAGATAAGTTGTAGCACCATCACCCCTAGAATGCTCCTTTCTATGGATTCCTAGAAGAAAATGTATAATACATAATTGGCAAATCTTATGTGTAATTTATAATATACCTGGGATATATACAATAAGGGATAATTTATTATTCAAACATTCTTAAGTTAACAAGGGTAAATTGAAGGTTTTAGTGCAAGTATAATATAGATCATATAAATATGGTTATAACTATAAACTATTGCTAAATGCTATGAACTAGTGATGGGCACAAACGAAACAATATTGAAAATGAGA
The DNA here is from genome assembly GCA_929108145.2 of Limnephilus rhombicus. Lineage (NCBI taxonomy): Eukaryota > Metazoa > Arthropoda > Insecta > Trichoptera > Limnephilidae > Limnephilus > Limnephilus rhombicus. The sequence continues at coordinate 13,091,942 of OV815291.1, forward strand.
CATTTAAAGAATTTCAAAGTTTTTAAGTAATCATTTAATTTTGAACCGTTAGTATTAATGTTAACGAATAGTTAGTTTTAATAGTTAAAATAATTTTCAAAGTTTTAATTTTTCAAGACCCCCCGAAAAGCACCGTATCTGTGGTGGATTGTGTGACGTCTTCACCCACCGATAGTTTATTTACTTTCAAGTTGTCATTTTGAAATTTTGAATGTAAGAATTAAAATGGCGGAATGAATATAGCATGACTCGATGACTTTTGTGTGAGAACACGAGGCGTTTTTTATTCAAGATTAACTGCTTTTAATATAGAAAAACATTGGTAAAATGTCCACATCTCACCGCTACTGTATATGTATTTTAACAAAGTGTAATATACCTATAAACAATAAATATGGACATCATAAGCCATCTTTGTACATTGTTTTATGTATACATACAGAAACACTGGTATTTATAATACACTGATCATGACGATTGCGTAATAACTTGTATAAAAAGCCCTTGATACTAAAAACAATTCGAAAATACGATCGATGTATCGTAAACCAAATGTCAAATATGACCTATTTATGACTATATTTTCGACTATACTTAACCTCAAATATAGCCCTTTTCCGTCATAATTTTAATTGATGAGAGCCTAAATAATGTTTCCAATAAACACAATAACTTTTATTTATCTAAATCTCTATAAACACTATGAAAATAAACCAAAAACACGAAATGTTGAATTGCGTAAGTGTACACTTCAAGTCATTTCAGACGCGATTTCAAATGTCAATACAACATTCAACACGCTACCACCAGGTGACATGTTAGCAGTGACGTCACCACTAACCATTTCAGCAATGCCAACTTGACGCTGTGTTTTTTCGAGAGGTTTAAAAATGCACTTTTTAATAATTTTTTAAAAACTCTGCGTTTAATATTATGAAATAAAACTTATATATTCAGAATCAGCAGTTATTGGTCTATATGAACATATTTTATTAAAGCCATAATATTTTTCACTAGAGTTCCTTATTCTCTTCTAGTGTAAATAACCTTTATAGAACAAAAGAAAAACTAAACATAGAATTTTCAAATTTAGATTTCGGTGATTTTTGCCGATGATGAAACATTTCAAAATGCTTCAATTCTCGAATAACAAAAAATATCAAAGTGGATGTCTCGAATATGCCCATCGAAACTATAAACTAAGTAGCATGCAGCTATAATTTTCAACGCCGATATTATAATAACGTGCCAACTCCACCATTAGTAAGACATCTTTGCATTCTAGGATTTGTGAAAAAAGAAACAGATTAATCCAGAAGGCCTATGAACAGGACAACTATTCATAGTTTAACGGATAACATAAAATGTGTGTAGGACGGGGACCATATAGCACCTTTTGCTTCAAGTTTACTCACGTTTTCTAACGCCTGTTCAAAGATGATTATCAAAATGTTGTCGCCGTGTTTAAACGGAAGTGTAGAAAAATAACACCGGCAAAAAGAAAACAATGTTTTAGAATGTTGCAATAATTTTAAAACAACCTAAATTGTAGATTAACCTCTCGGCGAGTGAGTTTTTGGCGAACTTAACCCTTTGATTAGCGAGTTATTTTTTTATTATTTACTTAATGTTTGACAAATATATTTGTATTATCTATAAATCATAATTTAATCGAAAATACAAACATGGCTATAGAAAAATTTTAATAAAGTCGAACGGCCGCACATGCTTGGCGATACTCCAAATGGATATTTCGAGTGCCTGCATTTGTCCAGCCATACTGCTCAAAAGGTTAAGATCCTTCTTCCACAGTTATACCGTCCACAGATGTCGCTATTGAAATCATGTCAAAACTAGAACAATTTTGTAGCCTCTCACTCACTTAGTTGTCCAAACAGTTGTTGCTGTAGCTTTTATTTTTCATATCATACCATTCTTTGACAACTGTTTATTTTCTAAGAAAATAATCGGTTTGAATTTTAGCCACGAACGTCCCAGAACATCCATACTCTTTTGGGACTTTTTTATTAATTTGGATGAATTTCCATACTCGCCAAGAGGTTAAAAGCATGAAATAAAAGTGACAGGAAATTAAGCTCTATAATATTTGCAGACTTCTTTTGGTGACGATGGTTGGCTGTCATTGGGTTAGTAGCTGAGTGAACAAATGTATCTGGTTCCCACCGAGGCATCGTGGGTTTAATCCTAAGCTAGTTAAATCGTCATCACGGTATAGAGCAGGATGAATTCAAATATTGTTTGAGTGATGTTTGTTGTGGTGTTCGTTGTGGTGGTGGTTATTGTATTGGTTGTTGTTAAGGTGGTAGTTGTTGTAATGATTGTTTTTGTGGAGGTTATTGCAGTGGTGGTTGTTGTGTTGGCTATTGTTGTGGTGAATGTTGTGGTGATGGTCGTTGAGGTGGTTATGGTGATGGTTGTTGTGGTGCTGGTTGTTGTGGAGATGGTTGTTGTGGTGGTGGTTGTAGTGGTAGTTGTTGGGGTAGTTATTTCCATTTAGTGGTTGTTGTTGTGGTGGTTGTTTTTGTGGTGGTGGTTTTGTGGTGGTTGTTATGGTTATTGTGGTGGTTGTTATGGTGGTTGTTGTGGTGGTTGTTGTTGTGGTGGTTATTTTTGTGGTGGTGGTTTTGTGGTTATTGGTGGTTGTTATGGTTATTGTGGTGGTTGTTATGGTGGTTGTTGTGGTGGTTGTTTTTGTGGTGGTGGTTTTGTGGTGGTTATTATGGTTATTGTGGTGGTTGTTATGGTGGTTGTTGTGGTGGTTGTTGTTGTGGTGGTTGTTGTTGTGGTGGTTGTTTTTATGGTGGTGATTGTTGTGGTGGTCGTTATGGTTAATGTGGAGGTTGTTTTTGTGGTGGTGGTTGTTGTAGTGATGTTTTTGTGGTGCTGGTTATTGTGGTGGTTGTTATGGTGGTTGTTGTGGTGGTTGTTGTGGTGGTTGTTATGGTGGTGTTTTTTATGGTGCTGGTTATTGTTGTTGTGGTGGTTATTGTGGTGATTGTTGTTGGGGTAGTTATGATGGTTGGCCTTTTTTTTCTTTACACCCAAAGCCAGAAACAATGAAAAACAAACCAATGCGTAGTTAAGCGGTGACCATACCTGACTCAGCCGCAGTGAAGCCCATCACCACACAGTAGAGCCAGAAGTCCTTGAATAGTTTGTGTAAACGAGGCTTGGGGTTCCTGATGGGCGGCAGCCTCCTCACTAACACCTGCCAACATACAACAGTTTAACATTTATTATACACACTTAGGATGATTTGGTTCACAGAATTTGAACAATCTGTCGAAATTCAAAGTTAAGATTGAAGTTCTATTCAAGTTCTGTTATTATTTCACCATAAGCCGGTAATTTCCCACTTGGATAGGACCTTCACAGAACTTTAATTTTAACTTTGAAATTTGACTTGTTCAAACTTGCTCAAATTCTGTGAAATAACCCATCCTTAGTGATCAGTGGATGCCGCTCTTTGCAGTCATTTGGTCATTGACCCCCAAAAAGTGTAGATGACAAAACAAACTAGCTATTGGTTAGTAATATGATTTAGCAGCCAGCGGAGCCATTCAGCCTTTCAATAGGAAGCTATGCGTCTGATGTATGTAATCCTAATCAGACGGATATCAGTGTTTTCATTGAATCAAAGGACACATTTGCCCGCTGTTACATTAACAATGGTGTGGACATTGTGTACACACTAGTGCCTGGTTATGACTTCTGCAACGGTTACAATTCGCAGATGCGTACGCAGCTTTATATAAGTATGAAATATTATAATTCATAGGGATTTTGAAAGAGTAGTTTATAATACCATCTGGTATAGCATGGTTCATAATAACCTAGAATAAAAATACATTAATTTATTTAAGTGTACCAATTTTGAAAAATAAGCAAAGCCATAACATTCCAGATGCAGTTCAGCTGTGGTAATTTATTTATTTATTTATTTATTAATTTACGGACAACAGTCCATTAAAAACATATTAATAACACGAATAAAAATAAAAAAACAGAGATGACAGTGAAGGGAGAGCACATAAAAATTAATAGCAATGACAATATAAAATATAAAAAGTACATATAGAGACACTACAAGTCAAAGCATGAAGAAGCATTTAAATATTGCGTAACGACTGCCGAAAGTCATTTAGTTTTACACCAAAAAAATCAATGCTTTGACTTGCGTTGACAAGTCTCGACATTCTGGATAAGGGAGAATGGTATCCGTAATTAGTAGAATGTTGATTGAGGAACAGCAATTCATTATTTCGAAGCCTACGGGAAGGGATGTTAAACTGGATGAGTTGTAACAATGCAGGTGTATCTGTAATACTGTTGATAATTTTAAATATGCAAATTAGATCAGAGTCCTTTCTACGTTTTTCTAAAGAAGGCATGTTTAAAATGTGTTCAATTTCATCATATGAGTACTTGCCTCTTTCAAGACCCAACCTCCAAGCAATTCCTCTTAGGAAACGATGTTGTACGGATTCGATGTGACAAATGTGGACAGCGTAGAAAGGAGACCAAATGACACTAGCATATTCAAGGTGAGGGCGAACCAGCGAACAGTAAAGAGTTTTAAGTGTACTTATATGTTTGAAGTCAGAGGTAATTCTATGAATGAAGCCGAGTAGTTTAAGTGATTTATTTATGATATTATTTATGTGATCACGGAAAGAAAGTTTGCAGTCTAGAGTGACCCCAAGGTCCTTGATAGATGTGACAGTAGATAGACAAACACTATTTAGTTTATAATCAAACTGAATAGGTTTTTTGGTTCTATAAAAGGACAAAATTTTGCATTTATCAACATTAAGTTCCATGCAGTTAATTTTGCACCAATCGTTAAATGAATCAATATCAAGTTGAAATAGTAAACAGTCAAGGTGGGATTTAATAATCTTAAGAATCTTATTATCATCAGCAAATAGCCAGAAACGTGTGTGAGAAAAAACTTTTGTGATATCATTAATAAAAAGGTTAAAAAGAAGCGGGGCCAAATGGGCTCCTTGGGGAACGCCGGAAGTTACATCAATGTTAAAGGATTCAAAGTTATTTATTTTAACCCTTTGTTTTCTATCTGTCAAGTAAGAGTGAAAGAATGATAACAAAGGGTTTCTAATGCCTATAGCATAAAGTTTGGCCATGAGAATACGGTGATTAACTTTGTCGAAGGCTTTGGAGAAGTCAGTGTATAGAACATCAACCTGAGTGTTATCTTCTAAGGCTTTCACAATGGTACTTGTAAAGGAAAGTAAATTTGTTGTTGTAGATTTCGCCGATCTAAATCCATGCTGTTCCTCAATTAGAACACTTTTGAAAACAGGAGTAATTTTCTTTGTAATTATCGACTCAAATATTTTTGGAATATTAGATATAATTGATATCGGTCTGTAATTTCCAATATTCGACTTGTTTCCGGACTTAAAAATGGGTCGAATATATGAAATTTTCCATGAGTCAGCAAATGTTCCAGATGAAAGTGACAAGTTGTACAACATACAAATTGGGTTAGATAGTGTATATTTACATTCTTTTAGCAAGATTTCTGGAATGCCATCAGGTCCGGTACTTTTTTTGTTAGAGAGATTATTTAAGGATTGGTAAACCTCCTTAAGTGTAATTTGGCAATCATTTAAGTCAATATTATGGTCATAGTTAAGTGGAGGGATGTTGCATGATGCATCAGAATATACAGAGGAGAAGTGTTTGGCAAAAAGGTTGGCGATATCATGGCCTTTGGTAGCATGAGTTTCATAATAATACATACTTGAAGGAAGATCATTATCAGTACGCTTTTGCGCAACAAATTGCCAAAATTGTTTAGGATTTTGCAGTAACTTTGTCTCTGTAACTTCTACAAAATATTTATAACATTTGGCTGATTCGATTTTGGACAGTTCCCTTAATTGAGAAAATTTATGATAAAAGCTTAAGTTCCCAGTGTCTTTAAATAATTTATGAGTCTTCTTTTTTTCAATTATTAACTGTTTAAGTTTCGTGCTAAACCAATTTGGAAACTTAGGTTGAGAGTAACACCCCTTAGGAACAAACAATTCTACAGCACGTGATACACATTCATTAAACATTAATATCAGAATTTAAAAATAGTGTCGACCAATCAATCTGGGATAGATATTTGTTCATATTAAAATAGTCGCCGTTAAGATATTTGTAGTGATAAGAGACATTTGGTTTCAAGGAATTAAATTTGAAAAAATGTGTAATTTTAATAGAGAGAGGTGGATGATATTTATCCAAAGGTAACAAAGAGACATCAGCTTCACTTACTATGACATTTGGTATGCTAGTGAAAATCAAATCCAGGCAAGAGCCTAGATAGTTAGTGACTGGATTTACTTGAAACATATTCAAATAGGCAAAAAAATTTACAATTTCAACAGCTTGTGGAGAAAGATTACTAGAAGGAGTTTTGACACCTTGATCGTCATTCAGCCACAATATTTTAGGTAAATTATAATCGCCACAAATAAATAGGGAATCAGCGTTTCTAGACACATGTTCAATTGAAGCAGTATGCGACTTATAGACTTCTACCGAAGAGGAGGGAGGAATGTAAACACAACCAAGTACAAGCTTTTTGGTACCAAGTAGAACACACAGGAACAATTGATCAGAAACATTGGTAAATGTTTCTAGAATATGGCAGGGGTATTTTTTGTTTACGCATATCATCACTCCACCACCTTTACACTTAAAAGAAGAAGTAGAACGGTCACTGCGGAAAACGTTATAGTCAAAAAATCCAAGTTCAGCAGATGAGATATTTTCAGATAGCCATGTTTCGGTTAAAAATATAAAGTCGTAATTACATACACTGACGTTACAGCGAATAGTGTTCAGTTTCGTATTTAGGCCACGAACGTTTTGATAATACATTGAGAAGGAATTTTTCTCAGAACGATTATTCAAGTTCAACCTAAAAAATTTATCCGAGAAAGTTCACGTCTTTCAGCAGCTTGGCGGGCGGGGCAGTCTTGAGCTCCAGTTTTGTGGGAAGCCGGTTTTCTGAAGAAGGTGCAGGTGGCACATACTGGAGATTTTTCCTTTTTGGGACAGGCATCACGGTTGTGGCCAACTTTGGCGCAGTGGGGACAGGTGGGTGAGTCTGCTTGGCACTTGGAAGCTGTGTGGCCATATAGTTGACAATGGCCACATTTCAAGCTATCTACCCAGTCTCTCACGCGGTGAAGCTGCCAGTCTATAGCAAGTTTGGTGCGAGATATTAGAGAGTGACGCACAGATGACGGGACTCTAAAAATATGGATGCAGCTTCCAGTGCGAGGGCCAGATTTATGAGAAAAGGACATGTTCTCTTTTAAATTTTGTAAAGACAGACCGGTATCATTGGAAGATTGATGATGAACGGCATTTATGATTTCATCTGCCGAAATATCTTGAGGGAGGTTGTGAATGGCGATCCGTGGGAGGCGATTTGGAGCAATAGTTGCTTTAAGTCCCGCTTTGTTTAGCGCTGGAGCATTCGCAAGTTTATCTGCCTCAGCAGAAGTACTAGGGTGTACTAAGACATCGCCACTTTTTAATTCCCTCATTCCAGTGACACGGATGCCCAGTTCACTGGGATTGACTGCATTTTTTAGTGATTTTAGGGTCGACTCGGAGGTGGACGGGGTATCAGTTGACTGGTGGATTATGACTGAAGGTCTGGCAGGTCCAGGAGGAGCATTATTCCTAGTAATAGGAGGTAATCGGGGAAAATTTTCAGATTCAATTTTCGAGTGAAGCTCATCACGATAGTTGTTTTCCCTTAAAATTCTATTTTCACCAGTTATTTCAGCCATTTTTGCCGCCATTTCGCTAATTACACCTAATATAGTTATGGTCTTAGGATTCAATTTATTCATTTGCTCCTTGCTAAGTTTCGTTGAAGTATCATTAATACAGTTTTGCATCTGTTTTACCGCTTCCGTAGCTTTGGTAATGTAGCTCTGGGGATCCATCTTGAGTTTTGAGTTTTGAAATGTAAAAATGAAATAAATGTCTATGGTAAACTCAGCTTGCGAAATTTTTCTGTTATTCTCAGCTTGACTCTACCGTCTATTTCCACAAGTATCTATGGTTAACTTAACTGTCAAAATCACTTTAGAACCTAGAATTCTCGAAGTTTATTTACGGTAATGAAAAACTTATTTTTGCAGGAGAATAATCAAATGTTTCTGCACAAAATGATGTATAACACATAAACGATTAACTCTCTTTTACTGCACTTTTTCGCGAATCACGTTTATCAAGAAGTAACGGCGTAGACAACGACTGATGTGATATGACTGATATATGTAATGTGAAATATCCGCTCTCATGGTTAAGTGGTTAGGATATTTTTTAGTATCAACAAGTTGTACATATTATAATATTTTCTCATATGTTCGTTCGAACAAAAATTTTAATTTAATCGGGTATAAGTTTTTGAAACGTTCCATCACATTATTTGGTTTGTCGCTGCAAATGAATACCAGGCCCCCTAGCACAGTCGATCGATAAGGATTGATAGGATAATTTTCGGTAACTTTTCATCGTTCCCTAGCATGATTGTAGATTGCTAACGAGTAAGTAACAGTTCACAATGACACAGTTTTCTTAATACATTCTACGTCAACTGTTTTTTGTACGTTGGCGATCTGCAGTTGTCCTAGAGGACGATGAGAAGTTACCGAAAGTTATCCTATCAATCCTTATCGATCGACCATGCTCGGACCCCAGGTCCAAGTTTTGCAATGATAATAATTAACGAAAAATATATCTTTGTGAACTTTCTACAGTTTTGGTCAAAATGTTGCCATCTGGACAAGATTTGAACACATGCACGGCTGACCGCTGTCGTTCAGCCAATGATGTGCCCCGATTGAACACTCACACACTTACGTGTTGGTTTAAGACACGGCTTTTGTAAAAGTATTAGTAAAGGATCTAATATTGGTGAAATTACTCTACACGTCCATTCAAGGAATGTGTTTCGGTAAATAAAATATACGATAGCTCAAAATAAATCCTCAAAATATTACTTCAAAGTGATGCATTTCATAATTTCGAGTATGCAATATAAGAAAAAGAAGAAGTTTCAGGCAATGCTCTCGACCCGTTAATATTGATTGTTATAGATGTGGTATATGGGGATAGTATTGCCTGTTGGTCAGGGCGTAGGTTGATGACTTAGAGATGAAGTGACTTACAGCAATGACGGGGATGAGCACTCCCAGGTTGCCCGCACTGCTGGAGGCCTTGGTAGAGTTGGGCGTTCGCTCCGAGGCCCTCTTCCCCTCGAGGCCCAGCTGCACAAACAGCTCCAGCAGGCGCCCCAGCAGTTCCGTCATGCCCTGCTCGCCGGGCACATTGGCCGCGATATTGGCCAAAGCGTTGATGACTGCACCCGCCACATGCCTGAACACCAAATATATTGTGGGATTAGTAAAATGCTAATATAAATCCAGCAGTGTTAGAGTCAGACAGAAAGAGTTAATTTTATACAAGTAACTTAGTCAAGTTGCCTCTCTCATCCTAGATCTGAGCTAGAATAGACACTGGTCTCAGTTATATCCATATTTGTTACATTGGATAATAATTAATAAACTAAGTATTGTGAACCTACAAAGTATCATTATTAATTCCTAAACTTTTATCTTAACACATTTTGGGCGAGAAGGGTAGTTCAATCTTTTATGCCAGTCCTACTTGAATACCTGGAAAGGCATTGCTATCAAATATTTTTATAACATGTATATGTGATGCAAGTCTTTCTTTTTAAATTTTTGGACCGATTTGAAAGGGAAGCAGATGATTTTTTGAACTCAATCACACTCTTGAGTTCCAAAGGCAATCAATGACATGCTCATCTTTTGGCCGAAAATTTCATCAGGCAATCTCTGACAAGAAAGTCCTGGCAAGCATGTTTTGGGATCGAAAAGTTCTTCTCGTCGAATTTTTGCCAAAAGGGAGCACAATCAACGCCGATCGATATTGTGAAATGTTAAAAAAAATTTTAAAAGCGATACATAACAAGCGAAAAGGGAGGTTGCGCAAGAGCATTTGTTGCAAGACAACACCCGCCCCCATACAGCAGCTGTAACCACCGCGCTCCTGCAATCTTTTAAATGGGATGTGCTTAGCCATCCAGCTTATATTCCTGACCTAGCGCCCGGTGATTTTCATCTCCTCCTTCACCTAAAGCAACATTTGGCTGGAAAATGCATCACGAACGATGAGCAAGTCCAGGAATAGGTGTCAAGCAGACTGGACCGCGGCGAGAGATTTGAACTCACGATTTGATTCAACCACGAAGGCGATCAAAATGTCATTAATTTGGTGATTCTATAATTTAAATCAAAAGCATACCTGTACTGCTTCCTGTCATCGATGGCTCCGCTGGCCCCATATGCAGCACTCCCCGCCTCCACCGTGATGACGGTGAACATCTTCATGATCTCGTCGTACACCGTGCCGTCGCACTGTGAGATGATCATGCAGCCTAGCTGGTCCACTATAAGCGTGTCCAAAGCGGGAACGCGGCAGAATCTGCAATATTTATTTATTTATTAACGCCCATTTTAGGGGCTTTGACATATGAATAGTAAGAATTATACAGTATTTATTGTACATAACTGAACTGCCTTAGAAACAATATTTTATATTTGTTAAAAGATAAATTGAAGATGTCCACTGACTTGGTATAATTATTTCCCTCCATTAGTATTCTGGGCAAAGAGGAATACAAATGGTAGTTGGTCCCAGAATTTCTGCACTGAAATAAATCCCGACTTCTAGTATTACATAGTGGAATCCAGAAGCAAACAATGTAAGAAATACCGGACTATCAACTACATCATTTCAAATATTATATAGTAATACCAAGTCAGTGAAAATCCTTCTGTCTGACAATTTGAGCACATTCATATCATTTAAAAGAGTGTTGTAGTTCAACATAATTAATTGGTGGAATATGTATCCATTTTAAAATTTAGAAAAATAAGAATTTGTTTTATATTCAACAGCTTGTACTGTGGGTTCCAGACAGGAGAATTATATTCAAGTAGACTTCTAACATAGGCAAAATATAACAGTTTACATTGTTCAAATCCCAACACTTTTAAGCCCTTATTAGAGATTTCCTTTAAAATACAAATATTGAACAATGTATAAAAGCTGGCATACAATTGGGGGATACAATTCACAGAAGTCTTACAAAAAAACCTAGTCAATATTTTATACAATTGATAAACAACCATTTATGTGAAAACCTTACTAATTAGAAACTGACAAAAAATAGTTCATACATTGCTTATCCAGCCAAAGAGGGTTGTTTAGTTGTTAAATACACGCTATTAATAATAATTTTTCATTGAATTTCGGTTTTTTAAATGTCCTACATATTTCTTATTTTTGAAGATGTATTAAAAACAAACATCTACCACTTTAGAAACTAGATAAAATTACGTTTCACACTTTGGTATCTGATATATTTTTAAACGACTTCAAAAAGGAGGAGGTTCTCAATTCGACTGTATTTTTTGTTTTGTTTTTTTTTTTTTTTTTAATGTTTGTTACCGAACTTTCGAGTGAGTGAATCGATATTGATAATTCTTTTTTTATTTGAGAGTTAGTGCTTCCCGTGTGGTCCCATTTTAATTTGGTCCAGTTCCGACAATGGCATCCATGAGAAAACCATATAAGTCTTAAATTTGCATTAAATATGTGCGCGACAAATGGACGAATAGCTCAATATCACGCCAACCGATTTCGATGATTCTTTTTTTATTGGAAAGGATGTACTTCAAGGGTAGTTTGATGAGAGTTTGGTTAGGTTTTGATTATGGAATCCATAACAAAATAACGGAACTCTTCAATTCTTAGGAGCAAAGTAACGATACTCGGCCGAATCTCTTAATTTGACCCTAACCTCGTTATGGTCAAATTATGTCGGTCTCATATGAGCAGCACGTTTAGTAGGTCTACCCATATTCAGACAAATTATTTAGTGTACTTCAGATTTACTAAAAATAAAAAAATAAACAAAAATTTTAACAAAACAAAAAAAGGACAACTCAGCAAAGGTACCCGGCCCGGCGTGTTCACTTGTCAGCTCCCCTCACGCCGCGGCCCCGCTCTCGCCTCTCGCCTCGTCAAGTCGCTCGTGCAACACAAGCACATCTCACCTATGTATGTAGATACAAACCTACCTTGGCTGACACCGACTCCAAAAATAACAATCGTACCTACATATTGATGAGTAGAAAAGGTAAGTTGATTTTGAAGTTGTGGAAGAATACGAAATTATTTTTTTACTTTTTAGTGCATTGTTTGAAGACGTTTTTTTGTTTTGTTAAAATTTTTGTTTTAACCGCTGGGAGGCCGGAGAGGCGCCGGCGCGCGCGTCATATGCGCATGCGCGAGAAAATAATTCAAATATTTGAATAATACTTCCTACAAAAAACTTTTGGTCGACGATTTTGGCCCTTCTATGTACACAATTTGTATGGAGAACAGTGTCAGAATCGCTTGCGCTGTCATTACTCTCGGAGACGCTACAAGTTTCATTCACCTAGTCACCCTGGAATATTTTAAAAACGATTTCTTCTATGACAATCGGCTGTCAGAATTTGCCGCGAATTTAACGGTCGCAATTAATGGGTGTATCGCGAATAAAACGATCATAAAACCTATTAATTTACGTAATAAATGCAAGTAATGTGGTTTTCGTAGATAGTTTATTGTGATGTGAATGTGTTTCAGTTAATAAAATATACAATAGCTCAAAATTTATCAACAAAACATTCAATTCAAAATTCAAAGTGGTGGTTTTTTAGTGTTTTTTTGCGAAGTTCCGCGAATTTCCGCTAAATGTCACGGCCTTTGACCGGTTAATCTGTTATATAGTATAAAGCGAAGTCGCTCTCGCTGTCCGTAAGCTTAGATCTTTTAAACTACGCAACGGATTTTCATGCAGTTCTCACCAATAGATAGCGTGATTCATGAGGAAGGTTTAGGTATATAATTTGTCAAGGTTTTGTGTAAATTGGTTGAAATATATAATATATAAAAGGAGCAGGCTGGCAAGCTGGCAGCGGGCTGGCAAACAGACGGTGTGGGTTTGATATGTATACAAATTAACAGATGGTTTTGGTTTTATAGGTTGGGTAATGGCGTTGTCAGTATATGGCTTATTTTTCATTAGCCACAGCAACGTGTGGCCGGGTCAGCTAGTATTTTATAAATTGCAAAACTTTAAATTCAAATTTAAAAAAGTTTTAACACCAACATTTCATTTGCAAGAAAACTGTCACTTCACTTTTCCTCATTCTTACAAAAAATATTTTTTAAATTTGAAGTTGCTTATTCCCAAAAAATAACCTAAAAATAAACTGAGATTTTGAATGGAAGGAATATCTAAAAACGTTTATTTCTTTTATACGTTTACTTAACACATGTATTAGACATGTGTGTTATAAAAAAGATCACTTTCAAGAAATAAATATATTGAATTATACGAAACAACCTGTTCTCATGTGACAAATGTCAATTGCATACAAATTTTTGGCACATTTATCGCTGAAAAACATAATTTTTTTTAACTTGCCTCTGTTGGAAAAAGAGCAGGATGGTATCTGTTGCCTTGGGGATGTCCTTCAGAGCCACTGCCACGTGTCCCAGCATTATTACTATGTTGGTGCTAATGAGACTTGAAGAGCTGAAACATTGTGGGCATAGAATGAAATGCAGATATTTAATAAGTCATAGAATATTAAAAAAAAATGTTGCACTTGATTGTTAGGATCTCAGACAAAGAAACGGACTAGATTTTTAAAGCATATGACTAACTAACTAACTAACCATCACGCAGTTTCTCCGCAGGGGTAGGCAGAGAAGACGGACACACTCTTTGCCTCACTCACATTCATTCTCATACATACTCTTCTATTAATCTGACATTTGATATGGCCCGACTCAAGTATCTGATTCACTTGATCGTGCGATATCTCCCTCGGGCTTCCATTCACATTTGCGTCATATATTCTTCCCACACTATTTTCTCTTTCATTCGCTCTTCGTGCCCAAACCATCTGTGGGTCCCTTTCTTAATCTTACTCATTATGCTTATATCAGCCTTACATTTTTTGCGGATATCCACATTTCTCACAAGATCATGCATGGTTTTATCACACATCCGCCTCAAGGATTTCATTTCAACAGCATTCAGTTTACTTTCATCCTTTCTTCTTTTCATCTTTGTGGACTGCTTCGCTTCTTTTGACAGTTTTTTATTAGCGCCAGCGGCTTTCCGTCCTCCATTAATGGAGTTACCTGTATTTACCCTTCTTTCAATATCTCTTTCAGCCTTCCCATCTCTCGTAAACATACGTCCCAGATACAGAAACTCATTCACCTGGTCCAAGTATTCATCATTCACAACTATATTGCACATTGTTTTGGTACGCTTTCTTTCAAACACCATGAAGCATATGGCTCCTAAAAATATATTAATATCATCAGAAAAACACAGCAGATCTAAAGGTCAGTGTAATAATAGCTTAGTAGTGGAATTAATGGGAGATCCTCGGTTCAAGTGGTTTTTTTCTAACCTATTGATGAATATAATTAACATATAGACGAACAAATGAGGATCGTGATACAACACATGCCCTCACATGTGTTTTGTGCCGTGAAAATCAGTGATAAAAAATGTAAACCCTGAGTGTGAAATGTTATATGTACCAAGTAGAGAAATTTTAACACTGTGACACAAATACACTGGCTCCATACTAGTACAATACAAACTTCTCCAGGTTTGTTGTGTCATATCGCAACCCCTCTAAAATGACGTTAATAAATATAATATCCGCAAATATTTAATCCAATTATTATTCCAACGAGGTGCTGACATCAAATGATTTTTTGGAAACTCTACATTCAAGATAAAAAAATGTCAAAAAAAACAATTTTGCCCAATGGTGACAGGGACAACTGCACCCCAGGCTGATAAAACCTAAATAAAATCATGAAAATTGAAGTTTTACATTCCCCATTTTTCTTCTCCAAAACTGGTGAGATTTAAAAAAAATTTATTGCCAACTGCGTTAGAAGAAAATATTCTATGTCTGTTAATTTTGCTTTTTTTTAAATATATGATCTGGTTTGTAGAACGTCTGTGGATGGCGTTCAAACCAGGCAATTTCAACGATTGTTGGAGGGTCCTAACTCGAATAAGAAGTAACATATCAAAAAAAATTTAAACGTACCACACGCTAGTGGTCGATATCTATAATATATTAAAAAATATTTGCACTAGTGTCAAAATCCAGAGAGTAAATTGGGGAACACATTTGTATGGACAATATGCCGTCCTGTTTCCTCTAAATAAAATAAAATAACCTCCACATTTTAAAACATCAAATGCTATCATCTCAGCTCGACATTTTCGTGGATCGACCACTTCTACACTGACCGCCTCAATTTATAGCCTCTTTAAGCCTCGATTACATTGAGCGAGTTTACAAGCTACTAGCCGGCAAGTTTAAAAGCGGGCAAATCAGCGAGTACGATTGTGATGACGACACATAAAACTTTAGTGATCTAAAATAACGATTCTCGCGCGAACTAATTCTGTCGACATTTTGTAGAAAACTGAGATCCTCGCAGTTAGCTCACTAGCAACTATGATGACACAAGGTTAGTTTAAGCCTCGATTACGAGTTGAGCGATTTCACAAACTACTAACCGGCGAATTCACTATCTGCTAGTAAACTCGTTCAGTGTAAAAGCTGCTATTTACCTAGAAAATATGATTACACTGAGGGAGTTTACTAGCAGATAGTGAATTCGCCGGCTAGTAGCTTGTAAACTTGCTCAATTTAATCGAGGCTTTACTAGCTAACAAGCCCACACACTAGCGAGTAGCGAGCAAAGTAGCCTCCCTTTCAACTTGATTATTCACAATCTGCTAGTTAGCTAGTAAATATGATAACACTGAGCGAGTTTACAAGCTACTAGCCGGCGAATTCACTATCTGCTAGTTTAGCGAGTTTACAAGCAGATAGTGAATTCGCCGGCTAGTAGCTTGTAAACTCGCTCAATTTAATTGAGGCTTTTGACTGTTAGATTTGCTAATTGGGAATAGACGAAGCTAATGAATCACCACAAATTTATTTTTATTTTTTTTTCCAGGTTCTCCATAAAACAGTTATATACCAAATTGTTTCGGAGAAGATTACAAAATTTAAAAGAGAAAAAAAAAGTCAATGGGGCAGTTTCACTATGTTGTGACGTATATGTCAAAAGATAGTTAATGAACTCTCTATAGGTAAAATCAAATGTAGACTTACATGTCGCTGCTCTCAGCCGTGAAGAGTCTGTTGCTGACAGAGGAGACGAGCTCCACCACGGGCAGAGGGTCCAGCGACTGCGCGGCCTCCAGCGCGATGCAAAGATTCTCAATGGCAGCATCGCGCAGCTTCTCGAATGCTGAACAACGAGAAGACGCAATGTTGTCTACGGACCCTAAATCGTTACCCACGTCCGTCAGCTCGCGCCCTTGCACTGGAGATCAAAGCTCGGTCAATCTTCCCATGTTAATCTCGAAGGGAGATAAAAGAGTTTTGCAATAATCGTGGAGTTTTCAAGAGAATTTTTTTCACTTTGTTAATCGAAATGGTGTTCTGGGAACGTGGCGCGGCTAGCAAATGAACGTTGAACATACAATTTATTTATTTGGTACAATAATTTACATTTTATAATATAATTTAATAAGAGTCTGCAATCAGCTAAGGGATTTGTAAGTATTTTAAGGGTAACACTCGATTCGCGTTGTTCCCAAATATTTTATGTTTGATTATCTTAAGTGACCCCGCCCACTTTCGTAGACAATAAAACGTATCAAAGTAAAAACTTTCGATGTTAAATTAATATTAAAGAGTTAATTATTGTATTTATTATTAACAAACCCATAAAATATATTAAAAATAAAGTGTCAGCTTGACCTTTGCCACCGTTGCGTCGGTGCTTCGTGGCGTTGGCGCCACTCTGTTGACACTTTTTATAACTTTGCTTTGCTGAGATGAGCTTAATCCACTTGCTGCCTTAGATTGAGCGATGCTTGTGTGTTGGAAAGAGCGTAGTTGTGCATTTGAACAGTGTTGAGCCTTAGTTTCGGCTTAGCAGTTAATTATTAGGATTGGGAACAGCAGCCATTGTGTCATTTCACAAAGTCATTTCATAATTTGTTAGGAAAAGAATAAGTAGTATTAAGTGTCATTTCTTAACATTCGGGAAAAGATTCACATTAAGTAACTTTAAATTCTTAATTAGCCAGTGAAAAATGATGGTGGTTTACGACGAATATTGCATAACTCTTGAACATCTCCCATCGTTCATGGATACATTGTAAATCATATCAATTGTCAAAATATTTGAAAGCATTATAAACAGATCAAGAAAAGTTAGTGGAAAGAGAGAGAATTAAAAACCCATAACCTTTAAAATAAACCAGAAAAATACAACTATTTTATTGATTTGAAAAATTATTGGAGTTAGTATGTATTAATTTGTTACGCCATTTCTTTTTTCTTTCACTCGTTTGCTAAAGTTTTTAGCAACATTATACTCTCCACTACAGGGAGAAAATGTTAATAAAAAAAGTGCAAAAAGGCATAAACAACTTCAAAAAAAATTGTTATAAATACAAATACAGCTATCAAAACCTTAGCCCTTATATTATTTAACTATTTAACCAACACCCCAAATCACTAAAGGAGTAGGCAGAGTTGATGCCACAAACCCTTTGTCCAGACATATTCTTCTTGTTTCATCCACTTCTATTATTCCAACTACTGATATAACTCTACACTACTAACTATTTGATTCACTTGATTTTATTTTATTTTTATTTTTTATTATTGTACAACAGAATAATTCCAATTACAGTACAATTTAGTTACCCTATCAGCATTTAGGCAAGTGACTCTTCAATAATGTTTTTAAGGCATATAAAGAACAGTCACTTACATCCAAATGGTTTGCAATTTCATTTAACAGCACCACTCCCCTCGTCATGCTATGCTTTGCCAAGACGTCTGTTCTGCCGTTCGGTACTTTAAATAAGTCATGATGTCGACTTCGGCTGTAGTGGTCTGGTACATATAAATCATAGCATCCCAAGAGAAATGGGCTATCGATGAAACTGTTCCAAATTTTGAAAGACAGAATAGCAAGACTTGCTTTCCTTCTAGTTTCTAGGCTCACAGAATCAGTTTCCTGATTTGATTTGATCATCTTTCCTAGGATGTCCCAGACTCAGACATATTCTATTGACACTCCTTTCATCACCGCTTACTATGTGCATTCAAATCATCTATGGGTCTTTCATCGGCATTTCATTCCATTCGTTTTTTTTATTATGTATAACAGACTGTTTCTGTTTACAACATACACGAACAGTAACAATTAAACGGTAATGTGTTTTTTTCCACACAAAAGTAAACCAGAAGGGTGATTCTGTAATTTTGTGTTATTTTTTTGCGTTACGTTACAGCGTTACGAGACAAGTAAGACAAAAAAGGCTAAATCTGATAGATATCGGAAGGCGTCCGTCGTGCGTTATCGGCTGTCAAATGTTTTTCTGTGATTTTCTATGGTATTCAATGGCTTGTCTATGCCTGTCATGTGTTAAAGTCATAATTATCTACTTAAAAACATGAATAACTATTTGTTAGTTATTATAACTACTTACATATAAGCCTAATAGTCATTTGTATATAACTATCTATTTGTTGTATTATTTTGATGTTCGTACGCGATGACATTCGGTTCGTAAAAAAGCGAACTCGCCTTTAAAATTGAAAGTTGATTGATACAAACAACTTATAGCATTCCAGAAGGTCTAGACAAGCGGTCGTCACACTTTTCTGGTCAAGGGCCACATAGGACAATGTGAGGTATCACCACGGGCCGCACACTTATGTATTCGGGGGGGAGGAGTTGATGTTGTACTTTTTTTTGCAAGTTAAAAAGCAATTTTTTTGTATTTAAGTACCGGGTTGCTACCTCCTTGCTTCTGATACTAAGTATTACATAATTTATTTTTTTATGTAAATCTGTAATGATTACGATACATACAATAACAAAAATTAACCAATACTAAAGTTTACTTTGCTTTATTAGTATGTGATTAGCGTGTTTGTTCTTTTTGGTCTTTTATAGACCATATTTTTTTACCTGCCCACGCCCTCACTGTGCCATCTCAACGCCCTTTAATTTTCTCTGGGTCTTCTAGTGCCCCTCTGAAAGTCTCAAATTATTAATATATCGTTATCGCGAGTGTTGAGAACCTATGACGTACACTATGCGCGTGTTCAAAATCGACTTAGAATGTGTTAAAAAACCAGCTGGGCATTTTAAAATCAAATGTCAATCAATTAAAATCAACGTTTAAAAATTATAGGAATATATGTACACAAAACATTTGAAAAAGAGCAGGTTAATATAATTGTACATGAAAAAATAAATTATATTTAAAAACAAAACGGCAGATATTTGTGCGGCCCGCATGGGTCTAGACTATCAAATTACACGCACAATTCTACAGCTGTTACTGCAAAGGCAGGAGACTTTGGTAGCACATAGATTTCACCATTCATAATTTGGTCATACATGTTCGAACCACACAACACTGCCTCAGAGATCTCATTTGTTCTTGGTCTGACAATTACATTCCTCACTGCCATACATCAGGGTTGGAATCAAAACTCCACTATGAAGCTGTTAAAAGAAGCGAGACTAGCAATCCACCACAAAATATTTATTACTAATTTAAATTCCACTCCCAAAACCATTAGGTTAAATATGCATTATTTAAATTTATTACGTTTAATTTAGGAATTATTTAGCATTTTCCAATTGATAGGACTTTACAGTGCCACAGGTGCAGATAGAAGCGGTGCAATGAGAAACGATAGCGGACAGACAGAGCGATAAAAGTCTAGGCCCAGTCGTTTCGCATAAATTCAAATGGAACATTGTCGTCAATGGCCATTTAGCGCGATTTTGATTTTTTTGACATCCGAAAGGTCCCCAATAAACGCCGATTCTAGGTGCATTTCAACTTTCTATCAAATTGTAATAAGCTGATAAGCTTAAAAACATGATAGTTGTCCTCTTCTGCAGATCACAATTTGTTCAAAAGCAGAAAGGGACTTAGAATCGTTATTTGACAGAAACCTTTCGACCGTCAAAAAAACAAAATGGCGCTGAATGGCCATTGAATGACAATGTTACGTTTGAATTTAAGTGAAACAACTGGGCCTTAGTGATTTAT
This sequence comes from Limnephilus rhombicus, assembly GCA_929108145.2. Lineage (NCBI taxonomy): Eukaryota > Metazoa > Arthropoda > Insecta > Trichoptera > Limnephilidae > Limnephilus > Limnephilus rhombicus. The sequence goes on from OV815291.1 coordinate 13,112,298, forward strand.
ACAACCATAATGTATTGGGAGACTTTAAAAGCTTAATACATTCATTTGCAGGTCAATTTCTGGGTTAAACTACCAATTAAAAATATTAAAACTATAATTTATTATTATTTTTTACATGAGCTCCACACAGGAGGCCCTGAGAAAAATAATTTCCCTCAGGGCCTATGTCATCTTTGGGGATGCTGTGTGGAGGTTTTTTTTAAGGAAAGGGAGGAGAGGAGTGTTCTGGGAAGGAAAAGGGTTTAAGGGGTGGGTAGAAATTTGGGGTTCAGTGTGTCCTGGTCATCCGCCTCCAAGACCTAGACAAACCTCACCCCATGAACCCGGGCACCCCTGCTAAATCACCAAACGTAGCGAACCACTTGGGGTGACCTATGGCAGAGGTGTTGGTTATCCAATAAAGGTTCCCGGGGCGGCGGTACCCATTCCCGCCTCCCAAATTAATCAATAACTGTTGTATTACTACCTTCAATTGGTAATTAACTGTATGGTTTGATTACAACTATTCAATCAATAATTATTAAAATAAAGCTGTGTATTAGAATAATTGTACATTTTATAGCTGTGGATTAGAATAATTCAATTGTAAAATCACATTTACAATAATTAATATTGAATTATTAATTGAAGTAGTAACTATAATCGGTAATGCGCGTTTTCATCCCACGACAAAATATCCTACGGACAAACATCCTCCAACAAAATATCTACTAAAACCTAACCTAACCTAACTTTACAGGAAGTTCGTATTATTTTGGTCCCATTTTACTTCGTATTTTTGAACAATAATTTGTCTTTAAGCGTCGATGACACAGGGCTAGTTTACAAGCTACTATCTGGGAAATTCACTATCTGGGAAATTCACTATCTGTTAGTAAACTCGCCCAGTGCCATCGTGTCACTTGCTAACTAGCAGCAACTAGCAGATTGTTGACAATCTACGAAAAAAAGTTGAAAGGTCGTCAACTTTACTCGCCTACACGCTTGCTCCGCTTGCTCGTGATTGGTTTATTTACGTTTCCAACATGGCTTCCGATAAACAGCTGATTTCGACTGTCAAAAATCTGAAGAATTTAGTTCACGCAGGCGTCGTTATTCTTGTTACTGGTGCTAAAAGCCACCTCAGTTTCCTACGCTTCTGAGGGAGTGGACAGTTTTGTGTGTCATCATGACAATCTCACTCGCCGATTTACCCGCTTTTAAAACTTAGTAGATAGTAGCTTGTAACTCGCCGTGTGTCATCGAGGCATTACAGGATGACTATATTATTTTTGTCCCATTTTGCTACTTTTGAACAATAATTTGCCTTTACAGGATGTCTATATTATTTTTGTCCCATTTTGCTACTTTTGAACAATAATTTGTCTTTACAGGATGTCTATATTATTTTTGGCGGTCCGTCCTCTCTGCCTACCCCTGCGGAGAAACGGCGGGATGGTTAGTTAGTTAGTTAGTTAGTTTTATATTATTTTTGTCCCATTTTGCTACTTTTGAACAATAATTTGTCTTTACAGGATGTCTATATTATTTTTGTCCCATTTTGCTACTTTTGAACAATAATTTATTGTCTTTATCGGATCTGTATTATTTTCGTCCCATTTTTTTGTTAGGTTAGGTAAGATATTAGATATTTTGTCGAGGATATTTTGTCGCAGGATGAAAAGTTCACACAATTGATAATCAGAATAATACAATAACAATATGTGTGTTATTATTCAATCAATAATCATGAGATTAAAATTACTCAACAATAATCGTGAGCTTACAATAAATCTTTTAGTTAATAGTTGCGACATTACAATTAAAATTGTACAAATGATTGGCAATTATGAATATCTATCTGGGGTACCCGGCTTCGCTCATGGAGTTGAAATGAGTTTGAAATGATGTTCAAACCCACGACGGATCTTGCTTTATATACCCCTACCAATGGGTAGCCCCGCCCATACAAAAAAGGCTTTGAATGGTCCACAATGTTTCAGAACATTCCACAACATTCGAGAGTGTTCTGGAATATTTCACAATGACCTTGGATGTTCCTAAATGTTCCCGAACATTCCATACTATTCCAGAATGTTCCGAGATGTTCTGGAATATTTCACAATGACCTTGGATGTTCCTAAATGTTCCCGAACATTCCATACTATTCCAGAATGTTCCGAGATGTTCTGGAATATTTCACAATGACCTTGGATGTTCCTAAATGTTCCCGAACATTCCATACTAATCCAGAATGTTCCGAGATGTTCTGGAATATTTCACAATGACCTTGGATGTTCCTAAATGTTCCCGAACATTCCATACTAATCCAGAATGTTCCGAGATGTTCTGGAATATTTCACAATGACCTTGGATGTTCCTAAATGTTCCCGAACATTCCATACTAATCCAGAATGTTCCGAGATGTTCTGGAATATTTCACAATGACCTTGGATGTTCCTAAATGTTCCCGAACATTCCATACTAATCCAGAATGTTCCGAGATGTTCTGGAATATTTCACAATGACCTTGGATGTTCCTAAATGTTCCCGAACATTCCATACTAATCCAGAATGTTCCGAGATGTTCTGGAATATTTCACAATGACCTTGGATGTTCCTAAATGTTCCCGAACATTCCATACTAATCCAGAATGTTCCGAGATGTTCTGGAATATTTCACAATGACCTTGGATGTTCCTAAATGTTCCCGAACATTCCATACTAATCCAGAATGTTCCGAGATGTTCTGGAATATTTCACAATGACCTTGGATGTTCCTAAATGTTCCCGAACATTCCATACTAATCCAGAATGTTCCGAGATGTTCTGGAATATTTCACAATGACCTTGGATGTTCCTAAATGTTCCCGAACATTCCATACTAATCCAGAATGTTCCGAGATGTTCTGGAATATTTCACAATGACCTTGGATGTTCCTAAATGTTCCCGAACATTCCATACTAATCCAGAATGTTCCGAGATGTTCTGGAATATTTCACAATGACCTTGGATGTTCCTAAATGTTCCCGAACATTCCATACTAATCCAGAATGTTCCGAGATGTTCTGGAATATTTCACAATGACCTTGGATGTTCCTAAATGTTCCCGAACATTCCATACTAATCCAGAATGTTCCGAGATGTTCTGGAATATTTCACAATGACCTTGGATGTTCCTAAATGTTCCCGAACATTCCATACTAATCCAGAATGTTCCGAGATGTTCTGGAATATTTCACAATGACCTTGGATGTTCCTAAATGTTCCCGAACATTCCATACTAATCCAGAATGTTCCGAGATGTTCTGGAATATTTCACAATGACCTTGGATGTTCCTAAATGTTCCCGAACATTCCATACTAATCCAGAATGTTCCGAGATGTTCTGGAATATTTCACAATGACCTTGGATGTTCCTAAATGTTCCCGAACATTCCATACTAATCCAGAATGTTCCGAGATGTTCTGGAATATTTCACAATGACCTTGGATGTTCCTAAATGTTCCCGAACATTCCATACTAATCCAGAATGTTCCGAGATGTTCTGGAATATTTCACAATGACCTTGGATGTTCCTAAATGTTCCCGAACATTCCATACTAATCCAGAATGTTCCGAGATGTTCTGGAATATTTCACAATGACCTTGGATGTTCCTAAATGTTCCCGAACATTCCATACTAATCCAGAATGTTCCGAGATGTTCTGGAATATTTCACAATGACCTTGGATGTTCCTAAATGTTCCCGAACATTCCATACTAATCCAGAATGTTCCGAGATGTTCTGGAATATTTCACAATGACCTTGGATGTTCCTAAATGTTCCCGAACATTCCATACTAATCCAGAATGTTCCGAGATGTTCTGGAATATTTCACAATGACCTTGGATGTTCCTAAATGTTCCCGAACATTCCATACTAATCCAGAATGTTCCGAGATGTTCTGGAATATTTCACAATGACCTTGGATGTTCCTAAATGTTCCCGAACATTCCATACTAATCCAGAATGTTCCGAGATGTTCTGGAATATTTCACAATGACCTTGGATGTTCCTAAATGTTCCCGAACATTCCATACTAATCCAGAATGTTCCGAGATGTTCTGGAATATTTCACAATGACCTTGGATGTTCCTAAATGTTCCCGAACATTCCATACTAATCCAGAATGTTCCGAGATGTTCTGGAATATTTCACAATGACCTTGGATGTTCCTAAATGTTCCCGAACATTCCATACTAATCCAGAATGTTCCGAGATGTTCTGGAATATTTCACAATGACCTTGGATGTTCCTAAATGTTCCCGAACATTCCATACTAATCCAGAATGTTCCGAGATGTTCTGGAATATTTCACAATGACCTTGGATGTTCCTAAATGTTCCCGAACATTCCATACTAATCCAGAATGTTCCGAGATGTTCTGGAATATTTCACAATGACCTTGGATGTTCCTAAATGTTCCCGAACATTCCATACTAATCCAGAATGTTCCGAGATGTTCTGGAATATTTCACAATGACCTTGGATGTTCCTAAATGTTCCCGAACATTCCATACTAATCCAGAATGTTCCGAGATGTTCTGGAATATTTCACAATGACCTTGGATGTTCCTAAATGTTCCCGAACATTCCATACTAATCCAGAATGTTCCGAGATGTTCTGGAATATTTCACAATGACCTTGGATGTTCCTAAATGTTCCCGAACATTCCATACTAATCCAGAATGTTCCGAGATGTTCTGGAATATTTCACAATGACCTTGGATGTTCCTAAATGTTCCCGAACATTCCATACTAATCCAGAATGTTCCGAGATGTTCTGGAATATTTCACAATGACCTTGGATGTTCCTAAATGTTCCCGAACATTCCATACTAATCCAGAATGTTCCGAGATGTTCTGGAATATTTCACAATGACCTTGGATGTTCCTAAATGTTCCCGAACATTCCATACTAATCCAGAATGTTCCGAGATGTTCTGGAATATTTCACAATGACCTTGGATGTTCCTAAATGTTCCCGAACATTCCATACTAATCCAGAATGTTCCGAGATGTTCTGGAATATTTCACAATGACCTTGGATGTTCCTAAATGTTCCCGAACATTCCATACTAATCCAGAATGTTCCGAGATGTTCTGGAATATTTCACAATGACCTTGGATGTTCCTAAATGTTCCCGAACATTCCATACTAATCCAGAATGTTCCGAGATGTTCTGGAATATTTCACAATGACCTTGGATGTTCCTAAATGTTCCCGAACATTCCATACTAATCCAGAATGTTCCGAGATGTTCTGGAATATTTCACAATGACCTTGGATGTTCCTAAATGTTCCCGAACATTCCATACTAATCCAGAATGTTCCGAGATGTTCTGGAATATTTCACAATGACCTTGGATGTTCCTAAATGTTCCCGAACATTCCATACTAATCCAGAATGTTCCGAGATGTTCTGGAATATTTCACAATGACCTTGGATGTTCCTAAATGTTCCCGAACATTCCATACTAATCCAGAATGTTCCGAGATGTTCTGGAATATTTCACAATGACCTTGGATGTTCCTAAATGTTCCCGAACATTCCATACTAATCCAGAATGTTCCGAGATGTTCTGGAATATTTCACAATGACCTTGGATGTTCCTAAATGTTCCCGAACATTCCATACTAATCCAGAATGTTCCGAGATGTTCTGGAATATTTCACAATGACCTTGGATGTTCCTAAATGTTCCCGAACATTCCATACTAATCCAGAATGTTCCGAGATGTTCTGGAATATTTCACAATGACCTTGGATGTTCCTAAATGTTCCCGAACATTCCATACTAATCCAGAATGTTCCGAGATGTTCTGGAATATTTCACAATGACCTTGGATGTTCCTAAATGTTCCCGAACATTCCATACTAATCCAGAATGTTCCGAGATGTTCTGGAATATTTCACAATGACCTTGGATGTTCCTAAATGTTCCCGAACATTCCATACTAATCCAGAATGTTCCGAGATGTTCTGGAATATTTCACAATGACCTTGGATGTTCCTAAATGTTCCCGAACATTCCATACTAATCCAGAATGTTCCGAGATGTTCTGGAATATTTCACAATGACCTTGGATGTTCCTAAATGTTCCCGAACATTCCATACTAATCCAGAATGTTCCGAGATGTTCTGGAATATTTCACAATGACCTTGGATGTTCCTAAATGTTCCCGAACATTCCATACTAATCCAGAATGTTCCGAGATGTTCTGGAATATTTCACAATGACCTTGGATGTTCCTAAATGTTCCCGAACATTCCATACTAATCCAGAATGTTCCGAGATGTTCTGGAATATTTCACAATGACCTTGGATGTTCCTAAATGTTCCCGAACATTCCATACTAATCCAGAATGTTCCGAGATGTTCTGGAATATTTCACAATGACCTTGGATGTTCCTAAATGTTCCCGAACATTCCATACTAATCCAGAATGTTCCGAGATGTTCTGGAATATTTCACAATGACCTTGGATGTTCCTAAATGTTCCCGAACATTCCATACTAATCCAGAATGTTCCGAGATGTTCTGGAATATTTCACAATGACCTTGGATGTTCCTAAATGTTCCCGAACATTCCATACTAATCCAGAATGTTCCGAGATGTTCTGGAATATTTCACAATGACCTTGGATGTTCCTAAATGTTCCCGAACATTCCATACTAATCCAGAATGTTCCGAGATGTTCTGGAATATTTCACAATGACCTTGGATGTTCCTAAATGTTCCCGAACATTCCATACTAATCCAGAATGTTCCGAGATGTTCTGGAATATTTCACAATGACCTTGGATGTTCCTAAATGTTCCCGAACATTCCATACTAATCCAGAATGTTCCGAGATGTTCTGGAATATTTCACAATGACCTTGGATGTTCCTAAATGTTCCCGAACATTCCATACTAATCCAGAATGTTCCGAGATGTTCTGGAATATTTCACAATGACCTTGGATGTTCCTAAATGTTCCCGAACATTCCATACTAATCCAGAATGTTCCGAGATGTTCTGGAATATTTCACAATGACCTTGGATGTTCCTAAATGTTCCCGAACATTCCATACTAATCCAGAATGTTCCGAGATGTTCTGCAATATTGTGAAATGCTCAAGAATACTCTCGAATGTTCTTCACTGTTGTAGAAATAGAAAGTACTGTCTAGAGGGCAAAACTTCCAGCCCTTATATCTTCAAAAGCACACTCTTTAAGTAAAAACGGAAACCTTCTTCATAGATGGGAAATAGAGGGTTACCACACCATATAACTCCCTTGATCGAACCGGGGCTCGTTTCTGAGTTTTAATGGCAAGCACATTTTACACTTTCTTTTATAATATATACTGATTGATTATTGTAATAGCTGATTTACTACTCTTTGAAAACATGACCTTTGAAAATAAGTTATCTTTTGATCAAAAGTAAAATACATATTGAAAATGTAACAAAAGAAATACATTTTCATTTTCTCTTGTCTTGGTTGTATAAACCATTACTGTTTGCAAATATACTATATTTAAATAATAAGTATATCGTTAGATAAATGCTTTGTTACTGGCTAACATGGCATTGGGAAATTAAGTATATCGTTAGATAAATGTATATCGTTAGATAAATGCTTTGTTACTGGCTAACATGGCATTGGGAAATTAAGTATATCGTTAGATAAATGTATATCGTTAGATAAATGCTTTGTTACTGGCTAACATGGCATTGGGAAATTAAGTATATCGTTAGATAAATGTATATCGTTAGATAAATGCTTTGTTACTGGCTAACATGGCATTGGGAAATTAAGTATATCGTTAGATAAATGTATATCGTTAGATAAATGCTTTGTTACTGGCTAACATGGCATTGGGAAATTAAGTATATCGTTAGATAAATGTATATCGTTAGATAAATGCTTTGTTACTGGCTAACATGGCATTGGGAAATTAAGTATATCGTTAGATAAATGTATATCGTTAGATAAATGCTTTGTTACTGGCTAACATGGCATTGGGAAATTAAGTATATCGTTAGATAAATGTATATCGTTAGATAAATGCTTTGTTACTGGCTAACATGGCATTGGGAAATTAAGTATATCGTTAGATAAATGTATATCGTTAGATAAATGCTTTGTTACTGGCTAACATGGCATTGGGAAATTAAGTATATCGTTAGATAAATGTATATCGTTAGATAAATGCTTTGTTACTGGCTAACATGGCATTGGGAAATTAAGTATATCGTTAGATAAATGTATATCGTTAGATAAATGCTTTGTTACTGGCTAACATGGCATTGGGAAATTAAGTATATCGTTAGATAAATGTATATCGTTAGATAAATGCTTTGTTACTGGCTAACATGGCATTGGGAAATTAAGTATATCGTTAGATAAATGTATATCGTTAGATAAATGCTTTGTTACTGGCTAACATGGCATTGGGAAATTAAGTATATCGTTAGATAAATGTATATCGTTAGATAAATGCTTTGTTACTGGCTAACATGGCATTGGGAAATTAAGTATATCGTTAGATAAATGTATATCGTTAGATAAATGCTTTGTTACTGGCTAACATGGCATTGGGAAATTAAGTATATCGTTAGATAAATGTATATCGTTAGATAAATGCTTTGTTACTGGCTAACATGGCATTGGGAAATTAAGTATATCGTTAGATAAATGTATATCGTTAGATAAATGCTTTGTTACTGGCTAACATGGCATTGGGAAATTAAGTATATCGTTAGATAAATGTATATCGTTAGATAAATGCTTTGTTACTGGCTAACATGGCATTGGGAAATTAAGTATATCGTTAGATAAATGTATATCGTTAGATAAATGCTTTGTTACTGGCTAACATGGCATTGGGAAATTAAGTATATCGTTAGATAAATGTATATCGTTAGATAAATGCTTTGTTACTGGCTAACATGGCATTGGGAAATTAAGTATATCGTTAGATAAATGTATATCGTTAGATAAATGCTTTGTTACTGGCTAACATGGCATTGGGAAATTAAGTATATCGTTAGATAAATGTATATCGTTAGATAAATGCTTTGTTACTGGCTAACATGGCATTGGGAAATTAAGTATATCGTTAGATAAATGTATATCGTTAGATAAATGCTTTGTTACTGGCTAACATGGCATTGGGAAATTAAGTATATCGTTAGATAAATGTATATCGTTAGATAAATGCTTTGTTACTGGCTAACATGGCATTGGGAAATTAAGTATATCGTTAGATAAATGTATATCGTTAGATAAATGCTTTGTTACTGGCTAACATGGCATTGGGAAATTAAGTATATCGTTAGATAAATGTATATCGTTAGATAAATGCTTTGTTACTGGCTAACATGGCATTGGGAAATTAAGTATATCGTTAGATAAATGTATATCGTTAGATAAATGCTTTGTTACTGGCTAACATGGCATTGGGAAATTAAGTATATCGTTAGATAAATGTATATCGTTAGATAAATGCTTTGTTACTGGCTAACATGGCATTGGGAAATTAAGTATATCGTTAGATAAATGTATATCGTTAGATAAATGCTTTGTTACTGGCTAACATGGCATTGGGAATTTAAGTATATCGTTAGATAAATGTATATCGTTAGATAAATGCTTTGTTACTGGCTAACATGGCATTGGGAAATTAAGATGTGAGTAAAGGATTAGCTTACGGAAGTCACAGATAAATATTTTTAATTTTTTTTTAAATAATACAAGCGTTTCCGGGTTACGAATAACCTGACAATATTTGAAAATCTCCTAATACCATGGCAGTAAGTGGAAAACGTTGCTTGTGTTTTGATGGAGGAGTTAGCCAGTCGGGGAATTGAACTCACAACGCTCGGGTGAGAACCAAGCGTGATGCCAACTCAGCCACTGACTGGTCAATTATTTTATAAGATTCTAGATAAATTAATACATACATACATATTTGTACAGCGCTATATAAGTTGTCCAAATTTATTATTATTATTATACGCTCTACGGAAACCAGTATTACCATTGGGAAACTGGTGAATTACTAAATCGCATAGATGTTTTCAAATTTGACTTAAGAAATTCGAACTTTAGTGACGTGGATTCACTGGTTTCTCGCTTGTAGGTACTTCTAGTTCCCAGATACCATGTATGTAAAAATTATCTTGTTCGACATTTTCCTTTTGAAAAATTATGCCAATTTCTAATTTCAATATTTAGTGCTACACGTATAAATTGGCGAAAAAGGAGGGCGCTGTCGTCTATGATATAACAATATCATTACTAAGTTACTCCATTTTAGCCAATTCCTAGAATCCAACGATATGTACAAATAAAAGTAAAGTATATTATACTTGATGTTGAGAATTTTTCTAAGAATTCACCTTTATTTACTTATTTTTATTCTGCATAAAAATGTGTATACTTTGTACGAGCTCATATTCTTTTTTTTTTTGTTGTAAAACATATTTGTATCCTATAACTAAATACTAGTTATCATACATATATGTACTTTGTGCATTATTATCATTGTAATTACCCTCCTGTGTATTACTGTGTATCATGTATCACCGGATTGTAATAGCCATATTATGGCATTGAAATAAATAAATAAATAGTAGGTGTAGTTGCAAGATTAAAATATAAATATGTATATAGCATATTGGTTCATGTTTAGGCCACTGCTGACTTTTATGTGTAACACTGTATTAGGTTAGATTTTAATTGTTTGTGTTAACAGCTTTTAAATGTACAGGTGTTATTAAAAAAATAAATTAAAACAATGATTATTAATTCATAAATTCAAAATATTTCTCAAATCAGAAAACCGCTGTACCCATTGATCTAATAGGCCAATCTATCAATCAGCCAAATTGATTGGCAAATCCCAATCTGCATTGCAAGAATCTTGTGTGCATTATTTCAAGAAGCCATCCAAGGTAAGAATTTAGATCTGGTCACCAAACATAGTTAAAGCTATTTCAAGCAACATCTCGATTATAAATAGCGGTCTCTAACCAGAACTCATTAGGAAGATGCAAATAAAAATTGCAAAAAACCCCTTTTTATTATTATTTTTTTAATTAGGTCCACACAGGAGGCCATGAGGAAAATAATTCCCTTTAGGGCCTATTTAATCATTGGGGATGCTGTGTGGAGGGAGAGGAAGTTCTGGGAAGGAAAAAGGCGTGAGGTTAGGAATCTGGAGGTCACTGCGTCCAGACGTAAGAATCCATCCCTCCCTACTGCGGTGCAAGGCGATGGGTCGAGAAAGTCCCCCTCCCGATCCGGCCCGCCATGCAGTTGGTGAGCAGACAAATCCGCCTCACAAACCTCACCTCATGAACCCGGATTTGTCACAAAACTTAACAAACCATTTGGGGTGACCTAAGGCAGAGGTATTGTAAACGGTTTCCGGGACGGTAGTACCCACACCCGCCTCCCAAATTGAATATTATTATTTTCATTTGCCATAGTGTTCATAATATGACAAAATACTTAAATAATAAAAATGTCTAAATAACTCTCTGAATTAATATAAAGGAATAATCATTGATTTAATATACACATAAATATTACGTTAAAACAACATTTATAGCAAACACAGTAAAACCCTTACATAAGGTTACCACATAGTTTTGTGTTTTGATACCTTGAAAAACCTTAAATGAGGGTTTCACTGCATACATACTGTTGTCAGATTTTTAGCATCTTTAGCTCATCACCAATGTCCAAACCTCATTAAATTTGGATTGTTTCAAACTCTTGTCACATTTAATGACAATCAAATCAACGTTCTTTGGAGGTTATCCACCACTTACCCACCCTGGTATAAGTATCAGATGGTTACTCCTTCAAGGCTCTCGCAAGATTTTAAATTTTTTGTTAAACAAAGCTACATTTTTGTTCTTTGTTTTTGGGGTGCTATGCCGTGTTACGCTACCCCCTGATGGACACTGTAACGCTGTCCGAAACGTTGGCTAAAGGAGGAGGTAGCGTAACACGGCATAACACCCCAAAAACAAACAACAAAAATACTTTTGGACGTGAAAATCTAAAATCATATCAAAGCTACATTTATTTTGAACGAATCTAGACCTCCAGTGTCCCTGCATACGTTGTTAGAAAGCAGTATGCAAGTACGCAAGTAATCAACGATCAGCACCATTTCGAATTTTTGACATTTGAAAGGTCGCCATTAAATGCCAATTCTCGGTACGTTGTAGCTTTTAACAAATTGTGATCAGCTGTCAGTTTGATCTGAAGCTGAAACGAACCAATAATCAGAGTTAAACGGGGACCGTTCCAATGTCAAACATTCAAAATGGCGATGATTCCCAATTGAACGGCCATCAAATGTGACAATATTTGGAACACTCCAAACGTAATCATTAATATCTTTAAATGGGTTACCGCATAAAACAGAACAGTGAAAAAACAGAACATGATAAAAATAATAGATTAGGTTAGGTGAGTTTAGGTTAGGTAAGAATAGATTAGTTTAGGTTAGGAGCAGTGGCGGCTTGTGACTTTTGGGTGTGCTAGAGGGTTAATATTAAAAAAAAAATGGCATTATTGATGTTGTATCAAAGATATTGAAAAACAAGAGATATGCTGTGATGGCCGCTCGACCGCCTGCAGACTATATTACTATACTAACGGGCGTAGTTTGAATACGGAAAGAATTCGTTCATTTTATTTTTTGAAGGTGTGCAGTAGTATTGGAACAATATCAGCGACTCCCACCCAGTAAAAACTGCCGATAGCACGTCACTTTTATTTCAATATCTTTGTGTTGTATGAAGATTTTCAGGAAATTTCAGTTTGGCAATGGATGTCTTGAAAATCTTCACATTAATCAATCAATTTTTAACACCAATAGTGCCATTTTTTTTAAATTAGCACTCTAGCACACCCAAAAGACACGAGCCGCCACTGGTTACGAGAAGCTGAGGAAAATCACCGATACTTTAAAGTGATCAAATGTCACAAGGGTCCGAGACGTCAGAATCAGCAGCTTTAAATTCAGCGCAGGACCGTGAAGAATGGATAAAGAAGAAAGTTAGGTCAGGTTAAAAGCGTTGTTTATTCTTTTTCTTCCCTTTTCAATATTCTGTGTTATCACTGTGCTGTTCATGGGATCCATTAAATTAATGTAACTACCGCCGTTACCGCAAGCCAACCACAATACCAATACAGAGGGTCATTACTAACGCGTGACTTTGACCTTCTCCTTGACGACTCGGTCAGCGGCCAGCTTGTGCAGCTTGGCCAAGATGGGTGACGGTTTCACCAGGAACTCGCGCAGGCAGTTGATGGACGTGCCCGCGATGTTGGGGAACTTCACCGCCAGCTTGCCCAGGCCCTGCCACAGGAAAATAATAATACATATATATACAAATGGTGATAATACACATAAATACACCTGCAATATTCTCTCGCTAATCTTCCACCCCAAAAACCCGGCAAGTGTCCAATGAATGAAAGCGGCAGAGGCAAACTTTCAAAATCACTGGACACGCTTTATCAACCCTTCAGAAATTTTGCATATTTTTCAGATGGCCAATTTATTTCCACTTTACAAAAAAATGCAAATACATAAATGGAATATTTCTGAACGTATCCGAAAATCCTTTACGGTGTTGCCGTTTTCTGACATGAAAGTAGGTTTACAGGTAAATATTTATATTCATTTTTCTACATTTTAATAACGTAAATAGGAATTATTACAATGTACAAACCTCCAAACAAACCATCAGCAATGGCATATGGGCCAGTACAAGTTTATGATTGTGTGTTGAAGTCAGTTTTTCATTCAAGCGGCCACACAAAGAGTCAGCACCTAAAAAACAATATTCAAATAAAAGAACAAAAACAACAGTAAAAAAAAATTATTTCCAAAAAAAATAACAAATGCTGCTATCGGAGCGGTCAAACGGGAAGCAAAACCAGCAAGCATGGATTTAAAATCAAAAATGGCATCAAATTGGCTAAGGACAAGGAAGGCCGAAATTTTTTAAAAATCAAACATTTTTATTTGTAGCAAAGGGACGATGAACAATTATTTTTAGTTATGCGGGCAGGTACTGGACTATAAAAACCATGGCTGAAAAAACGTATAATTTTATAGCCTGTCAAAATGGCAATTTTGTCTATGGGTTATTATTTTTTTATGCTTGCAAGAGGGGCCACACTAAACTGACAGTACATTTTCACCTATTTCATACATAAGGGCTTGGGCCAAGTCTAAAACGTCATATTCATCTTCAACTGGAAAATAAGATAAAATATAAAATACCTACATAGAAATATACAATATGAGAGGAATATAATTAAACAAAAAGGGGGTAAAGTTTTGAATGAAAAAAAATACTGATAGAAAAACAATTGGGAGTTGAAAGCACCAATGCCTGTGGGAATTGTGAAGAGGATGAACTAACGATAAAGTTTACCTACTCCACTTCGGTAAATATGCAGTTAGTCCACCTAACGGATAATACGGAGCGTTCGTGTTGTCGAAGTTTGATGCACGGATAATACGGAATGTTCCTTTTTTAACTAATAGACAATCAAATATGACATTTGTCAGAAGTACCAATCTTATAAAATAAATTTTCTAAAATAAACTCGCATTTCATCATGCTTTTAAAAAACATCCCAGGTTTTGAATGGTTTGTTTGGCTACGCAGGGTTTGTCTAGCGGGTTTGTGTAATTATTTTAATACATTTCTTTAAGTGTTCTACTTTTATAAATACAGGTACAAACTTGTCAATGATGCATTCACTTTGTTTTAGGCAAAAATATTTTTCTATGATTGGCAGCATTGATGAAATGTTAAAATAAAAACGATGAATAAACATGGCGTTACCGCACGAGTGAATTAATTTTAACAAAATTAAAATGTTAAATGCATATTTTTTGCATGTTTTTGGTCACCCCCGACATAAATACTCACTTTTCGTAATAATAAAGCTAAATATAACTGTTTGGATAAAAAGTTTTCCGTATTAACGAGTAAGCGGTTTAATGCATAAATAATTCCACTTCTTCTAAACATGTGTAAATTATTTAAATAACACTTTGTTTCAACTTTATTACTAGAAGAAATAACTATTTATGTCAGAAAAGACGGTAAAAGATACAATAATCTTTGAAATGCCGAGCTCACGCGCCGAATGTAAAAGAACCACAAACAATTTGGTACATGGTGAAAGTATTGTTTTCAGGTTACCAATTGGATATGTCAGCGCTCAACAGATCAAAACTTTTCATATCCAATCTTGTTTCATGACGGCATTGGTCCTTGATGGGTTTGTTCTGCTTCCCGTCAATGGCAAAGCCAATATTCAACCAGTAAGGTGGAATCAGCATGATGTATACAATCGGTCGGACGCCGCTCACCGGTCGGTCAGCATTGATGTACTCCTCGTCCCATTACTCCCCAAATTAAGAACCTAATAACCTATTGTGTGTATGTTTTTCTATCTTCCTTGACATAAATAGTTGTTCTTTGGACTAATTAAGTTGAAACCAAGCATTACTTCAATAATATGGACATATTTAGCAGTAAGCTGAGTAAGGAAACTTACCGAAGTAACACCCATTCATTTGTGGTGTCAATTGTGTTAAATACCATGTTGTGAAACTAACAGACATCTCCAAACACCCAACGATAACTTTGCTTGACTTTACCAAAGGGATTGGCTTACTGGGAAAGGAATAAGTTGAAAAATGGGAGCCTATGGTTTCAATCGTGTCAATCATGAACAAATATCACTATAAGAGGAAACGAATTCCGTGTATGAAGATTGAAAAATCCATCATACACGGAAAAGTTAACTTTGTGGCACATCAGGCAGTCTTTCCAAGACACAATAGAAGAATAATAAAAAAAAACCAAAGGCTGAAAATAAATATTAATTTGTCTGGACGGGACTCACAGACAGCAACCCACCGGCACTTTTAGTGCGATCGGCGATAGCATTTTTATGTTGTCTTGTTTCTTCTATTCAATGAATGGTCAAATTAAATTTGTACATTTTATTATTACTATCCACTGAGAATGGATTCTTTTCTATTAAATTATGATTATTAAAATTATGAAAAAGATTATCAACGTTTTGTAGATCAATAAGCTCCATCTCAGCATCTATTTGCACTTAACCCCACCGAAAATCGCCAATATTCACTTATAATGTCTCAAACGAAATGACATTTTACGAAAACTTTGTGTTATTCATCATCACTATTGGCTCTACAACCACTGGTGGGTCTTGGCCTCCTCAAGAATCTTCCTCCACTCATCTCGGTTTTGTGCCAGCTCTCTCCAGTTTAGAAGCTCTAAGATAGATATGTCTTTGAGGATGTTGTCGCTCCATCTTAGTCTTGGTCTTCCCAGGCTCCTTCGCCCTATTGGTCTTGAGTTCAGCAGGAACTTTGGTGCTTGATGCTCGGTCATTCTCTCCACATGACCAGCCACCGAAGTCTTCCCAGTTTTATAAATTTCGCGACGTTTAGCTCCTTAAACAAAGTATAGAGCTCATTGTTATAACGTCTGCGCCAAAATCCATTTTCTACATCCGGTCCGAAGATGCGTCTCAAAATTTTTCTTTCAAAAACGTCCAGTGCTCGCTCATTCCTCTTAGTTAGTACCCAAGTCTCAGCTGCGTACGTAAGTACTGGTCTGATAAGTGTTTTGTACACTAAACTTTAACACTTTGTGTTATTACCGCTTCACAATTAAGCTCTATAAATGAAACATTTCTGAACGTAGCCGAATAGTAAAAACTGTTTTAGAAGGGTTAAAAAATAACCTTTAAATTGTTATATTACAAATAAATATTAACATTTGTAAATATTAAAATTTAGAATGCAAACATTAAAAAAATGTAAAAATGACTCATGTGATGTTTTTATGTGAAAACGGTACTAAAATCATAGATTATGTAAACAACAATACTTATTCTATTGTATAAATGTATAATAAACATTTTTGTCACCTCACTTTTTTATCATTTCATATAAAAATATTTAATAAAAATTAACAATGTCCAGCGCGGTCGAGCCGACTGTAGGAAATTTGGTGGTTAAAATTATGTGTCAGACTATATATATGTCAGAATATTCTTGTTATGTATTTCTATGGACAATTTGATATGAATGTATAGCTTGATCCACTATCGTCCTTTTACTTTTTATTTTAGGGATGTCACTAAAACAATAACGGAGTTAGAACGATTTCTATGGAGACACACGCGTTGACGTATAAACACGCTTATTGTACTTGACTGCTATCGTATTTTTAACGAATATATCTGCTTAAGTTGCTGACCGGTTAAACCACAATTACAAAGGGGTTATGAAATAAATCTAATATGGATTGTACCTTTTTAAAATCGGCAAATCTTTCTTTGAAATTTAAATTAATTTAAAATTTCAAAACCGTTTACGTATACATATGGCCCTGCTACTGAAAGCTCCGTTGCAAATGTCTCTTTCTTTTAAAATCGTGTTTCAGAATAAGGGAAGTTACAATTTTGCCGTCAAAAGTTGCATATTTCTCACCGGTTTCGTCGCCGATGGCCCACACGAGCAGGTCGACACAGGCCGAGTTGGCCATGACGTTGACCTTGAACTTGTTGACCGTGGCATAGTTGGACTCACGGTCCTCCCGCTCTGACGCGTCGTGGTGGCGGCTCTGCAGCTCCGTCTGCCCGTTCAGGAAGAGGCACTTGACAAATTCCTGGAAAAATATAATCTATAAGGTTTTCTTATCTGGTGAGAGAAAATCAACCCGGATATTCAATTTTTTTTTTGGTTTGACTGAGGATTAAATTTTTATTTTCAGGGACTGACTAAAACTGCTAACGGTGCTAACACCAAGGATAGGACCAAGATTTATTCTATATATTTAAATACTGTAAATTTTAATTCAATTTCAGAGAAATGCATATACCTCCGAATGTGTAAGTGCGATTGAAACCAAAAGTTGATACAATACATTGTCATCGACATAGACTCTATCTGCCGAGATTCAGCTCAATCGGATGTCGCCAAGTGGGTTAATTTCCACTTCAAAGATTCCATTTCATTCATTCGTTAGTTAGTTTCAAAATATGACAATCAATTCACATTACCTGAACATCTTTGGTAAAAGGAACAGGCAGGTCCTTTTGACTCTGCAGCAACTCTCTGAGAAGTGTCACCATGGCCAGGTTCAGGGTCTCGGAGAAGGATCGGTATGGGAACACCTAAATAAATTAAAAACAACACAAAATAATCAATACTTTTATAGTAGAATAATTTAACCCTTCAAAATACGGGTGAATCTTATCAGTATATAAAAATATTTCCGCTCTGCAATAAAATCGAAATAAATTGAATATTTGTGAACGTATCCGAACACTAAAAACTATTTTCGAAAGGTGATGAAATAACCTTTAAAATTTTATTATAAGAAATAACCGTATAATTTTTTAAATACAAATTTTTTAATGCATACTTTAAAAAGTTGGCACAGTTAAAAACACACACAGTCACACACACACGAATTACAAACATTATTATCACCTAACTTTTCTGTCATTTCATGTTTAAAAAAAGTCTTAAAAAGTTTCATAAATTTATTTCAAATTGTGATTCAATACTTTGGTTTCATAAAGGTGTACATTTTACTTCTTTTGTGGTTAGCTTTTGTATTTGAATATAAAGTGTGGTCTTTTATCTTTCTAACACCATTTATATCTTATTTCTCACTATGATAGTAAAGGAGACACAACGATTTCTATGAGACATAGAAAAGTTGTTCCGAAAACCGAATGAATGGACTTTAAGGGTTAACGACTCTCAAACAAAATATCTTAACCCCTCAGAAAATCGCCAATATGCACTTTTAATGTCTTTAACGAAATGACATTTTATGAAAACTTTTTATTATTACCGCTTCACAATTAAAGCTCTATAAATGAAACATTTCTGAACGTAGCCGAATAGTAAAAACTGTTTTAGACAGGTTACAAAATAAGCTTTCGAATTATTATATTACAAATAAATATTTACATTTGTAAATATTAAAATTTAGAATGCAAACATTTAAAAAATGTGAAAATGACTCACGTGATGTTTTTATGTGAAAACGGTACTAAAATCACAGATTATGTAAACAACAATACTTATTCTATTGTATAAATGTGTAATAAACACTTTTGTCACCTCACTTTTTTATCATTTCATATAAAAATATTTAATAGAAATTAACAATGTCGGGCACCCGTAGGAAATTTGGCGGGATAAATTATGTGTCAGACGTCAGCACGTCTGACAGAATGTTCTTTTTATGTATTTCTATGGACAACTTGAATAGAGATGTGCAGCATGATTCACTATCGACCTTTCACTTTTTATTTTACGGATGTAACTAAAACAATAACGGAGTTATAACAGTTTCTATGGAGACACACGCGCTGACGTCTAAACACGCTTATTGTACTTGACTGCTGTCGTATTTTTAACGCATATATCTGCTTACGTTGCGGAGGGGTTAAACAGAAAAGACTGAAACAGACTCAGTTGCATCTAGGAATTGAATCCAGGACCTCTTCCTTGCTGGGGAAGTGCTCTGACCACTGAGCTAATTTGACCATATAAATTTATGTCATTTTTAACTCTATCATACTTCCACTGACAGCTACAAAAGCTAATTTCACTTTCTTAACACACATGGTAATGTGCAAAAAAATTTGAATTAAAGCCTGTTCAGACATCGAATATAACTGCGCAGATATCTGTTGAACCGCGAGCGCTTATGTTTCGTACCGTTCACACAACGCTATCAAATATTTCTTCCTATGGTAGGAGAGGGGGTCAGATGAATTAGCGAGCGGCCACGGAGTGCGCATTTTTTGTACTGAATCTATCAACTTGGCATCTGTCATCCACCGGTGTAGGCAGCTCCGTAATTAAAATGACCCCGTCTCCTGTTTTCATCGGCGCTTAACTGTTGGCGTATCGCCTCAAGAGCGGTTACGGCGTAAGATGTGCATTGTTTATGGTTGATGTGCGCATAAAGCTCTTGGGTGTGAACGGTCTGAAGGGATTGTATGGAGAGCGATATTTGGCATGCCATGATCTTTTACATTTATATGCTCAATCTAAACAGACCATTAACCCCTCCGAATTTTCGAGAATGTTAGCTTTTGGTGTCTTAAACGAAATGACATTTTACGAAAACTTTTAGTTATAACCGCTTCACAATTAAAGCTCTATAAATGAAATATTTCTGAACGTAGCCGAATAGTAAAAACTGTTTTAGAAAGGTTACAAAATAGGTTTTCAAATTATTATATTACAAATAAATATAAGCATTTGTAAATATTAAAATTTAGATCGCAAACATTAAAAATAAGTAAAAATGACTCACGTGATGTTTTTATGTGAAAACGGTACTAAAATTACAGATTATGCAAACAATACTTATTCTATTGTATATATGTGTAATAAACACTTTTGTCACCTCACTTTTTTATCATTTCATATAAAAATATTTAATAAAAATTTAAAATGTGGAGCGCGGTGGAGCTGCCGGTAGCAAATTTGCGCGGGTAAATATTTTCGTCAACTACACGATTGACAGCTGATTCCTGTTATGTATTTCCATAGACAACTTGATAGAAATGTGCAGCTTGATCTACTATCGACCTTTGACTTTTTGGTTTAGGGATGTAACTAAAACAATAACGGAGTTATAACGATTTCTATGGAAACACACGCGCTGACGTATAAACACGCTTATTGTACTTGACTGCTGTCCTATTTTTAACGCTTATATCTGCTTACGTTGCTGACCGGTTAAGAAAACGAAGATACTCTTAAAGTTGCTATGGTCGAATTAGCTCGGAATTAGCAACCGAATCTTTATGTCTTTTCTGTTTCATATTTTTCATATTTCTATTTTCGAAATTGACAATTCATGGTGGAAAACCATCATAACATCTGTACCCGAGATGCATACCTACGGATACAAGTCCAAAATTTGGAGAAATGAGTTTTTGATGAAGACTTGAAATAAATGACGACCTCCGTAGTCCAGTGGGTAAGACTCTTGACTCACAATCCGGAGGTCGCGGGTTCGAACCCGGCATGCGCAAATAAATTTTATTTGATTAATTTGTGTTATTTCACAATTAATTCATTTAAAAATAATATATAGTATATTTGCGGCATGTTCCAGAGTGGAAGATACTATCAGTATCGTCCTGGTGTAAGACCACCATTCAGAATTGAAACGTTGCTTGAAAATGGCTTTAGCCGTGTTTAGTGACCAGATCTGAATAGCCAGGTACTTCCCAACCTTCCTCTTCCCCACCTCCTTCCCCTCCCCACTAGCTTAAGCCTCACAACATACCCCAATTGGGGATGCCATAGTCTCACTGGCTCCAGACGGGAGCAGTTGAGATTCTTGTGCGGTATTCACTGTAAAAAAAAAAAAAAAAAATTATCTTGTTTATCTGTGGCAGAAAGATACATGTCCTATCATGAAGAAAAATAGGATTTTCAAAAATGTATAGGTACGGATACAATTACCTTTGATGCAACCACCATCTATCTTAGAAGCAGAAAGATGTACACGGGCTTGCATCAGTGGCGGATACAGAGGGGGGGCGCGGGGGGCGCGCGCCCACCCCCATGGCCCCCCTAAATATGTATAAGAAAATCTTCCTTCAATCATTCGCTCTACATGTCTAAACTATCTAAGCATCCCTTCCTTAATCTTTCTTATTATGCTTGCATCAGCCTTGCATTCTTTTCATATTTTTCTTGCACTATCATACATGGCTTTACCACACATACGCTGCAGAGGTCTCAATTATATAGCATTTAGTCCTTCCTCTGCTAGTTTCATGCTTCACTGTCATACATCAGGGTTGGTACCAGCACTCCATTGTAGACTGCTAGCTTCGCTTCTTTCAACACTTTTTTGTTAGCGCCAACGGCGTTCAGTCCTCCATAAATGCGGAGTTACCTGCATTTATCTACCCTTCTTTCAATATCTCTATCAGCCTTCCCATCTCTCGTAAACATACCTCCCGAATACACAAACTCATCCACTGTCATTTTTGGGTAACTATTACAAATTGTATTTGGAGATGTTCTCTCTCGGTTAGTGTGAGACTCTCTGGGTTAGTGTGTCCAAGAGAGATGGACGGATGAACCTTTCCCTCCCACTGCGACACGAGGCAATGGGTCGAGAGATTCCTGCTGGAGAGGTTAAATGGTCTCCCTCAACTAGTCCTTTCCAGCTCGCTACGCAGTATGTGGGCAAATGCACCGGCCGCTACCTTGAAAAACCACATTCCATGAACTCAGGCATCCATGCTAAGTCATCAAACTTAGCGATCCACTTGGGATGACTTATAGCATAGGGGTGTTGTTTGTCCAATTATTAATTTCTGTGGCGGGGGTACCCACACTCGCCTCCTAAATTGAAACTCCTAGAAACACTAAATTGAAATTGCTTTATTCACATTCATACGTCATTTCATGTAAAGGTACCCTTAACATGGCCCGACTCAAGTATTTGATTCCCTTGATCGTGTAATGCGGCCCTACTGCTCCCTGTGGCCAGCCAAGTTTTAAATGTGCGGTCCGCCAATCTTTTATTTATTTATTGAAGTGAAAACTTCTTTAGCCCCGTTGTGATTTGACAAACACATACATTTATATGTTTTAGCCTGCGAGATAATGAGATAGTATAGTCGGTCTCCTCTTTGTGCAGTGCTTCGTATTCTCCCACTGTTGTCTACTTTTTAGTTTTCTTATATCTTTAGCGCCCCCCCCCCCTTGAGTTTTTTCTGAATCCGCCACTGGCTTGCATCTTTATGATTTAGTTGCAATTTGAGTGAAATTACTCAAATAATGACTCCATTTGCATCCTTCTGCCTCTAACATTACTACACTTTCTATGGAAGTAAACAATTTTCAAAAATTGATTCTTTCATAATACACCACATGTCATAACAAAATATTCCACTTCATTCAGAAGCAGAAGGACTCGAGTCCATGTTTTTTTTCAAGTCAGTGTTTTTTTTTAAACAATATTTTTAAAGGCGTTACATATAAAATATTACGATTTATTTGCTCGTTTTTAAAACAAAACTAATTGATTTAATAATTACTTTTTGTTATCTATCAGCATGGATTCCCGAAGAAGTTATGAGACCATAGTTACAGAAAAACTAGTTTTTTGGCTCTCCTGAACATTTACATTTTCGGACTTGCATCCGTATGCTTTACGGGTACAGATATATTATAATAAAACAAATATAAAACTTATTACCATTTTAATTTATTGACCGTAAACTATTTCAGCCTGTTAAGGCCATCTTCAGACTGGTACAAATTATTCATAACTCACACTGAATAATTTGTACCAGTCTGAAGACGGCCTTACTAGGCTGAAACAGGTTACGGTAAATAAATTAAAGTAGAAATAAGTTTTATATTTGTTTTATTATAAAACATCATATTTTTTGTTTGATAGCCGTTAATATTGTATTCAGTGACTTTTATTAATCACTTTTCTGACGGTCTTTTGACGTCATACAAAATCCAACAAATGAAAGCATAATAAAATACCTGTATCTGTCCTGATGCAAAAATATCTTCCGCTTCCTCATCTAAATAGTTTAGCAGATCCTTAACCAACAACTTCTTTGCCACAGCCAAGATGGTCTGCAGATGCATCAGCGGAAACTGCAAATTCGCTCTTTTTTCTGGCGACTCCATCGCGAATCTCATATTCGGGAACTGGTTGAAACTCGACCCGTACTTTGTGAAGAAATATACCGTCGGATCGTAAGGAACGGAGTTATGACTCTGAAGATAACCCTTCTTAAGAGAATTCGTCGAATTTATCCCGTCACTTATATCTTGCGAGTTCACGCTCAAAGTTTCTATCGCCGCCGGATTCAAGTTGCCGGAAAGCGAGCGCGGGATGATCGAGCGAAACTGACTGAAGCTCCGTTTCTTGTTTAGAGTATCGTGCATCATGGAGTTGACAATCTTAATTTGAACAGGTGGGTCGGGTTCGGGAAATATTCGGCAAAGAAGTGGTGGATTGTTTGTGCAAAACCGTCCCATGGACCTTGCAAGGCCAATCAGCACGGGAATGGTGCATTTGCAGAGTTGCAACTTGGAAAGGGCATTCTCTTTGCTGTCGTGGCATTCGGTGATGTGTTTGGTGAGGTTGTTCATGAGTTCCACTTGTGCGGAGATGATCTCATCGCGTAGGTCGGCGTGACGCGTGGCGATGTCAGACAGGAGTGTGTTGAGGCAGAAGCTAAATTTCTCCGCAGCGGGAATACCTGGAATCAGAATTAAAACATTTCTTAGGAGTATTAGAATAGAAGATATGTGACGGGAAAGTGAATGGTAGAACAAATCAAGGCATGACCAAGAGAATCAAATACTTAAGTAGGTCATGAGACAATACATAATTAGGAATTAAGAGTGTATATGATTACAATTTGGGAGGCGGATATGCGTACCCCCGCCCCGGGAAACATTTATTGGATAACCAACACCCCTGCCATAGATCACCCCAAGTGGTTTGCTACATTTGGTGATTTAGCAAGGGTGTCCGGGTTCATAGGGTGATGTTTGTCTAAGTTTTGACGGCAAATGCGTCTGCCCACCTACTGCGTTGGTGGGCCGGATCTGGAGAGACAGGTTGAGGGAGACCTAACCTAGACCTCTTCAGAAGGACTGTCTCGACCCATCGGCTTGCACCGCAGTGAGAGGGATGAATTTGTGCGTCTGTCACTCCTGGACAGATTGACCCCAGATTTCTTCCCATCCCTCATACTCTTTTCCTTCCCAGAACTTCCTCTCCTTCCTTTCCCCAAAAGACCCTCCACACAGCATCCCCAAAGATGACATAGGCCCTGTGTGATTTTTTTCCTCAGGGCCTCCTGTGTGGAGATAACGTTAAAAAAAAATAATGTGAAAGAAGCAAGATGTATGGGCCAAAGAGTTGTGTGGAGGTCTATCATCTTTGCCTACCCCTCAAAAACGAATGTGATGATTAGTTAGTTATCTAGGAGGTCTATCCTCTCTGTCTATTCCTCAAGTAAACGACTTAATAGTTAGTTAACTAGAACGGAATTAACACGGTATCAATTTACAATGTATTTTTTATCGGTTTATTTATACCCTGATGACTCTTGTGTTAAGCGAAACCGGTCGGTATTAAAAATAAATAAATCATGGTTATAAACAAAGTAATTTTTTTATTTCAGAAAAACAATTCTTCCTTTCTGTGGCATTGCAACGCATGCCGGGAACTCGCTAGTCTCTACATACTATAAATTAAAGTCCTCCGCCGCGTCTGTCTGTCTGTTTGCAATAAACTCAAAAACTACAGAACGGATTTTCATGCGGTTTTCACCAATAGATAAGAGTGATTCATGAGGAAAGTTTAAGGGAGATTAACCAGTGACTGAGAATTCAAATTTCATCGAAAGACGGTCTTGCCATTGTACCCTTGCAGCTGTAAAGGGCGGTACCGATGAGAAAGATTAATTATTCTCTGTAACAGCATCTTTAAAATCATAACTCAATATCGATTTTATTTTAATAAGAATTTGCTTTAATATATATATCTATACTAGCAGACTCGGCCATACGTTGCTATGGCTAACGAAACCTTTATAACTTATAACCAATCAAATCCACACCATGCTGCCCACTGCCGCTTGGCCAGATATATTACGTATTTCAACCAATTTACACAAAACCTTGACAAATTATATACTTAAAAACCTTCCTCATGAATCACTTTATCTATTGGTGAAAACTGCATGAAAATCCGCTGCGTATTTTAAAAGATATAAGCGCACATACAGCGTGAGCGACTTCATTTTATACTTAGTAATATAATATAATATAATAGTAAAGATAAAGATTCAAAAATGCTCAAAGGTGTGATGATAAAACTATTGAAATTATGTACTTTTTGTAATTATTTTTTGATCATAAGTATTTATAATTTTTCAATAATGTCTAAGCAAAATAAAAGTGTAAAAAAACTGATTTATGTTTGTAAGGCCATAAGCATAACACATCTGCCAACGACCTACAGTAAAACCTTATTATACTAAAAATAAACACTTTTTCTCAAAATTTAAAACATCCGTTTACAGGGTGCGGCAGGGAAACTTGCTGATTTGAATTGGACGCCGACGAGCGAGGCGTGGTCAGAAAGGGGTGGGGAGGGTCTCATTGGAAAGAGGGGGTCCTGAAGTTTTATTATACCACAAGCCAGTTGTCGTCATGCGTTGGACAAAGGAACAGCGTGCGTTTGCCGTCGAGGCCTACTTTTCTAACGGTCATTCGGTGGTCGCCACCCAACTCGCCTTCCGTACTCGATTCAATATTCATCCCGCGGGTCCCGTTCCTAGGCGGCAATCAATTGTTTCATGGGTGGCCACATTCAGGGAAAGTGAGAGTGTGGCAAGAGAAGGCCCAGGAGGTCAACGGACTTCCAGAACTCCAGAAAACGTCGAGAGGGTGAGGGAGTCGTTTTTGCGCTCTTTTTTTTCTTCTTACACATTTTTTCTTCCACAACTTGAAATGGAACTTGGGGACGTATGGTTCCAGCAGGACGGAGCTTTTGAGGGAATACTTCCACGAGCGCCTTATCTCCTTGAGGGGTGACGTACCGCGTACCGTGGCCGGCGCGCTCCCCCGATTTGGCACCCTGCCATTTTTTTATGGGGATAACTCAAATCCATCATTTATAACGACAAACCCCGGACCCTGCAACACCTGAAGGACAACATCTGCCAAGCCATCACCAACATTCCCGTCGATTTGCTCGAAAGAGTGGAGCGAAACTTCAAATCTAGGGTAGATCAGTGTACCACTAATGAGGGCCGCCATTTGCCCGATGTCATTTTGAAAACTATTTAAAACAAAAATTCAGAATGTGTACTATACGATACAAAAAGAATTAAATCGATATATAAAGTACTTTTTCTTTTATTGACTTTTCAAATCAGCAAGTTTCCCTGCCGCACCCTGTAGATAAAAGAACAATCTTTCGAAATTGATTTATACTTCAAAAGAATATACGGAAAAAGTCAATACGTCTAGAATTTTATTTAAAAATGACATATTTCCGGTTGTGTCTGATTATTGCCTCTTAAGAATATAATTTGTCAAGGTTTTGTTTAAATTGATTGATTTAATTGAGACCTGCAAGTCTCCTCCAAGTATGGTGTATTCACACCAGGCAGCAAACAGCTTTCAATTCAAATAATAAACACATTAAAAAACCGTATTGCTCCTGGATTAGATGAGATAACGACGGATTGCATTAAGATAATAAAAACAGAAATTTTAAAACCCATAACACACTTAATCAATCTAAGTATAACACACTCCTGCTTCCCTAGTACTCTTAAAAAAGGACTGGTGATCCCTATTTACAAATCCGGAGACAAAATGCAAATAACTAACTATAGACCTATCACTTTGTTAAACTCGCTTTCTAAAATTTTCGAAAGAGTAATAAAAAACCAAATTATAATATACCTGGAAGAAAATAAATTAATCTCGGAAAAACAATATGGATTTAGAGAAAAAATAGGCACTAAAGAAGCTTTGGCGTGCACAATAGACTATATACATAGCAATTTAGATCAAGGGTATAAATGCATAGCGATATACCTAGATTTAGCTAAAGCTTTCGATTCAATCTGCCACCAAACGCTTTTTAAAAAATTAGAAAACATAGGCATCAAAGGCAAGGAACTCCAACTATTAAAAAGTTATATGAGTAACAGAACACAGCAAGTAAAAATTAACAACCATATTAGCAAGCCACTGCCAATTACATATGGAGTTCCACAAGGAAGCATACTAGGGCCCGTTCTTTTCACTATTTACATTAATGAACTTTGCAGCATGAAAATAGACGGTGAAATAGTTAGTTATGCAGACGACACTGTTTTACTCTTTAAATCTAAGGATTGGAAAAATGCATACAACATAGCGAATTTAGGAATCACGCGAGTGAAATCATGGCTAGACTCAAACATACTTACACTGAACATATCGAAAACAAAATTCACAACGTACAGTATAAATAGCACAGGACAGCCAAAAAATAACACAAACACCATAAAAATACACGAATGTTTAAACACCAACATTTGCGTTTGCCCTCCTCTAGAAAAAAAAGAACAAATAAAGTATCTAGGAATCATAATTGACCATAACCTTAGATGGACACATCACATCCAACAAGTCACAAATAAACTCCTCAAAACGATACACATTTTCCTAAACATAAGAAACATATACAAAATACAACAAATGAAAACAATATATTTTGCTCTATGTCAGTCTATAATAGAATATGGAATAATTGCTTGGGGAGGAGCAACAAACTCAGCTATCGAACACCTGGAAATTGCGCAGAAAACGATCTTAAAGGTAATACTTAAAAAACATAGACTTACTGATACAGACCAAATATTCAACCATTGTGGCGTACTAGACATACGACAATTATATGTTAAATCGCTACTAAATTACATTTTTGACCAAAAAAACAACCTTCAACAAACACAAAATATCACAAACAGACCAGTTAGACAAGCATACAAAGAAAACTTAAAAACTCCGACGGTAAATACAAGCTTTGGACAAAGACATTACCAATATCACGCTATAAAAGCATTCAACAGTCTAACACTTGAAAATAAAATTGAGGAAAACAAAAATAAATTCCGACACAAAATTACAAAATGGATTAAAGACCAAAATAGACAATACTACCAAAATATCATAGTATAAAATAACAAAACATATAAGTAACACACAAAACCAATATAAAACACAATCACCCACAAACACACAACACGTATTAAAAATATCGTTTTTAACCTTATATAATATTATTTATTCTTAATTTTACGTTAATTCTAAATCTCTAATTTTTAAGTTTAATTTATCTTAATCGTATGTTTTTTATTTACTTTTTTCCTTTTTTTCACCAATATTATGTATATATATATTTATATGTATTGTGTATAATTTTGTATATGAAATGGAGGCCTCAGCACGGGTAAACCACCCAGTGAGGCCAACATCATTGAATTATGTAAAAAATGTAAATAATATTGCATCAAATAAATAAATAAATAAATAAATAAATTCCAACCAGATTTCAGGTGGGGTTGAAAAGAATTCCAAAATGCGACCTTTTTATTGTGTTGGTGAGATTGTCCACACCAACATGTGGCTGGGTCTGCTAGTAAAATATATTTTTTTTAATTGGTCAGTCCATTCTGCATTTAATTATAGTCGGTAATTATCGCCGAAGTTGTGTTAAAATAAATCCAACAACAACAAAGCAATGTCACATGTCCAATAATTAACATAATGTACGGCTTAGGCACAATCAGATAAAACAGTGCATGAAATTCCTGTCATTACGTTCATTATCACGTTGAGAATTATTCAGAATGGTGCGAGGATTGTCATTTTAAATAAAGATCTAGGTTAACTATAATAACTCAATAAATGGGGCAAAAAATCTCTACATATTATAAAACAAAGTCCTCCGCCGCTTCTGTCTGTCTGTTCGCGATAAACTCAAAAACTACTGAACGGACAAGGTTTTGCGTAAATTGGTTGAAATATATAATATATGGTGGACGAGTGGGCTGGCAAGCGGACGGTGTGTATTTGATTTGTATGCAAATCTAGTTTTATTTAATTTATTTTTTTTTAAATGAATACCGGACAAGAGTCCCAACTGCTCCCGTCTGGAGCCAGTGGTACTATGGCATCCTCATTTGGGGTATGTTGTGAGGCTGAAGGTAGTGGGGAGGGGAAGGAGATAGGGAAGAGGAAGGTGGGAAGTATCTGACTATTCAGATCTGGTCACCAAACATTACTAAAGCCCTTTCAAGCAACGTTTCAATTCTGAATGGTGGTCTTACACCAGGGCGATACTGAGAGTATCTTCCACTCTGGAACGTGCCGCAAATATACTATGTATTATTTTAAATTCGGAGTGCGAGTCAAGAGCCTTACCGTCGGACTACGCAAGCTGTCAAATGCCGAGGTTAATGAAATTTTGCACATATGACCTTCAAAACAAGAGGAAGGTCACTGTCTACATTTGATTTCGAAAACTCTGTGTAGAGTCCGGGCATCGCCGGGGACTTAAATTAGTGTAACACAAAATAATGATATTGGACACAGGGAAATCGAAATAATTTACAGTGATAAATAATAAAATTCCAATTGTCAAAGACAACATGGCAACAAATATGGTAAAACCATATAAATTGAATAAAATCCTTGTAGACTACCCCCTTTCCTCTCCCATAGGTTATGTATATAAACTCTAGATTAAGAATAATTTGTACCAGTCTGACGATGATTTTAACAGGCTGAAACCGGTCATGGTCAAAAAATAAATTAAGTGGAAATATGTTTTATATTTTATGTTTTATTATATTATTAATTCACAGTGAAATCTCGATTGATCCTTCCTCGAATAATCGTTTTCTAATTGCATGCCTCGTTTATTGCTTACAGAATTAGTTTCATACAAAACTAGCAAAAAAAATAGATCGCATCGTTCATTCCTCTACATTACATAAATGTACAATTTTAACAGTAAACAAAGTCTAGTCTTTGTTTTGAGTACAATCAATTTGCGAGTAGGCAAGCAAGACAGTATAGTAAACGTAAAGAACGTGAAGAAGTTTATGGATCGGGGTTATTGGGAGGATCGGAAAGGAAGCTTTATTGTTCCCTAAAGCTGCCGCTACCCCAATTTCGACCGATTTCACATCCCCAAACATTTGAAGTTTTTATGCTCTTAAAATAATGTTATTTTTGACGATAATATCTATACATTCCCCATGCCGAAACGAAAATTATATGAAATTCCATCGATAGAAAAATATAGCAAAGTATGTTTCAGTTATTTTACGTATGTATGAAAAAATTCACAGTGTTTCTTTAAATGCTGTTTTAGACAGCCCCCAAAAGATTTTTGCTCTATTTTAAACGAGTTGTGTTTTATTAAGCATTTTCACAATTTTTTCTTCAATTTTACTTTGCTTCTTCAATTTTACTTTGCTTCTTTAATTTAAATTTGCTTCTTTTTAAATATTAGCGCACTCTCTCCAACATTCGTAATTACATATCTCTCCATCTTCTTCTTTTTGATTAATTTGTGTTATTTCACGATTAATTCATTTAAAACATAGGTTCTCAATGTGGACGATAATGCCCCCTTGGGGGCATTTCAGATCTTCAGGGGGTTGAGAATCTATGATTTAAAGTAATATATAATATATTTGCGGCACATTCCAGAGTGGAAGATACTCTTAGTATCGCCCTAGTGTAAGACCACCATTCAAAATTGAAACGTTGCTTGAAATGGCTTTAGCCTATGTGTTTGGTGACCAGATCTGAATAGCAAGGTACCTCCCTCCCCTCCTCTTCCCTATCTCCTTCCCTTCCCCATCTCCTTCCCTTCCCCATCTCCTTCGCTTCCCCACTACCTTCGGCCTCACAACATACGCCAATTGGGGATGCAATAGACCCACTGGCTCCAGACGGGAGCAGCTGGAACTCTTGTGAGGTATATAAAAAAATATAAAAAATAAAAAATTAGCATTTTCTCTCTGGGTTAGCTGAACTTCAAAAGCAGATAGTTTACAATATATGTGGATGCAGCGCATCCCTAAACTGAAAGAATTCTGAAAATCTTCATAAAAAAAATTGATATTTTGAATAAAAATAAAATTCATTTTCAGCTACAACATCAATAACGTCGTATTTTTCAATCTTAGCAGTTTAGCTCACTGAAAACTCACAGACCGCCACTGTTATTTATGTATCGATAAATTTTTTTAAAGTTTCAATTACTTTAGAATCTGAATACACAGGTATTTCAATCATTGAAATGATCAATCATTTCGAAAAGAATACATCCATTCTTCGGATTATATTATCTTCAATGATTAAATATTACAATTTGAAGTTTTTTGCATTAGGTTATTCCAAAAGTAAAAAATAAAAACACATAAATAATAATTATTTTTTTAATTTATAAACTAACGTTTAGACAAGATTTTTATGCATAGCACAAAGGGTAACAATTATTACAAGCAATAATTGTCAGCCTGAAACACTCATTTACATTGAAAAATCTTCCGAGAAAAGATACTTGCCGCCAACGGGACTTGAACCCGTGTCCTTCCTTATTTGGCGGGTATTTGATAAGCCGCCATAGCTCAGTGGTCAGAGCATTCGACCGGCAATCGGAAGGACACGGGTTCAAGTCCCGTTGGCGGCAAGTATCTTTTCTCGGAAGATTTTTCAATGTAAATGAGTGTTTCAGGCTGACAATTATTGCTTGTAATAATTGTTACCCTTTGTGCTATGCATAAAAATCTTGTCTAAACGTTAGTTTATAAATTAAAAAAATAATAATTAATATTTAACAAGTTTAAGTATTTCCCCAATAAATGCAGACATAATTTGTCTCGACGCCACCTAGCGAGGGATTTAACACTAACAATGTCTTCCTCGCAAAAATAAAGTTGGTTGTTTTCAGGTGGAAAAAATATAACAAGCAGTAATTGTTGAATGAAACACTAGTATATATTGAATTATTTGGCGGGTATTTGATAAGCCGCCATAGCTCAGTGGTCAGAGCATTCGACCGGCAATCGGAAGGACACGGGTTCAAGTCCCGTTGGCGGCAAGTATCTTTTCTCGGAAGATTTTTCAATGTAAATGAGTGTTTCAGGCTGACAATTATTGCTTGTAATAATTATTACATAAATAATTGTTAAAAGGTAATCAAATCAAAGACTTATTGATTCCTGACCAATGCCAATTAATAAAATGACAATTATGGCACTTACGACTAGACATCTTTCAGAAGAAAAGTTTAAATCAAAACTATATTGTTTTGTTAAAATGATATTTAATCAATGACTTATGGATCCCTGACCAACTACAATGAATACAATGACAATGGTGGCAATTATGACTTAACGTCCATCAGAAGAAAATTTAACCCGTTTAATCACAGGAGACCAGATTTGTCCCAACGCACATAGGTCTCACATAAGACGCCGTAACTCCCTTACTATCATACTTAGAAATATGTTCTAATCGGTGTTAGAAAGGAAAAACATCATGCTTTATATTCCAATCTAAAAAATAGCCATCAAAAAAGTAAAATGTACACTTTTATGTACACAAAGTTTTGAATCGCAAATTGAAAAAAGAATTTGAAACTTCTGAAATTTAAAAAAAAAAAATTTCATAGAGCGACAAAAAATTGAGGTTACAATATGTGTTTGTTATACATTTTTTATTTTTTTTTTATTATCAGTAACTTGAGTTAGAAAAAACATAAGGTGAGCCATTTTGAAAACTTTTTTATGTTTGTGTGCAAAAATTTTATAATTTAAAAAAAAAATATATTTTTCGAATTCTATAATTTGAAAGCGTATTTCATCACCTTTCTAAAACAGTTTTTGGTTTTTGAATGTGTTCAGAAATATTCCAAATATTTGCATTTTATTGTAAAGTGAAAATATTTTGACCTTCCGAAAAAAAAGCCAAATTTTTGAAGGGTTAAAGTTAAAATGAATTATATGCATTTACAAAATAGCATATTATGCCTAATGCACAATGCGCCATTTTGGTCATTAGCACATATTTGAGCCTTTTTGAGTCGTTAGTGCATATTTGAATCCTTTTCTGTCATTGATGCCTAATCTATCTATCTATATCAACATCATCACTCTTGTCTCTACAACCCTTGATGGGTCTTGGTCAAGAGTCTTCCTCCATTCATCACGGTTTTGTGCCAGCTCTTTCCAGTTTACAATCTTCAAGGTGGATATATCTTTGAGGACATTATCGCGCCATCTTAACCTTGGTCTTCCCAGGCTCCTTCGCCCTGTCGGTCTTGAGTTCAACAGGGACTTTTGTGCTTGATGCTCGGTCATTCTCTCTACATGACCCAGCCACCGAAGTCTTCCCAGTTTTATAAATTTTGTGACGTTTAGATCCTTAAACAGAGTATATAGCTCATTGTTATAACGTCTGCGCCAAAATCCATTTTCTGAAACCGGTCCGAAGATACGCCTCAAAATTTCCTTTCAAAAACAGTGCTCGTTGATTCCTCTTAGTTAGTACCCAAGTCTCAGCTGCGTATGTGAGTACTGGTCTGATAAGTGTTTTGTACACTAATATCTAGGTGTTTCTGGACAGCAGTCTGGATTTCATTTGGTTTTGTAGGCGGTAATAACAGCGATTTGCGTTCACTTCGCTTCTTATCTATCTATATATATATAAAAATTTAGGTTCTGTGTGTTTGTGTCAACATTGCATTTTAGCAGAAGAGTGTTTCTATATATAATTGTTAGTTCTGGCGTTATGAAATTTGTATAAAAAATTTACTGCAGGTGGGCACGGGAGGTTTTAAAATTTGTCTATTTCATATATTTTAGCGGCAGCGAGGGAAGACAGAAGGGGGAGGGTAACGAAGGAGGTGGGGTTCGCGGGAAGGGTGACGAGGGAGGGGGAAGGCTGGGAAGGTGGAGAGGGAACGCAGGAAGCGAAGGGGACACGGGAGGGGAACGGGGACGCATGGGAATGGATATGCAGGGAGAAAGAAATTATTTCTTTGAATGGCGTTGAAACGCATGCCAGCTACCAACTAATAAATAAATAAATTATTGTTTCTGGTTTATCCCTAATGCGTTCCTAAACCAATCATTCGATCGTGATAAAACTTTGGGAATTTGACAAGCGCATGGCTGCGATAGTTTCTATATATATAATAGTGAGAAATTTGCATAAAAAATTGCAATGGGTGGTGCGCGAGTGGTTTGAAGAATGTGTGTATTTCACGTAGTTTAGCGGCAGGGAGGGAAGGCGGGGTAGGTCGAAGGGAGGAGGGGATTGCGTGAGAGGAGGGTTCGCGAGACGAGAAAAGCTTGAGAGGGTAGGGGGGAAAATTAAAAATAATTGATATTTTTTTTTTTTTACAGTGAATACTGCACAAGAATCTCAACTGCTCCCGTCTGGATCCAGTGAGACTATGGCATCCCCAATTGGGGTATGATGTGAGGCTGAAGGTAGTGGGGAGGGGAAGGAGGTGGGGACGAGGAAGGTTGGGAAGTACCTGGCTATTCAGATCTGGTCACCAAACACGGCTAAAGCCATTTTCAAGCAACGTTTCAATTCTGAATGGTGGTCTTACACCAGGGCGATACTATAGTATCTTCCACTCTGGAACATGCCGCAAATATACTATATATTATTTTAAATTAATTAATTGTGTAATAACACAAATTAATCAAATAAAATTTATTTGCGCATGCCGGGTTCGAACCCGCGACCTCCGGATTGTGAGTCAAGAGTCTTACCCACTGGACTACGGAGGAGGAGTGATATTCTTGATAAGTCAATTACCAATTTTCTGTAATTGAAAAATTATGGAATTTTTTTTAAAAAGACGTATTAGAGAAATGTATGAAAAATTTGCTGGCCTCCCCTCCTGTCAAATGCATATGCCAAATAATAATATTTCTATGTCATTGAAATTATAATACTAAAAAAATCTTAGCAAAAAAGAAAAATAAAAAGCTAAAAGTCGAAACCGGGACTCGAACCCAGAATCTCTCATCTCACCGGGACGAAAGCCTTTACCAATTCGGCCACTAAGGCCTCTTATTTTTAAATCATTTTTGTCAATCTCATATTTAAAATTTTTTGATTTTTTTTTCTCATATTATTGGCAGCTACTTTTTTCAATGGAAACAAGTGTTCGAACGGCTGGTTTGTAGCCTAGATAGTGTCTCAGATAAATATATCCGATTTTATTTATATGTATTTAACATCTATTTACCTTTTTGTAGTCGAAATGAATAATCGATTTTTAAAAGTAAAAACTTCATTAGCACTGTTGTGATTTGAAACTCAATGAAACGAAAATGGGCGACACTAAAAAGAGGCAAACACATACATCTATAGGATCTAGCCTGCGAGAGAATGAGATATCAATAAAATATTTATTAAAGTAAAACTTCTTTACGCACGCTCGACGATCGGTCGGGCCTTTACGCATGCTTGAAGTTGAGAGGGAGATATAAGTTAGTGAAGATAGAAAGAGAGAGAGTTACGTTTCGTATATCATTTATTGAATAACCATGCCATAGGTCACCCCAAGGTCGTAGGTCACCCCAAGATCGAAGGTCACCCCAAGGTCGTAGGTCACCCCAGGATCATAGGTCACCCCATGGTCATATGTCACCCCAATGTCATATGTTCTTTTATAAGTTAGTGAAGTTTTACTTCAGTCGTGTGGTCTAAAGGACACTCGTTTTTTTTAAATTCACGAGTACTTGGTTCCAATATAATACGATAAATCCACAGTTCCACGCAAGTCTCCTTTGGTGTAGTGGTATAAAGCGCCCGACGAACCTCTGCAGACATTTGGCACACCAAGGATTGAATCCTACGAAATCTAAAATAAATATTTTTGTAAAATCAATATCTAATCTTGAAACCATTCCAAAATGAGCAGGCAAAAGAAAACACAAAATAAAACGGCATTTAGCGACTCCGAAGAAGAAAACACAAATATTAATAAGATGACCAAATGTACCAATAGGAAAAGATGCACTGGAATTAAATGACAAAAATATGAAAAAAATCATCCTTCACGTTGATAAAAAAAATGCTTCGTAGTCTCCCCACTTTTGTCTAAATTTATATTTTGAAAGGTTTCACCTCTTCTGATTTATATCAAAAGAAGAAGACATAATAAAATGATATATTATATTGATGGGAATAACCAAATATCAATAAGAGTGATTCTAATAAAATATTGAATTATATTTTTGCAATGAATGTAACCGAATTATAATTGATTTTTGTAGCACCGATGTTCATGTCAAGTGTAAAGATAAATACGTAATCAATTTTATAAATTACGCTATTGTAATTTCATTTAAGCCTACGGAGGTCGCACTAGAAACGGAATGTTCTATGGGCTTTTATTAAATATAACTTATTTTTATATTCTTAATACAGGGATATTAAATTAAGATAATACAAAAATTATAACTTGGTTTTTATATAATGGAGTGTGAGGGAGGAAAATGATCATCTCACTAGGGGAACCTGCTGCTAATATGTTTTTAATATGTGTGACGAAGAGGCTAAAACTCTTGAACAGTGAGTTCAGGTATCATGAAATATGCATAACTTTTCTATCTATCATTTTTAAGCAAATACAACTATTTTCAGCTCGTAATGTCAATTCCATCAGTTTAATAGGGCTCCATTTAAGGGCCCGCAACCCTGATTTGTACCGATTTATTACATATTTCCCTTAAACACGGTAAGTTTTAAAGCTCTTAAAAAAATATATGTTATTCTTGAAGATAATATCTAGATGAAGACAATATAAGCGAAAATCTGGAAACAGAAAAATCAGAAAAAGATATTGACACCTCTGGGACTTGAACCCAGGACCTCTTGCTTTCCGGGCAAACGCGCTAACCACTGCGCCACGGTGAGCGCTCTTGCTTTCCGGGCAAACGCGCTAACCACTGCGCCACGGTGCCGATAGATCGGCACCGTGGCGCGTTTGCCCGGAAAGCAAGAGGTCCTGGGTTCAAGTCCCAGAGGTGTCAATATCTTTTTCTGATTTTTCTGTTTCCAGATTTTCGATTGATTTTCGCTTATATTGTCTTCATTTCATTAAATATTATAATTTGAGGTTTTACTCATAAAGTTAAAATAAAATAATATCTAGACTTTGTCCACGCCGAAACGCAAATTATATAAAATTCCCTCGATAGAAAAAAATTGCAAAGTATGCTTCAAAAATTATTATTAACACGTTTGTTTCAGTTATTTTACAAGTTATATGTATGAAAAAATTCACAGTGTTTCTTTACACGCTGTTTAAGATAATGCCCGAGAGATTTTTGCTCTATTTTAAACGAGTCGTGTTTTATTAAACATTTTCGCAATTTTCGCATAGATTTTGTCGCAGTAAATGTTAGTGCACTCCTCTAGCATTCCTAATTTCGTATCTCTTCATCTTCTTCTTTTCGGGCCCGGTTGCAGAGCCTTAAGAGCCAGTTTTTAGAAAAATTCAAAAATCTGGGACCAAAACGGATGTCCAGAACTACAGACCAATAGCGGTACTATCAATACTTGCTAAAATATTCGAAACGATAATTTGCAGAAAGCTAAAAATACAAATTCAACCGTTTCTTTGGGGCAATCATCACGGATTTTTTACCAAAGAAGTCCACCATCTCTAATCTTCTCGAACTCTCACAAAGAGTGGCAAGAGGATTAGATACGTGTGATCAGTGTGATCTACACGGACTTCGCTAAGGCATTTGACCGAGTCGATCACGATGTGTTATTACGAAAATTACACAGAATAGGTTTCGACAAGCCTCTTCTAAAATTTTTTGTCACATATCTGAGAAATAGGAAACAGTGTGTATGCATCGACGGATGCAGGTCTAGGGAATTCTCTGCATTCTCTGGAGTACCACAGGGGTCAAACCTGGGACCTCTACTATTTTTAATTTTAATTGAAGACATTCAAGAATGCATCAAACATTCCACTTGCCTACTTTTTGCTGATGATCTGAAATTACTTAAGAGGATTTGTGACGGACAAGATTGTGTTAAATTACAAATCGATTTAGATTCAATTTCATCATGGGCTGATGAAAATAAATTATTCTTTAATACAAAAAAATGTGTAGCAATGTCATATACACGTTCAAGAAACCCCATCAAATTTGATTATAGTATTAAAAAAGATATATTGTCACCAGTAAAATCCATTAAGGACCTAGGGGTAGTCTTTGATCCCAAACTTTTATTTTCAGACCATATATTGCAGTTGACAACATCATGTTATAAGCTTCTAGGGTTTGTCATAAGATCATGCAAACAGTTTTCAAAACCTGAAGCAATGATGGCTATGAATAACTGCATTGTAAGGTCTAAAATTGAATACGCCTCTGCTGTATGGGCCCCATACCAGAAAAAATACATTGGGAAATTGGAACAGATTCAAAAAAAGTTTCTTAGATACCTGTATATGAGAATGCACGGGGAGTACCCACGATTCATGCGTCATGAATATCTGCTCACAGAAACGCATTGTCAAAGTCTCCAGTCGAGGAGGAGTGGGGCCCTTGCAGTAACGGCGTTCAAAATTATTAATAATTTAATAGATAGCCCATACCTCCTGGCATTGGCGCACACAGGAGGGGGGTTTTGGGGTTTAAACCCCCCCCCCCCGAATTTCGACGACAAGCATATATTATTTTACCAATCAAAAGCAACATAAGAAACGTTTAGATAAATCTGTATGCAAAATTTCTTAGGGAAGAACTCCGGTGCTCGCGGTGCTACAGCGGTGCTACCAGTATCACTCGCGATCGCCGCACGGTGTGTTGTGCGAAATGCAAAAGTTTACTATGACCGGATGTCCCCGCCCTCCCGCCCGCAGCACTTCTCTCCAAAACCGTGCACAGCTAGTGCTGCCAGATGGATTGTTTATTGGTTAATTTATACATCCATGGTATATAAAATTAAACATTTCTAAAAAACTGTTTTTTTACCGATCACCAAGGCAGTTTTCGGAATACGTTTTTTTAGCATGGGTCGTGTAGGGGAAAATGATGAATTCAGGAATATAGTCCTTAAACTGTGAACTTCAGTACGGTTATGGGTTCACAGGGCCACTTATGTAATTATTATGCTTGTCAACAAATAGTATCTATTATATTAGAAAATAATAAAAGTTTACCTAGAACCTAGATTAACTACGACAAACGTATATAAAAAAAAAATTGAATAATGGAGGATTTTTTTCTCCCTCATCTCATGGATTTGAAAAAACTTTATTATTATTATTTGTGTTTAGTAATATTATTATTTAATTTAAAACTAAAGTTCTGTAAATTAAACTGGATAACAAAAAAATCGTGTGTACTTAAAAGTAAGAAGTAAAAAGTAAGTAAGTAACTAAAAAGTCCTAATATTCAAAGAAATATTGTAAAACTATTTTATTTTAAAAACTGTTATTTCCTTATTTAAATTTTCAATTAAAGTTTAGGAAAACATGGTATTTCATTCTTGGGATATGGCAGCACTAGGGAATGCAATCCCGGTATACCGGGATCCCAAAATACCGAGATCCCGCAGACATTTTGCGGGACTAATCTCGGTCGAAAATTTTGTGGGATCACGCTGGACTGGCGGGATTACAGAGAAGCGTAGTTCATACGGATTTCAGAGCGGCGAACTAACTTGACAGTGGTTTTATTATATTTACAAGATCCATATAAGTACGGAGAAGACAGAAGTCAATTTATTAACGTTGATGACACATTTAGTCTACCTTCAAAAAGGGTGACACGCAAGGCAATCAAAACTACCTATAGTCGAAAGGCTAGAGTACACGGACACGGGTAACAACGCAGTAGCCACTGCTCCTGTTGAAGCTGATAATCCTTACGATGATGATGACGACACTCCTCTCGCTAATCTGGAGACATACGCAGCAGCAGCAATGTCACTTCAAGACGAACTCGAACTTACTTTGATTAGTATGAAGAGTTCGAGATCAACAGCCCAACATGAGCAACCAATAGATCTGGCAATATGAGCAACCTTGAGGTTTTGATAAAGAAGGAAATGAATTACTTCGAGTCAGGTGGATTAAAAGGCACATACCTTCGATTCACTTATAATGCGCTAATGACTATTGTGCCAACCAGCGTGGAAGCTGAACGAGCTTTTTCACCCGCTCTGGCTACCTTGTGACCAATATCAGCAGCCGTTTATCAGACGACACAATTAATACTTTAACTTTTTTACGAAGCTATTTCCAAAATAATGTTAAAACTTATGATGCTTATTGTACAAGAATATTGTTTATGATGTGAACATTTTTTTTTAAATTTAAGTTGTTATGTAAATTTATGCCTTATCTTATTCTTTGCCAATTTATGACTTAAACTTTAGATATGTCTAACTAAAGGTATATTAATAAACCATTTAAAATGTCCCAAAGAACTTGTTTGATTAGGTATAAATTTAAAACTCTAAAAACAAGGTTGGTAGATCGAGGTATTAGGTCTTTATTATACGATTGATCCAGCGGGACTAAGATTGTTCAGTCCCGCAAATACCTGGATTGACATGGTCTTGCGGGATTGCATTCCCTAGGCAGCACTAAGACGCTCCGGATCACACATCACAACAAACACGCTGATATTGTTGACAGACGAGTTATTTACGCGCTTCGTAGCAGTAATGCAGAGTGGAACGTGCGACGTGCATAATATTATTGTAATCGTTTAAATTTTTCACTCGGGTCCCAAGTTATTGTTTTTAAATTTAAAATGTCGAAACGTCAGCAGAAAATGCCAGACTTTTTCTCGAAAAAGACAAAATTAAATTCCGTACCGGAAAAAGAGTTGTTGATTAAAAATGAAGGTAGGGCCAAATAAGGCTAGGAACCTCTGACATACACTGTATATTAGTATATAAACGTTTGAATAGATATGGCATAATATACAGCATGCATTTTATACTAACTAACTAACTAAGCATCACGCCGTTTCCCCGCAGGGGTAGGCAGAGAGGACGGACCGTGCATTTTATGTTTTGTAAAAACCCCCCCCGAATTTTTTTCTGTGTGCGCCACTGCCTCCTGGAATGTTTTAAGTTGTATGTGCCGAACAACTACGTCCAGGGCCGGTACCATGATCTTCTATGTACCCCACATAGCAGAACGGACAAACTGGCTCGGCATTGCATGACACGAGGTATGGTGTTGTTAAATAACGCTTCCAAAACTGTGGACATCCTTAACAGTAGCCTTGAAGAATTCAAGAGGCATTTAAGTGCTACACATCACCCACTATAATATTATGTATGTATTTAAATTTTATTATATTTACCCATAAAGGTGTAGTTTGTCACATGTGTATTGTAAATGGACACAGTCTGTAATACACAATTTAAAAAAAATGGTAAAAAAACAGAATTTTCTTAATATTGGATATTGAATGGGCTGACCTAATTTTTTCATAAATATAAACATAACTTCTTCCATTATTGAC
Organism: Limnephilus rhombicus; assembly: GCA_929108145.2. NCBI lineage: Eukaryota > Metazoa > Arthropoda > Insecta > Trichoptera > Limnephilidae > Limnephilus > Limnephilus rhombicus. The sequence continues at coordinate 13,154,566 of OV815291.1, forward strand.
CATTTCCCGGAAATGTGAAAGTTTTTACAACTTAAGGAACGTAAATAAGAAAGAAAAAAACAAATTTTAAAAAATTATTGTTTTCTTCACCAAAAAAACTGTACAAGATTCTTAAAACCCAAAACAGGTACTTGGGAGGCACGCATGATAGTTATTCTGACATTTCAAATAGAAGAAATTAGACTGTCTTGGAAAAAAATTGCCTGTGAAATTTTTGAAATTAGTGCACTATGGAAAAAATCATTAATAATAAAAATCACTAATAATAAAAATAATTCTTAAACTTCCTCTCACCACCAGCACCGATACGATCTTCAATACTTTCAACGTTATGGACATTAAACAGCTCTACGCAAAATCCATCTTAGTTTATTTACATAAAAACAACAAAATCCTATACAAACCAACACAAATGATACACAATACCCGAGCCAAAAATAAAGAACTTCTCCAAACTCCCTTTTCTAAAACCACCTTTGGACAAAAACACTTTAAATATATAGCTTGAAAACTACACAATACACTTCCAGCTACGATTAGACTAACTGAATCAATGACCAAATTCAAACAAGATATAAAGAAATGGATTATAAGTATTGGACGTCACACTACTGCTAACATCTGTAAAATAGATTACAAATAGACAGAATTACCATCTCACGTATGTCCTTACCCTTATTAAAGAACTTAAAATAGTAAAATCCTATATGTATAATATAACTGACTATATAGATTCGACAGGATTTACTACTTTATTCATCTCTTCCTTCACCTATATAATGCTCTCTTTATGGTATTAACCCTCAGTTTAAATCATATTTCTGTTTGAATTGTATAAATCAGTATGTATCTTACCTTAAATATTCTTATGTTATAATTAAATATTCTTATGTATGATACTCATTTATGTACCTCTACGCCTGTCTCAACACAGGTATACCCTACTGAGACAGGCATCGAATAATGTAATGTAAACATACCTTATATAGATAAATAAATAAATAAAAATTATCACATTGTTGTATTCCATAGGAAATAGTCAGTTATGTATAAAAATGAAAAAGTCACTTTTGGAAAGAAAAAATTCGGTTCATACACTGTCTTTAATTTTTTCAGCGTAATTATTGCCTTTTGGCAAAAACTTTACACCAATCGAATCAGGGCCCTTAATTTAGTGTTATGGCGTATAATAACCCAAACTCAAAGAAACAGTCAGTTTTGGAATAGAATTAAATGATTTCACACATGGATCATTTCAATACTCATCCGTACATAGCGCCAATAATGCCCTGACATGAATAAATGATATAAATAAAGTTGTTGAGAGCTAGAACAATCAGTCCACGTTCCAAGAGTGTTACAAGAAGCACAAAATGTACAAGATTGTAATCTTTTCTCTGGTGGCTATCTGCCTGTTGGTTGGGGTAAGTTTGTACATTTAATTTAGAAAATAATTTAACAATTAAATAATCGACCACCACAACAAGGGCACGTACATGGCGGTTTAAAAATTCTCAACAACTGTAATAAATAATGCGCTGAAGAAAGAAAAAATTTAAAAAAAATGTCATATTTAAAAAAATTAATAACAATTTTCATATTCCAGCAATAGTGTGTAAATTTTTTCGTAAACCTCTTGACTTTGTGAGAAAAAGTTTTATCCAGTTAAAGTTACGAAACTAGTTTTGGGTTGCGATATTTTGTGACCAAAAACCTTTGGTTTCCAAACATGCTGATAATTTTGATCAACCTAAACGTTGTGCAATAAACACTACCCAAGCATTTTTTGTGAAATATTCCTACCATAATCACCGAACCCGTACGGGACCGTTGGGCATTGAACGATGCAAATCTGCAGTTTCGTAGGGGACCACTGGGTTGCTAAAGGTTCCTTTAAACGCTTGTGTTTAAACCGCGTGCAATAAAGGTAGTCCAGTGCCCAAGCATTTTTTATGAAATATTCGCACCATAATCACCGGTCCCATATGGGACCGCTGGGCATTGAATAACGCAAATCCGTGGCCCCAAATGGGACCGCTGGACGTCCAAAGGTTAAATAGTGGTGTTTTACAAAGTTTTCAGCTTTTGGTTGCAATCACGTTATAAGGGGTGATAAATAGAACTACCTTTTATTAGCTTTAAATCTATTCCTAAACAGAATATAATATTTAATAAAATAAATTATGCAGCATTCATCGTAACGTCAATAACTGACGTTAAAATGCATGCAATAGATTACCCTCAGAGATTAAAAAAAACTATGCCAGTCATAATACGTTATACCATTTCATTCTATTGTGAGAATGACATGAGGAAATAACTACAATTGAAAATCACAATTAACACTGGTAAAAACAATCTACCATATCATGTATTTTCTCGTGACGTAAAAATAAATTAAAAGAGATGATGTTTTGCAATAAACTTCGACTATGTAAATGGGGCCTTGGCTTTATTTTGTCAGAGGGTCAAAATAATTCCACTTTACAATAAAATCCAGATAAATTGAAATATTTCTAAACATATCCGAAAACTGAACGCTGTTTTTGAAAGGTGATAAAATATGATTTCAAATTTTGAAATTAGAAATAAACACGTAATTTTTGAAATATAAATATTTTGTATGCAAATATAAAAAGTTAAACTAAAATAATAAAAACACATCCTATTATTAGACAAATATATTATAAATGTTACTGCTACCTCACTTTTTTGTCATTCCATGTAAAAATAATTAATAAAAAATTAAATTTAAAAAAAAATATTTCAATAGCGATCTTAAATTTTGGTTTCATAAAGGTGTATCTTTTGTGCTTAATTTTTAAATTTGAATATAAAGCGTGAAAAATAATTCCCCTCCGGGCCTTTGTCAACTTTAGGGAAGCTGTGTGGAGGGTCTTTTTAGGAAAGGGAAGAGAGGAACTTCTGGGAAGAAAACAGGTATGAGGGGTGCGTAAGAATCTGGGAGTCAGTGTGTCCAGGAGTGACCGGCGTATGAATCTATTCCTCCAACTACGGTGCAAGGCAATGGGTCGAGAGAGTCCTGCTGGAGAGGTCAAAAGGTCCCCCTCAACCAGTCTCTCTCTGCCGATCTGGCCTTCCACGTAGTTAGTCGGCAGGCACATCCGCCACCAAGATCTGGACAAACATCACCCCATGAATCCGGGCACCTCTGCTAAGTCACAAAACGTAACGAACCGCTTGAGGTGACCTACGGCACAGGTATTGATTATCCAATAAATGTTACCCACAAATTATATGAAATTCTGCTGTAGAGAGGCATAACCATAGACATATGAATATTAGTAGACCAGAACATAAAGGTGGGGGGGGAAACCAACTACAGCGGGGCGCAGAGCGGGAAGATGACTTTGGAGATATGTGATTCGTCGATAACTCAACATGACAGTATATAGGCATCTCTCATTATAATATCACCATTTAGTTCTTAAAAGTAAACTCTGCTTTTGAATGAATAGACCTTTTTACATGAGCGCGAATTGCTCGCCGCGTATTGAACAAATTTGTGAAGTCTAAATACGGCAAAGTAAAGTTCGTTTATTTTCAGTCTCCAATATTTTATTGCCGTATTTAGTTAGGACACTTTTACAAATGTTTCATAATTTACGTAAACATCGACGAGCACACGCCATGTATCTTGAGTGATAGTATATATTAACACGTTTTCAAAACACAAACCATGTTTTTGCGGTGTTATTTTGTAAAATGCACCGATGAGCGCTCGACGCTGGCTCGCAGAAGAAAGATGACGTCACATTTTTTAGATTCACGCGAAGCCATACTCAATCCCAGCCGGTTCCAAGGAACCTGTATGGGGAGGGGGAAATAATAAGCTTTTATCACTTAGGGCAGGTCTACTAATATTCATATGTCTATGGGTATAACTATTTTTACTGATATATTACAATAATTGTGAAACTTGTGGTACAAATTGGAAATTGACAACACCACGTTGGAGTTGATTTGTGGATGTGGTAAAACTTTTTTTAATTTGAGCTATCACTGTCATTTTAGGGTAATCGAGTCCAAAGTTAGAATTTTTTAGGCCAAATAAAAATTTAAAAAATCGGTCACTATGGAGTTATAATCAGCTGTTTATTGTCTGTTAGACTTAGACCGAGCTTTAAACCTTTAAAGGCCGAAAAGCAAAAAAATCCTTCATAGCGACGGTAGAAGGCTTCAAAGAGGAGTTCAGAGAGAAAGAGGAGTTTGTACATAAATAAGATTTGTTACATAGTTATTACAAAACAATTTGATACACAGGTTTTATATTTTATAATTTAAAAAAAAAAACTTTCTTCCTAAAATAGTGCACAGGTATATAATTTTACATACATGTTGTTTTTATTTTATTTTTTCATAAATACGCTCATGGTAGCATCAATTAAACATATATCAAAATATCAATTGTGTTAGTACTCCCTCCCTAAACACGAGAAATTCTCAATTAGAGAGGTATTATTAGCACCATTAAAAAATATTTGCATTACATGTACATAATTAAAAAAATAATTGTACTTATGCCTAACTTTGTAAAATTGTAAAAATGGAATAAATAAAAAAAAAAATTTAAAAAAAAATAAATAAATAAAATAAAATAAAATTGCATAAAATGAATTTCTTTTTGCTTCCAGAGCGATGCCCAGTCCACTAACGGAGATGGGGGAGCTGGAGGTAAGAAATTTGCACACAAGTAAATGTAGCTTAATTAAATTATAAATGTGTGGGGTTTGTTTTCTGCAAGCACACCATCAGTAACTATTGAGTCGCAACAAATTAACTTCTGTTTTTTTTTGTCATGAATTGTCGAGGCTTGTGACTCAAATATTGTTGTAATCTTTTACCTCTTCGGTTTTTAAATTACAATATTAATAATATACTAGCAGTTAAAAACCCGCTCTGCAGATTTTTGCTGCTAGGCCCTGCGGGCAGCTTGTACTTCGGATTTTCCCAATTTGAGTGTAGGTAACCATTTTATAAATCCGATAAGAACTGGTTCCAAAAATAGCCAGTTCCTTTGATCCACTGTGAACTGTGATCCAGTGACTGAGTGACAGCTAGTCACAGAGTTAAAGTAACCGTGACAGGCAATGCCGCCATATGTGATCTCTCCATATCCAGAAAGATACTTAAATTCTATATATCCGAAGTACTTGTACCTAGGGAAGAAACGTACACATGCGAGCTGCTGTCGAAAGTAGCGACATCTTGTGTCGAATTCTTGAATTCGACACCGAATTACAACAGCAGCTTTGTGTGAAATTTCACAGTTATTATTTGTGGCGCGGCGCGAATGGGTGGCGTCCGACATGCACTCGTGGCTGGGTTCTGAAATACAACCACGCAGACACAAGCCTATTAATACTGTTTGATTGATTGTCATTATAATCTCTAATATTTCATAAAAGGTACCTAGACCTTTATGTAAGAATTCACATTCAAATATTTTCCAATACACATGATCTAATATTTTATGATTCTGATATGGCAAAGAACACAGTTGAAACTATTATATTTTGAACTTCCGATGGGTTTGAGGTCATCAATATTGTCACTCTATGTTGTTCATATTTAATGCACTTCGTTAAAGTTTCACTTTGTATTTAATACACATGACGGCCGGCGTAGTCCAGCGGTAAGGCTCTTGACTAGCATTCCGAAGGTCGCGGGATCGAATCCCGGCGTGGCAAATAAATTTTATTTGATTAATTTGTGTTATTTCACAATTTATTCATTTAAAATAATATATAGTATATTTGCGGCACGTACTTCCCCACCTTCCTCTTCCCTATCTCCTTCCGCTCCCCACTACCTTTAGCCTCACAACATACCCCAATTGGGGATGCCACAGTCTCACTGGCTCCAGACGGGAGCAGCTGAGACTCTTGTGAGGTGCTACTATAAAAAATAAAAACTTTGTTCGCACATCATGGAGAATCGGAGAGGCCTATTATCACACACAATATTCTTCCCATTAGTGCATGTTAATCCCGTATTGGTATACCAAGTCTCAAAACGATCATTCCTCAAATTATTACATAACAAATTAATGTTTTGTAAAACAAATTAGTTTGAATTAATCAGTAAGATTTGAACTTGAAGTTTAGGATACCTAACTTTTTTATAAAGATAGACATATTCCTGGGTTACGAATAACCTGACAATATTTGAAAATCTCCTACTACCATCAAAGGAAGCGGAAAATGTTGCTTGTATTGTAATGAAGGACTTGACCAGCCAAGGAAATGACGACGCCTGGATGGGACCCAAACGCAATGCCGACTCGACCACTGACCGGTCAAAACACTTAACGTTAAATTGGATTTATGAGCAGAAGACTTGCATCAAGATGATTATATTTCGACATGGTTCAGAAGTTAAAAAAGAACCCAGATAAAAGCCAATATAATACTAATATAGGTTGTTTTTCCGCAGCGGGAATGGGTTTCAACTTGGGCGCTAAGGCAGGAGCAGGCAGCGGGGCCAATGGCAGCCAAGATGGGGCTCAAGGGGATGCGGGAGGTAAAAACTTTTTATATAATATGTAATAAAAGTTTTTTTTTTATTTGACCACTGCTTAAATATTGTTACATAAAGGATTTGTAACAAGGTGTGAGGATCGTTTTACATACATTTTATCCATGGTTTCGGTGTTTGGCACCTCCAGTATTTACGCATTAACTATTGGGCATTGGTCAGATTGCCAAACCCTGGAATTTTTCATGTCACAACGGTTGCCAAAACTGTGATGAAATGGGATCGACCTGACATTCCTTATTCAACAGCCCAGAACATCGGGCACCCTTTTGGCTGGGGACTGACGAATCCGTTCTCTGATTTCGACATCATATTTCATTTAAAATCTGGAGATTCATCCTTGGATCATGAGAATCCAAATACATCATCCGATCCTGGATTTACACTAGTTTCTGTCTTGGGGACAATACTCTCAAGTTCGTTCTAAAACTATTAGGGAGAATATTTGTGGAAAACATGCTGAGATGATTTCCTGCCGACAAGCGGTGCAATGGTGTCTAGGATGCAATATTTAACACATATAAATAAAATAAATTCGAGAAATTGTTTAAATTACAAAACAGTGATTCCAAATAGTCGGATTTATTTTAGTTATTCTTAGAGAATTATTATTATAATTTTTAATTGTATGAAGGAGATAAAAAGTGAAGTGAAAGTTTTGTTGGTAATTCCTTAAACAATAGGGCTATGTTTTTTTTAATTTTAATTTTGAAACTTAAAATATTGCAATTTTTAAACACTATAGTGTATTTCAAACACAAAAATCTAAAAGGTAATTTTATCTAGTTTCTAAAATTGTATTTGAGGTATGTAAAAGCAAAGGCAGCAATCTCCTTTACACGTTTTCACGACATCTTCAAAAAAAAGAAATATGTAGGACTTTAAAAATATCTTGTAAAATTCCGAAATTTGATGATAAATTTATATTAATAATCGTGCATACAACAGATAAACAATCCTCTTTAATAATAATATTATTTAGACAATTTGTAGAGCACCGTTTTTGTGAAAAATCACCTCAAGGGCGCTCAATGGCAATTGGCAATTGGGCGCTCAATGGCAACACAAGCAATTTATATACATATATCTTTCCAAGAACTATTTTTGTCAGTTTTAAAATAGCAAGATTTTTGTACACGGTTGTTTACCAATTGTACGAAATATTCGCTACGTTGTTTAGTTAGGCTGTTTATGTATAGGTAGATAATGGTGACAGGAACCTCCGCTTAAATTAACCCAATACTCATATTTTATTGCAGCTGGTATGAAATTTGGCCTAGGAGGGAAGGCAGACGCTGGAGCACGGGGAGTAGGAAATGGAGGAATTTGTAAGTAATAAGTAATTTGTAAGGAATTTGTAATAATAAGTAATTTGTAAGGAATTTGTAAGTAATAAGTAATTTGTAAGGAATTTGTAATAATAAGTAATAATTCAACTGCCATATTATAATACTAGTACAGACCGGTGAAACATCACGGGATATTATAATTGTAGTATTTGTGAAGCTGAAAGTATTTATTAAAAAAAAAAATGATTATCTGTTCAAGAAAAAATTTGACTATAGTCAAAAATATTTGAACAATTTCAGCCAAAGTATTTTGTAGAAATGTTGTAAGTTGTTTAGGTTTTATATTTAAAATATTGGTTTAAAAAAGACTGTAACTGTGAGTTTATTACTGATCCGGAATGTGTGAATGTTACGATATATGTTATGTTATGAATATTACGGTATTGTGTTCGAGTTCGAGTGAGTTTTTTATGATTTGATGACAGCATGTGATCTATGGTTATGTTCGAGGTGTCGCCATTTTTTAACAATTTAATACCATCCCAAAATATTGCTTCTTCTCTAATAATGATCATTGGGTTCTGATATAGTTTCCATATGTGCCGTATACGGCTGATTTAAAATGCATTAGACAATCGCTAAAGATACAAAATCAACCTTCAGGATTGAACTCGCAATGCCCAAGCAAAACCCATAGTTTTGGATCACTCGAAAAACTAATGGATCAATTCAATTAATTAATGGGTGCGCAGGTATGAATACGACGTATGAATCCATCCCTCCCGCTGTGGACCAAGAGAGTCTGACTTAAGGTGTCAAAGCGTCTCCCTCAATTGGTGGGCAGATGCACCCACCGCCAAGATCTGGACAAGGTTTGCTAAGTCACCGGCCTTTGCTTGCCACACTACTAACCTACAACAGAGATGTTGGTTATCTAATAAATAGTTCCCGGGACGGCAGTACCCAAATTGACTGCGTTATATTACATGGCCGTACCGAGATGCTCACAATTACATTCTTTATTCCCCTCTTAACATAACCTAACAGTGTACATCTGTTCTATCTTTTCAGTTTTGATCAAATATAAAGCAATTAACATTGTTTTCTTTGTTTCAGAAATGGATAAATTAGCAATTTGCAAAATTAAGAGAAGAGCACCTCATTGAAAAATGACAAAATAAAGTATAAAATTAATTCTGTAGTAATCCAGTAATAAAATGTACTTAATCATAAACTTGTGTCTTCTTTGATATCATTTGTGATAAAGTTGCCTTAACCCCTCCGCAACGTAAGTAGATATAAGCGTTAAAAATAGGACAGCAGTCAAGTACAATAAGCGTGTTTATACGTCAGCGCGTGGGTTTCCATAGAAATCGTTCTAACTCCGTTATTGTTTTAGTTACATCCCTAAAACAAAAAGTAAAAGGTCGATAGTAGATCAAGCAGCACATCCCTATCAAGTTGTCTATGGAAATACATAACAGGAATCAGTTGTCAGTTGTGTAGTTGACAAAAATATTTACCCGCGCAAATTTTCTCCACCGCACTCCACATTTTAAATTTTTATTAAATATTTTTATATGAAATGATAAAAAAGTGAGGTGACAAAAGTGTTTATTACACATATATACAATAGAATAAGTATTGTTGTTTACATAATCTGTGATTTTAGTACCGTTTTCACATAAAAACATCACGTGAGTCATTTTTACGTATTATTAATGTTGGCGTTCTAAATTTTAATATTTACAAATGCTAATATTTATTTGTAATATAATAATTTTAAAGCCTATTTTGTAACCTTTCTAAAACAGTTTTTACTATTCGACTACGTTCAGAAATGTTTCATTTATAGAGCTTTAATTGTAAAGCGGTAATAACAAAAAGTTTTTATAAAATGTCATTTTGTTAGAGACACCAAAAGCGAATATTCTCGAAAATTCGGAGGAGTTAATCCACTTACTGCTAAATACGCTCAAATTATTGAAGAAACATTTCGTTTCAACTTAATTAATGAAATAACTATTTACATCGGGAGAAAAGCTTATTTCATGTGAATGTGTATATAGTTTCAACGTCTTTCAACAGATGTAATTAGTATAGGTAGTTATATACTCTTTGATGAGTGAAGGTGATAGTGTTAGTAACAATTTAGGAGGCGGGAATGGGTACCGCCGCCCCGGGAACCTTTATAGGATAACCAACACCTCTGCCATAGGTCATCCCAAGTGGTTCGCTACGTTTGGTGATTTAGCAGGGGTGCCCGGGTTCATGGGGTGAGGTTTGTCTAGGTCCTGGAGGCGGATGACTAGGATACACTGAACCCCAGATTCCTACCCACCCCTTAAACCCTTTTCCTTCCCAAAAACTCCTCTCCTTCCTTTCCTTAAAAAAACCCTCCATACAGCATCCCCAAAGATGACGTAGGCCCTGAGGGAAATTATTTTCCTCAGGGCCTCCTGTGTGGAGCTCATGTAAAAAAAAAAAAAAAACTTGTTTCTTATACTCAGATAAAGGTGTATATATATTGTTTACATGTGTGAGGAAGAAGAATATATGTTTGTATACGTGCAAGTATGTATGTATGTACATATATTTATTATTTATTTATTTTTTTTTTCAGGTTCTCCATAAAACAGTTATACACCAAATTATTACGGAGAAGATTATAAAATATATGAGAAAAAAAAGGCCGAGGGGGCAGTTTCACTATGTTGAGACATATGTCAAAAGATAGTTACTGAACTCTCTATAGGTAACATTGAAGATGTCAATGCTCAATGCAGAATCGTTAAGCAGTTGAATTGCTCTATTTAATGGGGCATTCTGAAAGGAAGAAGTTCTCGCTTTCGGAGCATAAAAAAGTGTGTGGGATCTCCCACGAGTATACGCGTTAGGGACATATAGGTTAATCTCCTTCAACATAGGTGGATTCAGTACAGTACCGGAGATCAGCTTAATCATATGTGTACGTGTTGGTACTGCGTACATGCCTGTATATATATATATATATATTTATTATTGTACGTAGATGCATATATGTATGTGTGTGTGTATGTTTATGTGTATATGGATGTGTGCACCTGTAAATACATGCAAATATGCACGCACACATAAAAATAAATCTAAAAATTTTAATATTGATATGTATATTTTCATAATCTTATCCTAACGCACTTCTTTTTCTCTTTTCTATTTTTTATTATAACTTTACCAATTTTCAACATCATCACATACTAGTGCCATGTGTTTACACTAGACTTCACTCAAAGTAACTATCCTTCATTGATCACCATAGCCGCCTTGTATGGTGATTTAATAAATCTAATCTACATAAATGTCTAATATATGTAACATGCATTTTATAAATAAATATGTAGTTTTAAGGTGACTCAACAGAAGTCAGTAGTTGTACTGTGTAAGAGAGACAACTGTCGTCTGTTCTGGTCTAATACCCGAATAGTTACGAAGATAGCCGATCATACCCGATCTACAGTGAGCATTTCCCCTGCTTCAGAGCATTCTTTAGAACAGACTTTAAGTCTAGTCAGATATTCATTTTAAATAAGACAATAATAAACAAGGCTCATAATCTAGACCATAGGTTCTCAACGTGGGCGATAACGCCCCCTTGGGGGCATTTCAAACCTTCAGGGGGGCGGTAGAAGGCCAATAGAAAATTGGGGGCATTTCAGACTTTTAGGGGGGTGGTAGGAGACCCCGAGAAACCTATCCCACCCCATCCCATCGTATTAGGGGCCATCCACCCACAAAAATAGTTTCCTTTCCCATTACGCCCCCTCCGTTGCGGCAAATGTAACCGTGTTGTGGTATCCCATTATGCCCCTTTCGTCGTGGTATCTTGCTGTTTCGGATTCACGAGTTAGGGGGCGCTAGAAATAAAAATATTCTCAAAGAGGACGGTGGGCAAAAAAGGTTGAGAATCTATGATCTAGACTAGACGAACCACAGTAGTTATTGAAACTCTCGATCCACAAAATAGGTTATTAGGTTCTTAACCCTACAGTGGTCGCGTTCTAAAAAGTAACGTCACTTCTTCTTCTTTGTGTGCCGTATCAGGTCCCCCCGACTTTGGCGATCACTCTTGAAAATGTCTCTCTACCCGGAATAGCTCCTCCACACTTCTAATGCCGGTCCACTATCAGTGGATTACATAGGTAAGCCATTTTTAAACTTTTAACCTCTTGTTTGCCGGGGTAGGCCAGCAAAAAGCTCCACCAATTACGAAGCGGCACCCGGCGGCAGAAATGACACTCGTGTCCAGCGATTCTGACACTGTCCTTTACAAATTCGTAGGGTCAAAGGGTCAAAATCGTAGATAAACATATTTTCGCATGCGCAAGAACTGCGCTCATTCCCGTGCTCCGGTAAATTATTAATATAAATTATTTGGAGTGACTAGGCGCATTGCAGGTTTCGCTATGGTAAAGGGCGATAATAGAGCAAGCGATTCTGACCATGTTCTTCATACACTTTCTTTATACATAAGGGTCAAAATCGCGTGTAAAATCTCATGACACACCGGTGCACGAGCAGCAAACAAGGTGTTAAAAAATAAGTAAAATCATTCAGAATTATTGTGTATTTATTTTTTAATCTTATAATCTAAGCATTGTTTATTAGAAATAAGCAACATAAATTAAACATAACTTCTATGTTTTTCACAATAAGGAACTCCAGTGAAAAATATTATGGCTTTAAAAAAATATGTTCATATAGACCAAGAAACGCTGATTCTGAATATATAAGTTTTATTTCATAATATTAAATGCAGAGTTTTTAATAAATTATTAAAAAGTGCATTTTTAAACCTCTTCCCAAAACACAGCGTTAAGTTGGCATTACTGAAATGGTTAACGGTGACGTCACAGTTAACCTGTCACCTGTGTATTGTATTGTATTGACATTTGAAATGACTTGAAGTGCACACGTACCTATGTAATTCAACATTTCGTGTTTTTGGTTTATTTTCATACTGTTTATAGAGATTTAGATAAATAATAGTTATTGTGTTTATTAAAACATAATTTAGGCCCTCAACAATTTACGAAAAGGGCTATATTTGCGGACAATCTGCAATAAATTTTGTCTATTTGAGGTTAAAGTCGTGTCCTATTTTGACATTATTTGGTTATGTATTATCAAATTGTTTTTAGTATAGGGCTTTTTATACAAGTTGTTACACACTCGTCATGATCAGTGTATTATAAATACCAGTGTTTCTGTATGTATTATACATAAAACAATGTACCTACAAAGTAACGCCTGACACAAAACATGATGTCACATGTATTTGCAATGAAAGAGATGATTTATATTGCACTTTGATTAAATACAATAACAGTAGCGGTGAAATGTGGACATTTTACCAATGTTTTTCTATATTAAAAGCAGTTAATCTTGAATAAAAAACACACCTAACACCTAAAAGTCATTACAAAGCGTTCCGCCATGATTATTCTGGGTTCTTCACAGTGTTGCCAACAGTTAGAAGTGAAATTTCCCTAGAATTTCACATTTACGCAATTACCTACGTAGCCACCTGATTGTGTAACACTAATCCTGTTATATGTTAATTAATATGATAATTAATTGGAAAGATATCGGAACTTGGTAAATATACTAATAATACCGTGATTTTCCAAATAAAACACTTTTTGCTACGTGAAGTAATAATTTAAAAGTACGAATACACTCACCACTGAATTAGAAACTGAATTCCAAATTAAAAAAAAACACTTTGCAAAATAAAAATCATAAGCAACCCGCCGCTCATTTGTACCAAGCGGGGTATTTTGAAATTTTGAAGACCCCCCCCCCCCCCCCCCCCCGAACGTGTCACGTAGTATGGGTACGTTAAAAATAACATGGCATGTAAGTACATGAAAAATAATTAAGATTCATAGGAATTCCAAAAAATACATATACGTATATATATAAATAATACCAGTAATACTGTCATATGTAATAAAATTTTTGCCAGAGTTCGAAATTTCCCTAGATTTTGTCCTGATTTCCCTTATCCCTAAAAAATATTTTTCTCCCCTAGATCTAGGGAAATTTCCCTCGACATAACATCACTGATTCAAAATGACAACTTAAAAAGTAAAAAAATTATCGGTGGGTGAAGACCACCATAGATACGGTGCGTTTCTGGGAGTCTTTAAAAATTAAAACTTTGACAATTATTTTAACTATTAAAACTAACTATAAAAATAAAAATAAAAATGCAGTTATTTAAGTTTGAAGGTCTTTATTCATTAAAAAAAATAAAAAAATTGGACTGGAGTTCTCTATTAACCAAAACATAAATGACCCCTTTTTTTAAAATAAAAATTACATCTTTTATTTTTATTGATATAACAAAAAAATGGTAAGCACGTAAAATAATTAAATAACTGATTACTGAGCAGAATGTCCTGATCATTCTATAAAATTAAATCATAAATTATAGAATGATCATAACAAATTAATTTTTTGCTTTTTGCATACACTTTTCGAGTGCTACGTAATTGGTCGCGTGGACTACAGGTGTAGACCATGGACTTTGCGGAACTCCCGTTACACAACCAGGCGTGCCCGACACCAGCGCTGAACTGAACGCGTCTGTAAGTTATCCAACTTAGAGTACACGGAAGAAAAATGATTCGCGCCACCTGTTTTTGAGGAATCTTTAATTTTGCATGAGTGGATTACATACGTAATCCATGTGGCCACTCCAGGGTTACTTTGGGTTATTTAAATAATTAATGCGTATTGAAACGGAGCCTTTCGGCAAACGTTACTTCATACTAACAAAATCCAATTTGGCAGCAAAATATCTTTAGACATGAGAAATTTTGAACTTTGACTGAAAAAAAAAACTCAAATCGTTGTTAGGTGTATCTAGTTGACTACAAACTACAACTGAAACTGTCAACACAATAATATCTGTTATCTGTACTTTGGCACAAATACAATAGGACAGAAAAAAGATGACTCACGGTCATTTGTGGAGACGCTGCAAGTTGACTCCTCCCATTGTGCCGTCGGTAGGCTGCCCAGGAGCTTTAGGAAGTATGGCAGGAGGTGATCCCTGTGCTGGAGTCCACTCTGCAGGAAGTAAATACCCAAGGCAAAAGTCGCCTCCTGGGACCTGGCCGTCACTATCACGTTCCCAGACACAGAGGGACATAGCGTCATCAAAGTATTGATCTAAAATCAAATCACATTTAAAAACATCACTCTCCCACTTTTAAAAACATCAGGTTCATCGATTTTTGACAGCTGTAAATTCGGAGATGAGATCATAACAAGATCAAAATAAATTAACGGTACCTTGTCCCATGGCGTCGGCTTTATGTTAGCCAAGGACCTTGCTAAATGTTGCACTGTTTTCTTAAAGAATGTCGTTTGATCTCCGGCCATATTTACTGAGGATTATTTTCAATCCATTTTCAATATTTCCAAAGGTCCATTACAGATTTGACAATTTTGACATTTCGACGGTGATCTTATCAACGAAGAGCTAGAAACATGTACAGGCTTATCAACTATAGCTAAAAGCTCAGCAAGTTTTGGATTTAGCTCGGGTTTTTACATGACTGCCGCAAAAAAGACTGTGAGGGTTGAGGGTCCCCAAATTGACATTCTTTCCTTTGCGATAGTTCTGTAAAAACCAAACTAAAGGATTTCAGCCATCAAAAATACGGAAATTAACCGTTATATTTTAAAAATTCAAAATGCTTACCGTTATTAAAAAAATTGGTTTTAATTACTCAATGTTTTGATACTTATTATTATGCAGTAGGCCAAGACCCACCAGGGTTTGTAGAGCCAATAGTGATGATGATGATGAGGTAGCAGTAAAATCCCACTGTGCGCTGGCATTATACCTACTAATAACTATTATAATTCTATGGTAGGAATAAAAAAAATATAATGCTCACATTTTTTTAAAAGATAAATAATAAAATAAAATAATTTAGAAAAATAAAAGAAAAATAAACAAATAACATGAAATTTCATACTTTCAATGGAAAATCTCCCCTCCTACCGAGATAAACAGGTACACCAGTTCCAGTGACATAAACTTTATACGCACCAGATTTAAATGTCGGGGTTAAATTTTCCACACAGGAAAAACTAAACCCTTTCACACACTTCCCCAAATGATCATCTAGTCAAACCACGTTATGCAATTGCGCTATATAAGTATTATAAATACAAAACAATACAAGAACAACATGTCAACCTACCAGAGACCAAATAAGAAAATAATTCACCGACTCCAAATATTTTCATATCAGAGGGTTCGGCTCTGTGGAATTCCTAATTTGACCTATAAATCCTACTGATCCCGCAATATAAATATTTATATTCAAATATTATTATAATTTTTTTAGGATTTTTTAAAGTTTTTCCTTGTTTCCGGCTTCTAAATATAAAATAATAGGCTTGCTGAAGTCAAGAATGTTCAAAATATTTTAATAAACATAAAATCTCCCTGCCAAGGAGGTTATCCAGTTATAATAAAAGAATAATAAAACCTTTTGGCGAAGAGAAAAATCTTATTCTGTAATCTGCTAAATCTATGGCCTCGCGCGAGTTGTCAAGGTTGTCAATGTCAGTTTTTGTTTTGGAAAAGAATACTTCATAACAGAGTCAATAATTCGATCAATAACTCTTCTAAAATACTGTCAAGACCTCAGCTTCTGAGAAACTATGGGATATTTTCATATCCATTCTGTAAATTGACACTAGCCAGTGAGAATGCCTCCGAGAAAGCAACCGCAGCTTCTTTTCGATATTGCAGTGAAAGCAACCATCGTCACAATAAACACTGCCTGTCATAATATTTCCGATGAGTGCCATGAATTCGAGTATCCTAGTTGTCAGCAACATATACTGGAGCTCAGAAATTATTTATTTTCATTGCTTCCTGCCAGGTAAATGGATACATTTTCGCGCAGGAAAAATTAATAATATTTTCAAGAAAATCAAATAATTGACTTTTCTGAAATAATAAATTGTCTATGGAATTTAATTTTTTTTTTTTTTAAATCTTAATATAGGCTATATTTTTCCTGACTTATTTTTATTATCCCTTGTGGAAATTATTACAAGCGCAAACTTTTTTTTTTAAATATTAATTTTATTTTGTAGATTGTTTGATGTATTATGCGCGCAGCGGAGATTTCATGCCCTCCACGCTGATCCGAGAATACAACTCTCCATCATGGCACACCCCAACATAACCTGCTTCCTCAAGTCTGACATGGACAACAGCATCCCGCACTACTTCTGGATCGACCACCTCCCCAACCTCACCCGGCTGCGAGTCCTCGACCTCAAACTCATCTGCACCGACGAAATCCTCGAAACCATCGGACAGAACTGCTTAAACCTCGAAGAGGTCAACGCAGTCTCAAGAGTAGATTTGCGAAAATCTCCGTTTAATGCTTCTGTCCTCATCAGGAATGTTTCGGACGCTGGTTTGAACCATCTTTTAAATCTTAAGCATCTCAGGATCTTGGCTATCGACCCCCCGAGGAATGAGAGGTTAAGTGTTCGGGTGGGAAGATGTATTTCGCAAGCGGGTATCAGAAGAATCGTCAGTCAATTACCAGCGCTAGAAGAATTGCGGGTGGAGTCCTGCGATATTGGATCGACACTTGTGGCCGGAGATCACGAATACGGTCCCCTCACATTAAAGAAGATAAACTGCCACTTTGTTTACCTCGACAGCGTTCAAAAACTCTTAACGCTTTGTCCTTGCTTACGAGATCTCAGTCTTACTCATCTGTCAGAATTTAACAAGGATGAAATCCTTCAACAGCTAGCACAAAGCGACGTGAGATTAAACCGACTGGACTTATCCTTTTTTGGATTCTCCGATAACATGCAAGAACTTTTAAAGATCAAAGGCAGCCACATAACTAATTTCTCCGTTTTAGAAACAGACACGTCGCTCACGTTTGAGTCTATCTTAACCGTAGGTAAATACTGCCCAAACATTGTAAAATTCAGATTAATTACTCAATCAAAACTCTTGATCGTGCCGGCGAATTTCAAGAGTAAAAGCGGGCCCATCTTCAGTGAGTTGAAAAGTTTAACTTTGGGCTGTGACAATTTTGTGATTGAGAATATCCTCGTGTTCTTTTTAACGCACGCCCAGTGCTTATCTCGGTTGTCTGTCAAGTACCAGACGAAGATATCCGTGAACGATACGCTAATGAGGCTGCTGAGCCGTGGTCTGCTGAAGCATCTGGTCTTCCTGTGGCTGGACTGCACCCTGATTGTCTCCAACAATGTCATCAAAAACATCATAGACCATTGCAACCTGCTGAATAATTTCGTAGTCAGTTATGACTGCGATGGAACACTTCAGTCATATATCAAACAAAATAATTTTGACTTGAAATTAGATAGTAATTATTAATTTTAAGTTTCAACTTTTGATATTGTTCCTAATTTAATATTTGATCAATGTTTATTATACAAAAATATGATCAATTTTGATTGTGAAATTATATTAGCTTCCATGAATTAAATCTTCCCGATTGTTGATAACTTTAAAAAAAAAAATTATGCGATTATTGCACAAGAGTCCCAACTACTCCCAATTGTACGGAGTCAGTGAGACTATGGCATCCCCAATAGGGGTATGTTGTGAGGCTGAAGGTAATGGGAGTGAGGAATAGAAGGAAATGGGAAAGAGGAATGTGTAAAATTACCTGGCAATTCAGGTCTGGTCACCAAACACGGCTAAAGCCATTTCAAGCAATGTTTCGATTCTGAACGGTGGTATTTTACCAGAGGAATTCTGAAAATGTCTACAACTCTGGAATGTGCCGAAAATATACTATAAAATATATTATTGTAAATTAATAATTTGTGAAATAATGTGAATTAATCAAATAAAATTTACATGCTGGGATTTAAACCCGCGACCTCCAGTTCATAGCCAAGGATTTTAACCACTCTACGGAGGATGTCTGTCAGTGGCAGTCCGTGAGTTTTCAGTGAGCTCTAGAGCGCTAAGATTGAAAAATATTACGTTGTAGCTGAAAATGTTTTTTTTTTTTTTTTCATTATTTCGTCTTTTTTTATGAAGATCTTTAGGATTCCTTCAGTCAAGGGTTGCGCCGCATCCACACACCGAAAGATCTTCATACAAATAGTTGAAATTTTGAAGAAAAATAAAATAAATTTTCAGCTATAACAACATCAGTGATGTCGTATTTTTCAATCTTAGCACTCTAGCTCACTGAAAACTCACGGACCGCCACTGATGTCTGTGTCGGGTCACCATTTTCAAGATTTGTGGACGTTTTTCTTGAACATATGGATACCACTATTAATTTCCGAAATCAGAAAACTATGTGTTCTTGAAAGCTCCACTACACTACTCGCGAAGTTGATCGAAGTTAATCGAATACGATAGTGTAGACACGAACTTCACTTCGCTTCGTCCAACTTCGCTTCGCTTCGCCTGACTTCCGATAATTGTCGGTATTTGGCCCGAGTCAAAGGACTCGAAGTGCTCTGAAGTTCGAAGCGAGTAGTGTCGTCGTCTTAATTCATAAGCTAGGGTAGCTAAGTATATTGAATTAATATAATTATTATAGATCCATTATTCGACAAGTCTTCTACCTGTACCTCCTACTGTAGAAGTACTATCTCAGATGTAGTTGTTTGTACAGAAACAATTCGGTGGAACCAATAAACATTGCAATGTTCGCATGCTCCTATTGACAACCCTGGTAATTTTATTACAGGGACTGGGAAGGAATACTCTGAAAGGAATAAGCTGAGATATGGGCTTTTGCTTGAGTGCTTATGGGATCTATCCATCTTATCCGTGTATCAAAAAATTCATAAATAAATTGGAGAAAAAGGATAATGAATTAAAGCCTCGACTGGGTCAGAAAAGGGCATGGTGTCCTGTCTCCACTTTCGACTGCCTGTGGTCCCCAATGAATTGCCTGCCCCAAACCAACAGAAATAAGTTGAGATATGGGCTTTTGCATGAGTCCTTGCTTAGAGGAGCTACCCTGTACCAAAAAATCATGAATAACTTTGAGAAAAAGGGCAATGAATCGAAGCAAGAATTAGAGCAAGATAGGGATAGTTATTATTGTAAATATTTTTCACAAAATTGTGATTTTTGTTAAGTTAGTCAAGATATTAATGAATTATTTTTAGTTAAGAATCCTTTTCTCAATATATTTTATATTATATTGATAAATCATCGACAGCTGCCTAAGAGAGTATTTTTATATTATATTATTATTAAAACTATTTGTAAATATAGATTTTATCATCTCTTGCTTTTTAACATTCATTCCTAGAGGACGGAGCCCTGCAATTGCAGTGTCTATGCATATGCAAAGCCCTGTAATTGCAGTGTTGAAGAATTCTGCATATGCACAGTGCAAAGCCCTGTAATTGTAGTGTTGAAGAATCCTGCATATGCACAGTGCAAAGCCCTGTAATTGCAGTGTTGAAGAATCATTGCACTATCTATCTATGCACGGTGCAAAGCCCTGTAATTGCAGTGTTGAAGAATCATCACACTATCTACCTATGCACGGTGCAAAGCCCTGTAATTGCAGTGTTGAAGAATCCTGCATATGCACAGTGCAAAGCCCTGTAATTGCAGTGTTGAAGAATCATCACACTATCTACCTATGCACGGTGCAAAGCCCTGTAATTGCAGTGTTGAAGAATCCTGCATATGCACAGTGCAAAGCCCTGTAATTGCAGTGTTGAAGAATCATTGCACTATCTACCTATGCACGGTGCAAAGCCCTGTAATTGCAGTGTTGAAGAATCCTGCATATGCACAGTGCAAACCCCTGTAATCGCAGTGTTGAAGAATCATTGCACTATCTACCTATGCACGGTGCAAAGCCCTGTAATTGCAGTGTTGAAGAATCATGTCTATGCACAGTGCAAAGCCCTGTAATTGCAGTGTTGAAGGATGCACATTGCAAAGCCCTGTAATTTTAGGTTGAAGAATCATGTCTATGCACAGTGCAAAGCCCTTTAATTGCAGTGTTGAAGAATCATGTCTATGCACGGTGCAAAGCCCTGTAATTGCAGTGTTGAAGAATCACGTCTATGCATAGTGCAGAGCCCTGTAATTGCAGTGTTGAAGAATCATGTCTATGCACAGTGCAAAGCCCTTTAATTGCAGTGTTGAAGAATCATGTCTATGCACGGTGCAAAGCCCTGTAATTGCAGTGTTGAAGAATCATGTCTATGCATAGTGCAGAGCCCTGTAATTGCAGTGTTGAAGAATCATGTCTATGCACAGTGCAAAGCCCTTTAATTGCAGTGTTGAAGAATCATGTCTATGCACGGTGCAAAGCCCTGTAATTGCAGTGTTGAAGAATCATGTCTATGCATAGTGCAGAGCCCTGTAATTGCAGTGTTGAAGAATCATGTCTATGCACAGTGCAAAGCCCGTAACTGCAGTGTCAACCTTATATATTCGTTTTGTCTTCGAATATTACCTCTACTAGGTTAGTTAAAGATAAAAATGTCAATTTATCAAGTATGGTATGGTCATAGTGTTGGCTTTAAAAAAAAAAAAAATTTTTATCGAAATTTCTTGTCGTCCCCTACAGGTTAAGGTGATGCATCACTTTGTGTAAAATTCGGGATAAGGCCACTAACAATAACACTCCTTATGAAGATGGCGATAAGCTTTAAATACCTGTTTTTTTTCATTTTTTATTATTATAATCTTTATTTATTAAGTTACATAGGTAATTGTGCTGTGCCTGTCTCACTAGGAGTTCCTGTGTTGAGAGCTGGCGCATTTTAGGATAAATAGTTTAAAACAAAAATAAGGATAACAACAACAATGTTATTTACATTTAAAGTACAGGGACAATCAGCATCGTACCGTTTAACACCAGCCGACTGTTTTGATTTATTCACGAAAAAACATTGCAAAAAAAGATTGTTTTATTTAATTTTACAAAGCTCAGGCACAAAAATATTTGAATGTTTTATGATCATTATCTAAACAATTTCATTTTCCAAATCATATAATAAAACCGAAAAGGGGCCCCATAAGTAGGAGATTCGTAACTTTAACCCGTCCGCTTGGTTTAATACATTTGTACCTCACAATCCGGTAGCCTCGATTTTGCACGTAAATTCAGAAACTGTCGCTTTGGATCGAGATTGTAAAATATCTATGCAAGATAGCTTTCGTATCCAAAGACAATAAGAAGCATTATTTTGTTCTCTTTCTTATTAAAAGAAAAATACATATGTTTGAATGAGAGGAAGAGAGATACATAGCTTTTAAAATGTAAGGTCGCTCGGGACGTTTTTTGTCTTATGATTACGTGTTTTGGGATGTATTTATTCCTAAACAAGCAGACGGTTTGACCCCTCAGGCTAATTTGTTCACTTTTCGGAACAACTCATAAAGTTGTCATAGAAATCTTTGTCTCCCTTGATATCATAGAAAATCCTCAAAAAAATCATCTAAACGACATTGGAAAGAGAAAAGCTACACTATGTATTCAAATCTCTAAGATAACCACCAAATAATTAAAATGTACGTCTTTATGAAACCATAGTTTCAAAAAAAATTATGAAACTTTGAATTTTTAATTAATTATTTTACATGAAACGACGTAAAAGTGATGTAATGATAACGTTTATAATACATTTGTCTTGTGTGTGTGTTGTGTTTTTTTTTTTGTTTCATTATCAGTAATTTTAGTTAAAAAAAAAAAAATAAAGTGTGCCATTTTTAAACCTATTTAAAGTTTACATTCAAAAATTTTATATTTTAAAAATGACATGGTTATTTCTAATAGTATAATTCGAAAGCGTATATCACCGGCTTTCAAAAACAGTTTTTAGTTTTCGGATACATTCACAAATATTCCATTTATTTGGATTTTATTGCAATGCGGAAATGTTCTGAACTACTGAAAGAATATGGTCGGGGCCTGAGAAGGCAAAGCAGGTTTTATATGTCTGATACTTCATTTTTTTTTTGGGCTTGTAATCAAAAAAATACTTGATTATTTCGAAGGCAAATAAATATGTTCTACTCGTAGTATTTATCTAAAGCATCTAAAATATTTCTCAGTGATCTAATTTTCAAATCAAAAATCACATGGTTTTGCATTGCTAGCAGTGCATCCATCATCTTAAAGAAATTTTTTTACAAACATATTTTTTGAACAACTTTACAGTTTGTCAAATAAGAGTAGAAAATATGAGGGCGCCACTGTTGATCAAATGGCAATACTAAACACATAACTCATGATGTTAAAGTAAGGCTGTGTAACCTACATTTTTATAAAAAAATTAAAAAGGCATAACAATGGAAAAAATATTTTTTCATTGCAGTATAGATACCCGCCGATCTCAAAATTAGAATTGCGTATAGGTATATTATTATTATACCTTTGCAATTTTGTGTTAAATAATGAAGAATAACTATAATGTAATAAAATATAAAGCACAGTTTAAAAATTGCTCACATTTATTTAATACTAGATAAAGTACCTAGCGTTGCCTGGGCTTTAGATCATGTCTCTAATTTTAGATCTAAATATATTTAACTCATTCAGATCTAAAAGTAGTGTAACTAAACACACCATTACTTATTCTTCCTTTCTATCTATTGTTAAATTCAAATTTATGTTACATTAAAAAGCAAATCGCTTTATAAATCACCTTTTAATCAAATTTATGTCATGAAGAAAAATGTTTTTTTAAATGAGGTTTACTGTGTTCTATACATTCAGTGTCATTGCACTTCAAAAAAATATTTGACAGTTAAATTGGTGTTGCCAGTCTACAGATTTAGTAGTTCAAATTTGTATATTTTCTACTCTTATTTGACAGACTATATGTGCTTCCAAATGATTTTAAAAAAAAACCAGTGTGCTTTAGACCACACGACTGAAGTAAAACTTCACTAACTTATAAAAGAACATATGACATTGGGGTAACCTATGACCCTGGGGTGACCTACGACCTTGGGGTGACCTACGACCTTGGGGTGACCTACGACCTTGGGGTGACCATCCTTATCACTCCCCTAGTCAAGAGTGCGTAAAGGCCCAACCGTTCGCCTCGACATCGATCACCGTTCGCATCACACTTTTTGTAACATCACACTTTTCGTAACACATCACTACTTTTCGTAATGAATTCACCAGCTTTCCCCCCCAGCGTACGTAAAGAAGTTTTACTTCAAAAATCGTATTCATCGCTTATCATTCTCACAAAAGACATCCCTTACATTTTTCCACCTTTGGCAAATGTTGAGAGCTCACACCCATCCGAAGCCACCTTTGACATTATGGGCAACCTCTATTTCTTTTATTCTGGCAGATTGCAGTCCATTGGTCATCCTTTAGTCATGCTACATACCCACATGGTCCTGTTTGAGTGTAGACAATCTCCATTTTTGAGTTGTGTTAGCCATCTTTATGTTAGATAAGTTTTAAGATTTTCATGGCCAAAAGCATTTTCGTTATTTGTTTTTGGGGTGTTATGCCGTGTTGCGCTACCTCCTTCTTTAGCCAACGTTTCGGACATCGTTGCAGTGTCCATCATCAGGGCAGATCCGGCAGATCCGGTAGATGCGAAACGTTGGCTAAAGAAGGAGGTAGCGCAACACGGCATAACACCCCAAAAACAAATAACGAAAATCTTTATGTTACTTCTAACCATATTTGTCTAACAAGGAGTTCCTAGCAAAATTCTTTGTGACTATATGTTTAATATACTTGCTATAAATTAAGTTTATAATTTACACTATTGCAATTGAAAAGCAATTTGTTGGAATTGCAGTGATGTTTTATTTATTGTTTTAATTTAGGTGAGTTTATTTTTTTGAAATATTCTTGTATGTTTTGTTGAATAAAAAATATTTATTAAAAAAAAACTTGCATTACATATTTTAAAAGTCCTGAGACTAATATTAGAAATCCAAACATTGCTTAAAATGTTATTAGCTAGAATTTAGTTATCAGATATGCAACCCAAATGGGGATGCCGTAGTTTCACTATTATTTTTAATGTGAATAGCGCACAAGAGTCCCAAATGCTCCCAAACGTCTGAAGCCTGTGAGACTGTGTGCCTCTGTACATGACGCTACTTACAAGCTACTCAATCCTTGTGCGCGTATCATGCGTGCCGATCGTAAGTACCCCCCGTACAATTTTGCTAGTGCTCGTACACGGCGCTACGTGACGGCTATCGGTTTCCAATCTGTTGCACAATACAGACGGTGCTGATCGCACACGACGCGTCGCATCATTTGTGTCTGATACTTATTCATTGTTTGACAGAAATGGCGTTGGAACATGAAAGTAATGTTAAATTTGTTCTGGAAGTGGAAAAAAATGCATGTTTACCAGAAGAAGTAAGAAAGGATGTAGTGGAGAAGGCTTGGATTGATGTTGGAAAAAAAGTCATTCGACATCGCGTTAACTCCACAGCTGCACGTGAAAAATGATCAAGTTCAGTATATTTGGGGTAGCGCTGTGTATGGAAACCAGCATTAAAGAGTAGTGTATCTGCAGGGTAGTTGTGGTTGCGTCACAATTACGTAGTTTGTAAGTATCTCCATGAACGGAGAGCCTATGGCATACTCAATTAGGGTATGTTGTGTAGGTTCAGCTGGAGTGAGCTGTTGAACTCGGGTTCTTCACGGGAAGCGGATCCTACTCCTATTCGTTTTTCAAATCGACTACTCCCAGAGAAGTAAATTTCACTTATCATTGAAGAAGCAGATAATACTAAACACAGAATGCGCAATTCACACACGGTAGAAGTGAAACCTTCAGACAACTAAAGTAGACAAGAGTGGGAAGGCTATGAAGCACTGCACAAAGAGGAAACCGATTATACTATCTCTTTCTCTCGCAGGCTAAATCCTATAAATGTATGTGTGTCTCTTTTTGGTGTTGTTATTTTCGTTTTATTGAGTTTCAAATCACAACAGTGCAAAAGAATTTTCACTTCGATAAATCTAAACGAAACAGAAGAAGACTAAGAAAAATTGAAAGGCGACGGGGTATCGAACACAAGATCTGGAGCTTTTCATTTTAACCCCTCCGCAACGTAAGCAGATATAAGCGTTAAAAATAGGACAGCAGTTAAGTACAATAAGCGTGTTTATACGTCAGCGCGTGTGTTTCCATAGAAATCGTTATAACTCCGTTATTGTTTTAGTTACATCCCTAAAACAAAAAGTCAAAGGTCGATAGTAGATCAAGCTGCACATTTCTATCAAGTTGTCTATGGAAATACATAACAGGAATCAGCTGTCAATCGTGTAGTTGACAAAAATATTTACCCGCGCAAATTTGCTACCGGCAGCTCCACCGCGCTCCACATTTTAAATTTTTATTAAATACTTTTATATGAAATGATAAAAAAGTGAGGTGACAAAAGTGTTTATTACACATATATACAATAGAATAAGTATTGTTGTTTGCATAATTGATTGATCCCAGATTGATTGGTCGACACTATTTTTAAATTCTGATATTAATGACGCTGTACTTAAATTTAATGAATGTGTATCACATGCTGTAGAATTGTTTGTTCCTAAGGGGTGTTACTCTCAACCTAAGTTTCCAAATTGGTTTAGCACGAAACTTAAACAGTTAATAATTGAAAAAAAGAAGACTCATAAATTATTTAAAGACACTGGGAACTTAAGCTTTTATCATAAATTTTCTCAATTAAGGGAACTGTCCAAAATCGAATCAGCCAACTGTTATAAATATTTTGTAGAAGTTACAGAGACAAAGTTACTGCAAAATCCTAAACAATTTTGGCAATTTGTTGCGCAAAAGCGTACTGATAATGATCTTCCTTCAAGTATGTATTATTATGAAACTCATGCTACTAAAGGCCATGATATCGCCAACCTTTTTGCCAAACACTTCTCCTCTGTATATTCTGATGCATCATGCAACATCCCTCCACTTAACTATGACCATAATATTGACTTAAATGATTGCCAAATTACACTTAAGGAGGTTTACCAATCCTTAAATAATCTCTCTAACAAAAAAAGTACCGGACCTGATGGCATTCCAGAAATCTTGCTAAAAGAATGTAAATATACACTATCTAACCCAATTTGTATGTTGTACAACTTGTCACTTTCATCTGGAACATTTGCTGACTCATGGAAAATTTCATATATTCGACCCATTTTTAAGTCCGGAAACAAGTCGAATATTGGAAATTACAGACCGATATCAATTATATCTAATATTCCAAAAATATTTGAGTCGATAATTACAAAGAAAATTACTCCTGTTTTCAAAAGTGTTCTAATTGAGGAACAGCATGGATTTAGATCGGCGAAATCTACAACAACAAATTTACTTTCCTTTACAAGTACCATTGTGAAAGCCTTAGAAGATAACACTCAGGTTGATGTTCTATACACTGACTTCTCCAAAGCCTTCGACAAAGTTAATCACCGTATTCTCATGGCCAAACTTTATGCTATAGGCATTAGAAACCCTTTGTTATCATTCTTTCACTCTTACTTGACAGATAGAAAACAAAGGGTTAAAATAAATAACTTTGAATCCTTTAACATTGATGTAACTTCCGGCGTTCCCCAAGGAGCCCATTTGGCCCCGCTTCTTTTTAACCTTTTTATTAATGATATCACAAAAGTTTTTTCTCACACACGTTTCTGGCTATTTGCTGATGATAATAAGATTCTTAAGATTATTAAATCCCACCTTGACTGTTTACTATTTCAACTTGATATTGATTCATTTAACGATTGGTGCAAAATTAACTGCATGGAACTTAATGTTGATAAATGCACAATTTTGTCCTTTTATAGAACCAAAAAACCTATTCAGTTTGATTATAAACTAAATAGTGTTTGTCTATCTACTGTCACATCTATCAAGGACCTTGGGGTCACTCTAGACTGCAAACTTTCTTTCCGTGATCACATAAATAATATCGTAAATAAATCACTTAAACTACTCGGCTTCATTCATAGAATTACCTCTGACTTCAAACATATAAGTACACTTAAAACTCTTTACTGTTCGCTGGTTCGCCCTCACCTTGAATATGCTAGTGTCATTTGGTCTCCTTTCTACGCTGTCCACATTTGTCACATCGAATCCGTACAACATCGTTTCCTAAGAGGAATTGCTTGGAGGTTGGGTCTTGAAAGAGGCAAGTACTCATATGATGAAATTGAACACATTTTAAACATGCCTTCTTTAGAAAAACGTAGAAAGGACTCTGATCTAATTTGCATATTTAAAATTATCAACAGTATTACAGATACACCTGCATTGTTACAACTCATCCAGTTTAACATCCCTTCCCGTAGGCTTCGAAATAATGAATTGCTGTTCCTCAATCAACATTCTACTAATTACGGATACCATTCTCCCTTATCCAGAATGTCGAGACTTGTCAATGCAAGTCAAAGCATTGATTTTTTTGGTGTAAAACTAAATGACTTTCGGCAGTCGTTACGCAATATTTAAATGCTTCTTCATGCTTTGACTTGTAGTGTCTCTATATGTACTTTTTATATTTTATATTGTCATTGCTATTAATTTTTATGTGCTCTCCCTTCACTGTCATCTCTGTTTTTTTTTTTTTTATTCGTGTTATTATTATGTTTTTAATGGACTGTTGTCCGTAAATTAATAAATAAATAAATAAATAATCTGTGATTTTAGTACCGTTTTCACATAAAAACATCACGTGAGTCATTTTTACCTATTTTTAATGTTTGCGTTCTAAATTTTAATATTTACAAATGCTAATATTTATTTGTAATATAATAATTTGAAAGCCTATTTTGTAACCTTTCTAAAACAGTTTTTACTATTCGGCTACGTTCATAAATGTTTCATTTATAGAGCTTTAATTGTGGAGCGGTTATAACTAAAAGTTTTCGTAAAATGTAATTTCGTTTAAGACACCA
The DNA here is from genome assembly GCA_929108145.2 of Limnephilus rhombicus. Lineage (NCBI taxonomy): Eukaryota > Metazoa > Arthropoda > Insecta > Trichoptera > Limnephilidae > Limnephilus > Limnephilus rhombicus. The sequence goes on from OV815291.1 coordinate 13,183,400, forward strand.
AAAGCTAATATTCTCGAAAATTCGGAGGGGTTAAAAGTACTTAAGTTCTTGGAGCAGGTCCCGAGTCCGAGTGGATGCTGTTGCGGCTACATTCCGTCCGGCTCCGAGTTCCAGGTTTGAAAACCCGCGACCTCCGGATTGTAGTTGAGCTTTACAGCTTGACTACGAAGGCCATTACTAGCTGGGGATGGTTGTTTTTTCTTTCTTGTGTACAAATTATAAGTAAGGGATCGGATGTAAAATTAAATATAAAACATATATTTCACTTCATAAATGTTTTAACACATTCAGGTATTTAAAATTTATTTAATCCTATATTTACAGTATATAATTATAGACAGTAAATTATTTATGAAGCTAATATTTTAATTATAATTTTTCTTACAATATAAATAAAATTGTTAAAAAATATTTGTTTTATATTATATGTACATTAAAAGAAAGTATAAAATATTTACAGGGAGGCCTTATAATTAAATAAATTTAAATACATAATCACAAATATAATTCAGTGTTTTTACTAACAGCAATCTAATTAATATCCAACTTGCGTGGGCTTGTCAATTCATGTGCCATCTTGTATTATAGTTCATTAAGTTTTATGATATTTAATAATTTTTGTACAACGCTCCTGACATTTTTTTTATTGTTATCAACTTTAATTTTTAGAATTCCATTTAAATTTTTTTTTTATTCAGGGTGAAGGGGCAATGTCTATGGAGCTTCACCGACAGTCATCCAGAGGAAGACCGAAGAACTCCTGGATGACTCAATGTTCCAAAATTCTTCAGAGAAACGGCCTGGATGAAGGCGATACCCAGAACAGAAGATATTACAACCTGAGAACGAGAAGAGCCGACCCCAACAGCCTACCTAGGCAATGAGTTGGGACAGCACAAGGAAGAAGAAGAAGGTGAAGGGCCATACAGTTTGTCAAATAAGAGTAGAAAACATAGGAGGCACCACTGTTGGTCAAATGGCAATACTAAAAATATAATCATGGTGATAATCTAAAGCTGTGTAACCTACATTTTTATTAAAAAGGCATAAAAGTGAAAAAACATTTTTTTTCATTCCACTGATCTCAAAATTAGAATTGCATGTAGATATATTATATCTTTGCAATTTTGTGTTAACATAATGAAGAATAACAATATTTAAGCACACTTTAGAAATTGCTCTTATTTATTTAATATTAGCTTAAGTACCTACTAGCTTTGTCCAGGCTTTATAGATCATGTCTCTAATTTTAGATCTGAATATACTTAACTCATTCAGATCTAAAGTAATGTAACTAAACTCACCATTAATGATTCTTCCTGTCTACCTACTGTTAAATTAAAATTTATGTTAAATTAAATGAAAGCCAATCACTTTGTAAAACACAATTTACTCAAATTTATGTCAAGTAGGTAACTTAACAACAGTGCTTCGTTGATTTTTTTTTTTTGAGAAACAAAAATGTATTTTTAAATGTGTTTACAGTGTTCTGGATTTTCACTTTGCACATTCCACTTTAAAAGAATATTTGACAGGTAAATTGGTGTTGCTACACTACAAATTTTGTAGTTACATTTTTTATATTTTCTACTCTTATTTGACAGACTCTACTTGACTAACTTTAACCAGTGATTCCAGACCTCCTGTGTTTTTATTTGAAAAAAATCATAAATGTCACCAGAGACCAAAACTTCATTAACATTTTTCGCTCCAAATAATGTACGTCCCTTAACACCCTGTATGTTCAATAATATTATGATTCACTTTATAAAAAAATGTTTATTCATAAACAGAGCTGTTGTGTAATTATTATTATGTGTGAAAGCTGTTTCGCCTTCTGAAGGCGTTATCAAACCATTGAATTGTTGATAATGCAATAATGATTTTGTTTAACCCCTCCACAACGTAAGCAGATATATGCGTTAAAAATACGACAGCAGTCAAGTACAATAAGCGTGTTTACACGTCAGCGCGTGTGTCTCCATAGAAACCGTTATAACTCCGTTATTATTTTAGTTACATCCGTAAAATAAAAAGTGAAAGGTCGATAGTGAATCATGCTGCACATCTCTATTCAAGTTGTCCATAGAAATACATAAAAAGAACATTCTGTCAGACGCGCAGTCTGACACATAATTTATCCCGCCAAATTTCCTACGGGCGCCCGACATTGTTAATTTCTATTAAATATTTTTATATGAAATGATAAAAAAGTGAGGTGACAAAAGTGTTTATTACACATTTATACAATAGAATAAGTATTGTTGTTTACATAATCTGTGATTTTAGTACCGTTTTCAGATAAAAACATCACATGAGTCATTTTCACATTTTTTTAATGTTTGCATTCTAAATTTTAAAATTTACAAATGTTAATATTTATTTGTAATATAATAATTCGAAAGCTTATTTTGTAACCTGTCTAAAACAGTTTTTACTATTCGGCTACGTTCAGAAATGTTTCATTTATAGAGCTTTAACCCCTCCGAATTTTTGAGAATATTAGCTTTTGGTGTCTTAAACGAAATGACATTTTACGAAAACTTTGTATTTTTAACGCATATATCTGCTTACGTTGCGGAGGGGTTAATTGTGAAGCGGTAATAATACAAAGTTTTCGTAAAATGTCATTTCGTTAAAGACATTAAAAGTGCATATTGGCGATTTTCTGAGGGGTTAATAATGCCTTCAGAGAGCGAAACCGCTGTCAAGCGTAGTAATAATTACAAAGCAAATTATAAATTTAATATTTAAAAAATACTGGTTTATTTATAATAATAACATTTGAAAGCGTATTTGCATTTATTTAGATTTTATTGCAAAGTGGAGTTGAGTAAAATTGAAATAGCTTTGTCAGATCCGCCATGTATTTTCATGAATTATTATCGCATTGTTAGCATGTATCGTTAGCATGTTATCGCATCATCGCATTATTAGCATGTATTTTCAAATCCGAGTTCTCCTTCCACAACGTTTCCCCGAGTGAGGATGCCATAGAATAGAACTCTTGTGCAGTGTCTAGAGAAAATGCAGTTAGTACAGTTTATTTCAAAGCAGTTGAGTATAATTTTTATTGAAGAGAAGAAAATTAAGGTTTTAAATTACTTAATCTTACTGTGTGTATACAGAGTGTTTTAGCAAGTACCCGAAAGGTTTTAACCAGCGTTTCGTGAGCATATTTGTAGTAAAAAATGTGGAAGAATTTTGCTGTCCGATGATATTTTTTTTCAATAATAAATAAAAACGTTTTATCTATCACACATTGCCACTGCCATGCAACGAACAAACATGATAAGGGCACTGACTCGCCTGTACGGTGCTGCTGGAACTAGACGGAGTGCGTATGACGTAATGTGCTCGATTGTACTCAGCGGCGCCATGTGTCTTAAATTATTTAAAAAAAGACATGTACATTTTTTACTCCAAATGTGCTTAGGAATCACTGGTTGAAATCTTTTGAGTTTTTACTGATCCACCATATAACCAGGGTATATTACTGCTATACAGAAGCAAAACACTTTTGAAAATTTAAAAATTCAAAATTATCCCCCTATCAGCCTAACTTAACCCAACAGCACCCTCCTTTTTTCTTACTACCCCATTTGGCCAATCTCCATCATATACTGTAGTGTTTGTAAATATATTTTAAGTTTCAATGTCTCCCAACAGGTGTCATTAGAGTATGTAGTTTCAATGTCTTTCAACAGAGGTCATTAGAATATGTGTTTTAAGATGTCTCAATAGGTGTCACTGGTAGTAAGTACTACACGATAGAGACAACTGTCAGAAGTTTGAGTCTAATACCCAAATGGTTAAGTAGACAGCCGATCATATCCGATCTTCAATGAGTGGTTCCCCCACCTCGATTAACAGAGTGCACCTTTAGAACGGACATTAAGTCCAGTCAGATAGATATTCATTGTAAATACAATACGATAACAAACAAGACTCGTAATCTCGATGAACCGAAGTATTATTGAAAACTCCTGACCATCAGAATTGTATAGCTAATCGGAGGAATTAACAGTACACTAAATAATACTCTATCAGCGACTTCCGTGGTCGATCGGTTAAAATAAATAAATAAGATAAAATATACAGGTACGTGGGACATGGTTAACAGGCACATTTTATATTAAAAATATTTTGTATCAGTCAGTTAAATATATGAAACAACTATTTTATGGCGCATTTACATTAGGTCAGTGACCGAATTCGTCAACCAAAGATGGCAATGTTAGAAATGTTATCGAGATAGTTGTTTCTCACTGTTAACTAACTCATACAAAGTGCTTCCAAAATGTGCCTATTTACCGTAACCCGCTTACCAGATACTCAACTACAAATCCAGAGGTTGCAGATTAAAATCCTAGTGTGTGCAAATAAATTTTCCATGCAAGAACTTGCAGTTTTATTTTCGATTATTCATATTATAAATCTGAATAACAGTTAGTCCATCCGCTCATGGGGCAACTCAAAAAACCCAGTTGGAAACTCAATCGCTATCCACAGGAAAGCAACTTGCGAATTTCATTGGCGGTCCGCACGCAGGCAACTTCTCAAAGACCAGTTGTCAAGGGCGACGCAACCAGTCACTCGGAACTCTCCGTGCTAGTTGCCGCGGCCGGCACATTTCTGTTGCCAGGTTGACAGGTTGCCATGGTTGAGCCTCACGACCTGTCAAGTTTTCGAGTAATTTGCGATATATCAGAACATGAAAATTATATTTCTGTAAAACAACCTGATAAAATTACTGAAATCGTAAAGTTGAGTTGCACCATGAATTAAATTGCCAACCAGATTTCGGTTTCTCCAAGAGTGAAGGCCTCTAATGTACCAAAATCGGTGAGTTCCGTCTTAACGGGAAACGGTCACACGTACCACTTCCTTCTGTGCAGACGGAATTCTGGGGGACGGCTATTGCGCTGGCGGCTCCACGTTAGGTTTGTCATTGTCCTTTTCGCTGTCGTAGAACTCGTTCTTGCAGTCTACCATCTTGTCGGCGTCATCCTGGCTGATTCGCACATCCGGGTCGGGCTCCTCTTTTATGCATTCTTCTTTGTTAAAGGCGTCACCTGAATCATACACAATATTTTTTTTAAATTTTTTTTTTATTTAAGTATTTATAGACAGAAACAAACAGCACATTATTTACAGTGGTGAAAACAATTTATAATTATTAAGTATATTTCATGGTGGGTACCTATGATGTGTTTCTTTGTAGTGTCTTATTTAGTGTATATTATTAAGTAATTACTGAGTGATGTGCATAGTGGGAAGATGTGTGTGTGTGTGTGTGAGTATTATGTATGTTTGAATGTGCTTTGAACAAATTATATTATTGACATGATGCTCTTTTTAAATTTAGGCAGTGAATCGGAGAAAATGTCGATGTTAGAATTTAGACCAATATTATTGAACATATGAAGAGCACAATTGATTGGCGAATCAGTTGCTGTATTTGTCTTGGAATTAAGCTAGGAAAAGTTCTGTATGGCGTGTATGTCTTAAGGGAATGTTCAAATTAACTAGGGAAAGAAGTTCAGTACAGTCAACGTTATTATTTAAAATTGTGTGTATAAATGTCAAATCAGATATTGCTTGCCTTTGCAACAAAGTTTGAAATGTGCATTATTGAGCTAGCCATCTTTATTTCCTTTAGGCAATATATCATATTCATTTCTTTTGCAATCCTTTTCTTTCATACGTTACAATTTGGCGCCCAACCTGGGGCACAACAGAATCAGACATACCTGGTACATGGTGCATTTGGACACTGGGTGCATTTTGGCACATCTTTAAGTTGTCATAAACGTGTTTTGTAATTGCCTCCAAATACTGTTTGCTGTTGGCGTTATCTTGCCTGGAAAAAAACACAAATTCAAGTGACGCTAAGTTTGCAAAATTTTTAATAATTTTTTTAAGAAAGATAAATGTTCCCAGGTTACAAATAACCTAACAATATTTGAAAATCTCCTACTTTGAGATTTGGACAGGATAAACATGATTTATGCAATCAACCGTAATGTCTTTTACAGATCTTGGACTATAATCTATTTGTAAGTCAAACAGGGAAATAAAATCAGATGAATTTTAAGTTGATTTACTGTGTAAAAGGTTCAAGTGGGATTATGTTTGAACATCTAATTGTGAAACAAATTAAGGTTCAAATTCAGTGACTTTCATTTTACAAAATTAACAGGTATTTGTGCATAACAATCCAATTTGAAGCATTTTTGGATAACCGACACTTCTGCCATTGCACCCCAGGTGGTTCGCTATGTTTGGTGACTTAGCAGGGGTATCCGGGTTCATAGGTGAGGTTTGTCCGGGACTTGGTGGCGGATGCATCTACCCACCTACCGCGTAGCAGGCCGGATCGAGAGGGACTGGTTGAGGACGGCCTTTTGGCCTCTCCATCCGGACTCTCTCGACCTATCTCCTTGCATTGCAATTGGAGGGATGGATTCATACGTCTGTGACTCCTGGACAGGGAGTGGTGCCCTTTTCCTTTCCAGAACTTCCTCTCCTTCCTTTTCCATAAAAATACCCTCCACATGGCACCCCGAAGATGACATAGGCCCTGAGGGAAATTATTCCTAGCGGCCTCCTGTGTGGAGCTAATGTAATGTATGTTTATATTTTTAAATAACAAACCTTGTAGCTATTTCAGGATGCAGCGTGAAGTCAGGGGCAAAGTATTCCAGATATTCCGTGTACGGAAGTTCATTGGATATGTTCTCATCCACCAGAAGAGACGTCTCATAGGTCCAACACCGCGCCACGTTCCTCAGAGTATATCTGCAACAAGCCACACACTTCATGACAGGTACTATTTCAAATTTAACCTGCGGAACATGGGATAATATTTCGACAACCTCGCGAAAATTACCTTGATTAGTTCTGGTCAAATATCGACATAAAAACAAAACGATTGTTTTCTGTTTATTAGATAATGTCCCATTTTCCCATTTTGAAAATAATTGTCAAAAAATATATTCAGACAAATATAAACTGGTTTTATTATTTCTACACAAATCTAAATACATAACCAACATGAAAAAAAAAACAAAATTCTAAGGAGTTGGCAAAGAAATAAAGCCCTTTAAAATCATTTGAAAAAGTAAAATATCGATATTTCACCATTGACAGCTGCTGAAAGTCACCCGTAAATTTCATAGAAAATTCTTTTCATTCAGAGTAGCTACGATAATCAAATAGAACATAGGTCCCAGATTGCAGATGCAAGCGATTCTGACCTTCTCATTCATACAGTTTTTTTATACATAAGGGTTAAAAGCACATTTAAAAAAAAAAACAAAGATTTTTTTGTGCCGGCGGGCGAGCCACAGATGGGAGGGTTGATAGCAAAATATATAATTCCAATTTTAATACATATCAAGAGTGCTACATGTGATTTCAGTGCAAGTGGTCAATATTCATGTGGCATTACTGTTCTGCTTACCCTCCTCCGCCGACAACGAGCGTGGGCACGTTGAGCTCCTTGACAAACTTGACGCACTCCCCGTGGCCCCGAGTAGAGAGCGAGAAGCAGCCCAGCCTGTCTCCAGCCAGCGAGTCAGCCCCGCACTGCAGCACGATGGCCGTGGGCTTGTAGAACTCCATCACGTTGGATATCACCGGCTTGAACACCTGGAGATCAGAAAATACATCTAAGATCTGGCAGTTACAAATGCTAAATGAATTTCTAGTAAAAAATAATAATAATGGGATTAATTGTACAGCTCTGTTTTAGGCAGGGGTAGGCAGAGAGGATGGACCACCAAACAACTCGGTCTTGGCGCACACTCTTTGCCTCACTCACATTCATGCATCGTCTCATACATACAACATACTGTAAACAATTTAAAGACCTTACTACTTTCAAAACACTGTATTTCTCATATGTTCGTAATATCCTTGAATACGCATCTCAGGTGTGGAACCCAGGCTATGCAGTGCACAAAAATAGAATTGAAAGCGTTCAAAATAGATTTTTAAGGTACCTCAATTTCCACTCTTTTCGATCTCATGTTAGTAATGAAGACTCTGCAAAGTTCTTCAAAATACAAACGTTAACTTAAATGTTATTTAAAATTACACATAACTTAATCGATTGTCCTGATCTTCTTCAACGCTTATCATTCCATGTTCCAAATCGCAACAGCAGGCAGTCGCTTACCTTTAATCTCCCTCTTTGCAAGACCAACTCTAAACAGAACTCATTTATCTACAGATCCACACACTCATTTAACTCAAATTATTACCACATTGACATTTTTAACTCAACTTTACGTGACATAAAACTAAAACTCACCAAGCACCATGACTCAAACTAGAAAGATCAATCCCTATATATATTCCCGTCCTTTGCCTCTTAATCTTATTCCTATGTTCCTCCCCCCCCCCCCCCCCCCCCCCCCCACCCCCCCTTTTTTTATATTGTGTAACTAAAAAATAAAACTTACATATCACACTTTATTATTATAACTATCATCAGTGGAAAGTTCATAATTGGCATAATTAACATCCTAATATTTTATTATTTTGTAATCTCTGATTTGCTGTCAACTTTCTCTAAAATAAATAAAATACTCTTCTATTATTCTGACTTTTGAAATTGCCCGACTCAAGTATCTGATTCACTTGATTGTGCCATGTCTTCCTCGGCATATCATTTTGCCTTCCTTGCCATGTCATTTTGCTGCCCGATGAAAACTAAAAAATTCTATCACAATTCACCACTGATTAGACTGCTACACGTCGCAGCGGGATCACATAATCTGTCTCGTCCGTTAACGTGCTGCTGGAACAAGGCTGCGCCACTACTCGTGATGGATGTGTGATGGACGTGTGATGGAAGTGTGATATGACGAGTGATGGAAAAATATTTTTGTTTAAAACACACCACCTTTTGATATAAATAACTGATTAAAATACACATATCGTTACTCATATTATAACACCAAGTATCTCATTTTACATAGGTTTTCAGGAAGAACCAAAAACCGTTTAGTTTATTCAATAAAAATAGCACAACTTTGAAAAAAAAGGGTCAACTAATATTTAGGGATCAATTATATGTTGCGTAAACTAGCACCCGCGAGAGAGGTGTCGGCTCGTTCTCTTCCTTCTAAAGCATCTTGTTTGAAAATGAAAAAAAAAACAGAAGATAATAGAATGATGATGTCATGTACAATCTCTCGCTGGCACTAGTATATGTATTTACCTGCACGTAGCTCTGGTCGTCGATGCCCTCCTTGAGCGGCACGTTGACCGAGTAGTAGCGTCCGCTCTCGGCGCCCATTTCGTACATGTCTCCCGTGCCGGGGAAGAAGTAGTTGCCGTACTTGTGGAAGCTGACGGTCATCACGCGGTCCGTGAAGTAGAAAGCTTCCTGCACTCCGTCACCGTGGTGAACATCGATGTCGATGTACAGTACGCGCGGGTGCTTCTTTAGCAGCTCCAGGATGCTGATCACAATGTCGTTCACATAGCAGAAACCTGGAATAAGCACAATGTCTTACTTTCTTTTGTATCGACTAGATCAGTGGCCCCCAACCTTTTGTCGCCCCGGACCGGTCATCGTTTGATAATTTTACTGCGGAGGGAGTGAGGGGGGGGGGGGGGGGGTAATTATAATATGATTGTATACTCGTACATATGGCTAACTAACTAACTAACCATCATGCCGTTTCAGAGAGGACGGAATGCCAAACAACTCGGTCTTGGCACACACTCTTTGCCTCACTCACATTCATACATCGTCTCATACATTCTCTTCTATTATTCTGACTTTTGACATGGCCCGACTCAAGTATCTGATTCACTTGATCATGCCATGTCTTCCCCGACACATGGCCTCATTGCAAACATCTCTTAAAATGTATCTCCAATGTATTTTTTTTCCATGTATACTATTTTTCTATCTTGCATAGTTGGTTTGATTTTTATTTTATTTTTTATTTTGTTTTTTGATTTGGTTGTGCTTATTTAGATTTTCTTTGTAATTAAAAACAAAAATAATGTGTAAAAACTCAGCAGGGCATGAAATTAAAAAAATAAATAAATTTTATTAAATACAGGATTTAGATTTTGGCTAATCTTCATTGTACATTTATGAATTTATTAAAATAATTATAAACGTAATAATAAGCTCTCGTTGGTCGCAATAAAAGTATTTTGTTGAAAAACGGGAATAAATTCACCAATACAATCAAACGCGTGTCAGTATGTCATGTATTCTCAATAAAACGATTCCACTAGCATTTGGGCAAGCAGAATATAAGAGCGGTGACTCATGTTAATGAGTCTACTTCGAAGGTATTGTGTCAGCAGTAACTTGGCATGAACGGGTTCTCAACTGAATAATTATTTTACTGTGTGTAATTATTATTATTAATATTATATGTGACAGCCGTTTCGCTATCTGAAGGCATTATCAAACTGTGGTGAAAAGAGAGTGGTTGTGGTTCACAAATAATAAAACAAAACTAGCAGTTAAAAACCCGCTCCGCAGGTTTTTTACTGCTAGGTCCTGCGGGTGGCTTTTGTTTCCGCTTTGCCAAGTTAGTGTTGGTGATCATTTTGTAAATCCAATAGGAACTGGTTCCAAAATTAGCCCGTTCCTCGTATCCACTGTCAACAGTGTGAACGTGTCAACCAGTGATGGCAGTGTGGCAAGTCACCACGAAAAAGTAACCGGGACGGACGATGACGTCATATGTAATATATAACCGCTTGATACAACTGAGAATTACCGTCAATCTTCCGAAATCCGGGAGATACTCCAGGTTCACAAATTCGTAGAACTTATACCTAGGAAGGGAACTTCCCTTTGCGTCTTGCCGACGAAAGTTGCGTCATCTTGTGACGAATTCTTGGATTAGAAATCGAACTACAATGGTAGCTTTGTCTGAAAATCCACGTACACGGATGTTTACATGGTGCGACGGGTAAGGCGTAATGTCGGACATGCAATCGAAGTCGGGTTCTGAAATTCTACCACGCAGATGCTAGCCTATTAATACTATTTGATGATGTTTTACAGAAGCACAGATGTTAATTTATTTATTTGTTCATTTAGAATAATGCTATTACTATGTGACAATTAAATATTTTCTAAATAAACACAATAACTAAAGCAGTTAGCGCTGCCGCTGACTCAGCACTTTCCAAGATCGATAATGTATAAAAGGATTCTTAAATATGCAATAGATTACCTGAGGCCTCAAATTTCTTTGCATGATGAAGTCCCCCTGACCAATTAATAGCTATATCACAGTCCCCGTTGTTTAGCTGCATGGCCCCTTGCATAGAGGCTCCAGTGTACATGGAGCAAAAGTCAAATAGTCCCTCAAACACAGGACAATCATCTCCCACATTAAAATGCTGTAAGTATTTCGTGAAACCTAAAAAAAACAATTTATCAGTACTTATTTAGTGGAATTTGACTGTAGGTACCTGCCGAGAAAAATTAGATAATAATCATTCTAAGTTCAAATTATTTGATAATCATCTTTCAAAAACTACTGCACCTTTTTAAAGGTATGCATCGAGCAGGAAAAAAGGCTGTTTCTCATTGACGTTTTGCAAAGAGATCACTTAATCCTTTACATGTTTTGATCTCCTTAGTAGAAAAGGTCAATAGAATAATAAAATAGGTCACCGACTGCAAATTAAATTGATTGATAACTTACTCTGAATATTTTGCGGTGTTACCCTTTGAAGGAATTCAATATATTCATCGCTGTGAAACCTTCTCATATCATGTGCACAGGCCCTGTACGGTCGATATATCTTCATTTTCGTATTTAGACCATAATTCAAAACCAGACTGTGTATTACCGCCAATCTATGTGGTTTCATAGGGTGCCCTGGGCCATAATGGAAGTTTCCAACATCAGCATTGTAAAAATATGACACTTTTTTGCTACTCATTTTGGGATGAATTATTAGAACATATATGAGTAAAAGTATTCCTTAAGCAGCAGAATTATTAACAAAACGAAAGCAATGCAAAACAATCTTATGGTAAGCTTGAAATCGTTTATCATATCAGGTTTAAGGTTAGATACCACGAACCCCACACCATTCGGGCCGCTTTGATTTTAACGCATTTTATGAAATACGTGGCGAAAAATTCATATTTAACTTTTATTATTTCATGCGTGTGCAAAAAACCTATGAATTCAACTTAATTTCTTTATAAAAATAAAATAAACAGCAAAACGACGCTGCGTCAAAATGACTTTCTCTATGGATATATTGATAATTTTAACAGTACTTCTATGGAAACGTGCACTGAGTAAAATAACCAGCGAAAAATATATGCTTCTAACAATGACATATATTTTTTCAATTTAGAATTTAGACCCCCGCCCTTGGTGAGCTTTAAGTGAGATTTGGTGGGACCCCCCTGCCCCTTACGTGAGATTTACACTGAAATTGTTAAAGGACTACAATTATTTTCATAAAGAATAAAAATAATACAACTTTTTGGAATAGGTACTTACTTTATTGTTTCACATCTTTTGAAGTGAAATTTAATTATTTTTTTTTATTATCTCTATTATAATATTTATTCTTTTAAAGTTGATGTGTGATTTTAATTGACTCCCCTCAGTTTAAATTAGATTTTATGAGATTTTACTGGACCCCTCCCCTCTGTTTCGAGTTCACGTAATTAAATGTATACCCCGTAAGTCATTGTTGTGCGCACTTATATCCAACTAAAACAGTTAAGTTATTCAAAATCGCTTACAAATGTGGAGTTTTGTTATTTTTCACAAAAGAAATTGATACGCCCGCGCCTTATGGCGGGTTCAAACTAAAGCTATAAACTTAAAATTAAGGAGGAACAATTAAAAAAAGCTACTGATTTAAGAAACGATACATTTATTCTAGTAGGACACAAACGGCAGTTATTAATTCTTATCCTAGTGTTCTTATCCTAGACACGTTCGCGGATTTCGACCAGGAACCGCCGATACGTTCGCGAACTTCCGCCAGGAAGTCCAACCAAGTGACCGTGAAAATTCCAATCAAGGATTTGTGCAAGTTCCACTTTGCACAAATTTTCACTACAAAGAACTCTCGCAACTCTACCTGTGCAATAACAAGTGAAAAAATGGAAACTAAGTGTAAAGTGCCCAGTGATTGTGTGCGTACGCAGAAACTCCATCATTAGCATCCAAAGGGAAGTGACTGAACATTTTATTTATTTTAACCACCCAAGTGATTAGATTCTGAACAATTAAGCAAACAGACTTTCTAATTTTAAGACTAATTAATTAAGTAGTTTTAAGACTAACACTAGATTAATAATTAACACCTATAGAATAAATGTGTCGTTTCTTAAACCAGTAGCTTTTTAATTTTGTTCTTCCTTAATTTTAAGTTTATAGTTTTAGTTTGAACCCGCCATAAGGCGCGGGTGTATCAAACTAAATAATCAGCTTAATTTGTCATCGTTCAAAAGTACCCCTTAGCGTTTGCGTATCATATTTTTAAAATGTATTTATGGCGTCACAAATTCCATTCGAAAAAGTATTCGCGATTGTTGTCATTGTGGTTGTCAAGTAGTAAAATCTGACGTTTCTGTTCGATAATTGACGATCAATTAGTGAAATTAGTTTTTACATCGGTTAGGGTAGGCGTCAGGACTCCCGGAAAAATTAGCGTAAACATTTACAATTAAATTAGCAAGATGAGCGTCCTCAGCAAGAAGTGCGGGCCGCTGAACTCAAATCATTCCCTAGAAGCGAAGGAAGGAATCACGCCTTGTAGCATCACCCCCGAGGATGTTTTGCGACTCACAAATATAACAGATAACTATCTTTGTAGTCCAGAAGCTAATATATACGACATCGATTTCACGAGGTTCAAAATTCGCGATTTGGAGACGGGAACTGTTTTGTTTGAAATAGCTAAGCCTCCTTGTGAAATCAACAATGAGAGCGGAGATGGGGGAGATACGGAAGTACAAGAAGAGCCGCTGGATCCAAATGCCGGGAGATTTGTTCGCTACCAGTTCACACCACAGTTCCTGAAGCTGAAGACTGTCGGAGCAACGTAAGTCCCTCATTGAATAATATGTTATATAAAAAATCAGTAGTTTCTGCGAACGAACCTCTTTCTGTGGTAGATTTTATTTGATGCCATTTGCAGTTAATATTATTTAAAAATTCATGACTTAAATTTTAAACAATCCTTTGTTGTCTGAGTTGCAATTGAGATCTTTAAAATACTGTCCGAAGTTTGCAGATTCTTTTCATGTGCATCCAGTCTCTATCACTGATTTATAATTATTTGAAAGAATTGAATAAATAATTCCATCAAAATCATTCCATCATCACAGTGCATTTTTGACATGTATAGGTCCCACGATTAGGGTAAAAATGTACATTCCCGCTTCACAGAAAATACGGAATGTTCCTTGTCGAAGTTCGGTACACTAATAATACGAAATATTCCTTTTTTAATTAACCTATTTATGATGAGCATCATGTATACATGCCAACCGATTGCGCGCCTAAAAGACGAGCATCATCTATATCAGTGGCCATCATCATATCATATCATCTGACCCGGGACCACTTGTACGTTCCCCCCCCCCTCCCCTTCCCCTCCCCCAGGATGGACCAATTTTTTATGAAGTCGATATTTGTGTTTGTCAACTTTAATGGGGGAGGGGGGGTAGGGCAGATAACCATATTATCCGTCCCAGATGCCACCCATGCTAGCCTAAGCCAGTAGTCAGTTGTGGTCAGTGACGTAGACTAGCATGGGTGGCACTTGGGATAGGGTAGGACGGATTCTAGCAGAATATTTAACACAACAGAGGAGGCGGAATGGGATAGGGTGGGATGGGTTCCAGGTTCCAGCATAATATTTACCACAACGGAGGAGGGGGTAGGATGGGGTGGGGCGAAACGGAATACCATAATGGCGACTGACCACAAGGTACAATAATGATAAACTGAATATTGTCCCGATTTTTTTTATTCAGACTTCTCGACCAGGGACCGCCTGCGAACTGGCTCGCTTATTGACCGGCGGGCCATCGCGGACCATCTTCTAGCCTCTTGCGGACCACTAGTGGTCCGCAGACCACTGGTTGGGGAACCCTGATCTATATGCAGCATTACAAATTCTTTAACGACATCGTTGTAAAAAGGTTAATAGACAATCAAATATGACATTTGTCAGAAGTACCAACCTTATAAAATAAATTCTCATCTAAATAAAAAAAATAGAAACAAATTCAAATCATTCCCAGTACTACTGGGTTGAGTTTCAAGCTGCGTCTCATCCATCAATAAGATGTACATCCCAGGTTTTGAATGGTTTGTATGGCAAGCCCGGTTTGTCTAACGGGTATGTGTAATACCTTTCTTTCCATGTTCTTCTGTTACAAATACAGGTTCAAACTTCTCAATGATGCATTCACTTCATAACATGAATAAATTATTGTTTTATATGGCAATAATAATTTTTCTATGGTTGGCAGCATTGATTGTCTATGAAATGTAATATAAAAATAAATACGGCGTAGCCCAGTTTATATATTGTGTTAGTGAATTAATTTTAACAAAATTAAAATGTAGCGTCCATATTTTTTACATATTTTTTCATCTCCCTCGACATAAATACTCACTTTTCATGATAATAAAGCTAAATCTAACTGTTTGTGTAAGAAATATTCCATATTAACTGAGAAGCGGAGTAAGACATAAATAATCATAATTAGAGTTGAGGTGACCAACACATATACAGGATTGGGTGTATTGGTACATATGTATACACAGAACCATTCTCTGTTCAAATGATACTAGTATTGTTTACGCAGAGCCGCCGAGAGGGGAATAGGCCACTTGCATTACATTTTTTAAAAAAAATTTCCGATTTAGGCAAATATTCTAAGACATTCTGTATTTTTTATTTTTTTTTTAATCGTATTTTTGAAACCCTGGCGATTTTTTGAAAATTTCAATCCGAAAAATCAGACCATTTTTTATAAACCGGAAAGACAGGACATAATTTTATAGGTGCGAAAAAACGATAATTACATAGCCGAAAATCATTTAAAAAAAAGAACATTTTCCACACGAATGACACAGGAGAATAATGAGGCATACCAAAAATATTAAATCTCATAAATATTTTTTTCCTTGATCCATCTGATTGATCATAAATCATTATAATGTTCAACGTCTATATTACTAAATCAAATGTAATTTACTTTTACTTGTAAATTATAATAATAATAAGAATATTATAAAATTTGATTTTGTTAAAATCCGCACCATTATCATTATACTTCTAAAACACGTACGGTCAACGTTAAATGTACGGGGTTCTCTTCATTACATCTGTCAAAAAATTAAACCAAATGATACATTCACAGAGAACAAACAATAAATCTAGTGAACGTTGAATGTCAAATTCAAAAATTCGCCTGAAATCAAAGTGATGCCATA
Source organism: Limnephilus rhombicus (assembly GCA_929108145.2). Classification (NCBI taxonomy): domain Eukaryota; kingdom Metazoa; phylum Arthropoda; class Insecta; order Trichoptera; family Limnephilidae; genus Limnephilus; species Limnephilus rhombicus. Next base: position 13,199,881 of record OV815291.1, read on the forward strand.
TAAAAAAAATAAATCAGTGTGGAATTTTATAATAGTAGGAACATTTTCGGAGACGGGACATTTTCATGTAGTGACGTCACGAACCCAAATAATGGATTTATTTATTTAAAAATAAAAAAAACTGTACATTTCTAAAAACTTTTACTAACATTTTCGTAATCTTAGTAAAAAAATCTATCCACACGATTTTTTCCAAGTCGTTATGAAGTCCATGCAAGTGGCCTATTCAGGGTGTAAAAATCACCGGGCCAGATGTTGACAAGGGGGCCTGAGCAATCGCATTACACCTAGTATTAATAAATGGTTCTGAAAAAGATTAGTGAATAAATATATCAACATTGTTGCAGGGTTGAGTTCACGGTGGGCGGGCGCCCGGTGAACCACTTCCGCATGATTGAGCGCCACTTCTTCCGTGACACGCTGCTGAAGACCTTTGATTTTGAGTTTGGCTTCTGCATTCCATACTCGCGCAACACCTGCGAACACATTTACGAATTCCCTACGCTGCCGCCTGACCTGGGTAAGATGCTATTTCATTTTTTTTCCCTTATCCTTTTCGGGTCGAGGACCCAACACCATGACTCAGCTGCTTCCATCTATTGCAGGCCAGGCCTCCTCGCTCAGCCTCTGGAGTTTTTCTTTCCACCATGGCCTTGACTCCAAACTTGTAATATTTTTTTTAAAGTTTATTTGGGAAACATAAGAGTTATATATCGATTGTCCAGTTGACCAGTCATTAGAGATGGACCGACCAGTCGCCGATTAGCAGGGAAAGCCAACTATCCGGCCGTATTTATACTCTTTTTTTAAATTTTTTATATTAACTCCACACAGGAGGCCCTGAGGAAAATAACTTCCCTCAGGGCCTATGTCATCTTTGAAGATACTGTGTAGAGGGTCTTTTTGAGGAAAGGAAGGAGTGAACACGGGTCTTGAAGAGACCCATGTTGTAGGAGGGAGGAAACACAGAGGCCGGCTAATCGTTCCACAGCCGAGCCGTTAAACTCAAGAACGAGTAATAGAAACGACCCGTTCTCATGTGACTCAGCGACTAGTCGGCGATTAGTTGGGAAAGCCGACTATTCCGGCCATATTTAGACCAGTCGGCGATTAGTTGGGAGAGCCAAATATCTGGCCATATTTATACTCGGCGACTAGTCGGCAATTAGTTGGGAAAACTGACTATCTGGCATACTCGGCGACTAGTCGGCGGTTAGTCAGGAAAGCCGACTCTCCGGCCATATTTATAGTCGGCGACTAGTCATTATTAGTCGCGACTAGTAGTAATTTTGACAAAAGAATATGCATGTGCCAGCAAAGCCGTGGCGGCATCGATATAATAACTATAGATTAGCCCTTCCATACCTAATTTCAATTCAAAAGTAACACGACACCAAAAATTCTTAATACAACCCTTCGAATTCCATCGCATCTCTTGCATAATGTAGTTTTTTTTATCAAATGTTACTTTTTTCCATACGCTGCATCGAATCTTTATGTTATGTATATATAGTATATATTTTTTCAGTACTTATTCACATTAGCAATATGTCAGTTCAGCTCGAATGGGCTCTTGTACTCGGGTCCTTTGCGGGAAGCGGTTTCTACTCCTACTCCTTTTTAAAATCGACTACTCCAAGAGAACCCGGTCGCGGAACTCGGGCTCGGTCCCAAACCCGGAACTCGGAGTCGGACCGGAAACCCGAATGCCTCCACCGGCCGACGTACCCGTGTGGGTAACGTGCATTAACTTCGAGAGGTGATCCTACATGATGGTAGAAGTCAAAAAGATAAATAACTTTTTTCGAAATTCCAACTTTTAGGGGTAGTTTTCTGGTAAAAAGATAAAATTAGAACGGCGTGTGCGGGCGGCATTACTATTTTCCGCTGTTGCCGAATCCCCGCTCCAAGCGCTCAGTGTCGGTGTTGAATTCGAATGTAACAATTTTATTCGCAAAACTCACTTTAAAAACTTCATTGTTGTTAGTCAAAACTTGTTGATTTATTGTTTCTTTATCTATTGTGTATTTATTAAGACTGACTTAAAGGAACAACTTCATTCAGTGCGTGTTTTTTTCAGACTTACTTTTGTTTATTTAGTTGTAGACTTGCCTAACTGTAAAAATTGTGTTTATTTGTGCATAATTTTTAAACGACTTCAAAAAGGAGGAGGTTCTCAATTCGACTGTATTTTTTATTTTTTTTTAATGTTTGTTACCTCAAAACTTTTGACTGGGTGAACCGATGATTCTTTTTTTATTTGAAAGCTGGTGCTTCCCGTGTGGTCCCATTTTAATTTGGTCCAGTTCCGACAATGGCATCCATCAGAAAACCATATAAGTCTTAAATTTGCATTAAGTATGTGCGCGACAAATGGACGAATAACTCAATATCCCGCCAACCGATTTTGATGATTCTTTTTTTATTGGAAAGGATGTACTTCAAGGGTAATTTGATGATAGTTTGGTTAGGTTCTGATTATCGGATCCATGACAAATTAACGAAACTCGGCCGAATCTCTTAATTTGACCCTAACGTCGCTATGGTCAAATTATGTCTGTCTTATATGAGCAGCACGTTTAGTAGGTTTACCCATATTCAGACAAATTAGTTAGTGTACTTCAGATTCACTAAAAATCAAAAAATAAACAAAAATTTTAACAAAACAAAAAAACGACTTAAAAAAATGCACTAAAAAGTAAAAAAATAATTTCGTATTCTTCTACAACTTTATAATCAACTTACTTTTTCTAATCATCAATATGTAGGTACGATTGTTATTTTTGGAGTCGGTGTCAGCAAAGGTACCCGGCCCGGCGTGTTCACTTGACACCTCCCCGCGCCGTTGCGACCCCGCTCTCGCCTCGTCAAGTCGCTTGTGCGACACAAGCACATCTCACCTATAACTATGTATGTAGTTAAAAACCTACCTTGACTGACACCGACTCCAAAAGTAACAATCGTACCTACATATTGATGATTAGAAAAAGTATGTTGATTATGAAGTTGTAGAAGAATACGAAATTATGTTTTTACTTTTTAGTGCATTTTTTGAAGTCGTTTTTTTGTTTTGTTAAAATTTTTGTTTTGTCATTGAATTATTGTGCCAATACCGCGTAATTTTGTTATTGAATTATTCAGTCAATGCCTTACTTTACCAACAAAGAACGGCAGACATTCATTAATGAGATACGCCACAACTTACGAATTGATAATAATATTACATGTTTGCTTACAAGCTGAAGGTGGACATTTTGAAAATTTGTTAAACTAGTTAAAAGCGATGACATCAGTTAAGTGTTCAATAAGTTTATAACAATTTAATCGGTAAAAGTGTGCCTTCAATTGTTATTTAAGTGCAGTTATCTTTTTAAATTTGGTTTAAAACATACGATCTGTATAAACGTCAAATTCTCGATCTTGTTATTGTTTACAAACGGTTTCCATGGATACGGGCCAAATCACATCAAGCAACGTTGCAACAGTTGCGTCCGGTAAGCTAACAGCAACTTTGTTGGGTAAGTGCTACCTTACACTAAGGATTTTTAGTAGGTATGTCTTTTTGTATGGGAAAAAAAAGTTGGAATTTCAAAAAAGTTATTAATCTTTTTTACTCCTATCATAATGTAGAATCACCTCCCGAAGTGAATGCACTTTACCCCCAGACACCCTGTATAACAAGTGACCCCGCAGGGATGTGCAGAGAGGATGTACCGCCGAATAATAAAATATATTTTCATTCAAATGCATCAAGGAAAAATACGCTTCTCTATTTACTGTGTTCCAGCGCATAAGTACAAAAAAATTCGATACGGTGTATAAATTCCTTCGATATTCATACCAACTTATTATTAACCCGGCGTCATTGTTTCCGGGTATCTAATACCCGACGGTTTTTAAAATCCTAATAACTTGAAAACAAAATACGCGCTTTATTTGGTGCTCTCAGTAGCTGCGGTCGTTGACCTGTTTGAGTGTATTAGCTATTCTATTTAGTGTCGCTGCGGCTACGGCGGAATTTACATGTCTGTAGAAAAGAGCGCTCGGGTAACTTATATTCGGCCACAATGACCACATATTTACTAAGTTTCATACATAAACAATGTATTTATGTATGAAACTTAGTATATAAGTAATACATAAGCTTTATTCCACATTCTATTTGATTATATTATGGTGTAAAAAAAATGTTTTGTTCCTCAATTGTTATTATTTTTTGTTGTTTAAGAATATATTCTGTGTGATGTAAGAAATTGATCTCAGGAGAAAAATGTTTAGTTCTTTAATTTTTGATGATTATATGCTAATTTTATAATAAATAACTGCTTAACCCCTCCGCAACGTAAGCAGATATACGCGTTAAAAATACGACAGCAGTCAAGTACAATAAGCGTGTTTACACGTCAGCGCGTATGTCTCCATAGAAACCGTTATAACTCCGTTATTGTTTTAGTTACATCCGTAAAATAAAAAGTGAAAGGTCGATAGTGAATCATGCTGCACATCTCTATTCTATTCTATCCGGCTCGAAGGACCAAATGTAAAAATTGGAGGTCTTCACTCAGGAGAATTTCTTTGGGTAGACTGGTTTTTTATAAATGAAGCACTTTTTGGTTTTCACTTTAAGTTCTTGATTTTTTATTGTTATGATGTGAATATTTACAAACTGACGACAATAACTTTCCCTCACCCAACGGACAAGGGTTCAGTAGTATTTTAAATTCTTAGTGCAAGTTTTTGTAAAGAAGTAAGTTAATTTTACCGATCCAAGCCTTTTTAAAGGTTTGGTACATCTATATTTTACCTTGTCTGTTGTGTGAGAAAGGGACAAAAAATGAAATGATTCTATCGACATCTAGCGAACAAATCAGATAATTCTTGGATAGCAATCCAACCTTTGATGGTAACTCAACTTCATAATTGGTTTGAGTCCTGGGTTTAAATCTAAACACAAGTTGTCCATAGAAATACATAAAAAGAACATTCTGTCAGACGCGCAGTTTGACAAATAATTTATCCCGCCAAATTTCCTACGGGCGTCCGACATTCTTAATTTCTATTAAATATTTTTATATGAAATGATAAAAAAGTGAGGTGACAAAAGTGTTTATTACACATTTATACAACAGAATAGTTATTGTTGTTTACATAATCTGTGATTTTAGTACCGTTTTCACATAAAAACATCATGTGAGTCATTTTCACATTTTTTTAATGTTTGCATTCTAAATTTTAATATTTACAAATATTAATATTTATTTGTAATATAATAATTCGAAAGCTTATTTTGTAACCTATCTAAAACAGTTTTTACTATTCGGCTACGTTTAGAAATGTTTCATTTATAGAGCTTTAATTGTGAAGCGGTAATAATACAAAGTTTTCGTAAAATGTCATTTCGTTAAAGACATTAAAAGTGCATATTGGCGATTTTCTGTGAGGTTAATTTTCATAAATAACGTATAAACTACCTATTCCCTTCATATAAAATAGTAATATTGACATATAGAATACTAATAGGTACAATAATCTACATGGGTAAAATATACCCGGCCACAATGGCTGTGTTCTGTTTGGTCGCCACAACCGCGCCGGGTTAAGGGTATTTTTGAAGCCGAACTGAATATCTTTTACGTTTGAAATTGGTAAATAATGCACAAAAAATTATAATTTTATAGTAAACTAGCTGGTCCCGGCATGCGTTGCTATGCCATTTAATAAAGAAATTGTTTCTCCCTGCGTATCCTTTCCCATTCATCCCGTTCCCCTTCCGCCTCCCCTTCTTCTCCTGTGTCCTCTTCCCCTCTCGCGTTCCCACTCCATCACCTCCACTTTCCCTCTCCACAATCCACTCACCCCCCTTTCCCCGTCCCGCGAATCCCCCTCCCGAGTTCCCCTTCTCCGTCACACATCCCCTTCCCCTCCCGCGTTCCCCTTTCACCTTCCCCGCCTTCCCTCTTCCCTTTCCCGCTCCCTCGTCCCAACCAACCCTCCTCCCGCGTTCCATATATTCAATCCCAGTTCCCAGTACATTCAGTTTTTAAACAGCCCGCGTGCCACCTTTTACAATTTTTATTCAAATTTCCATTTTTCATGTATATTAAATTTGGTACCTAACATAGGTAGGTACCTATTTAAAATATCTAAAATTCTTGATTCGATTCAAAAGATTAGGGGAGTACCTACTTTAAATAAATTTATCAACTTAACGATTTTCAAAAATAGAATCCTGATTTAAAATGTCATCCTCAAACACGCGAAATGTCAACGTGCGATAGTCGTTAGGTTTTCTGAAATTATCCAATTTTCTGCGCAATTTTCTTAATTTTTCTCACCGTAAGAACCGTCCTCGTACTTCAAGGAATATTCTCAAAAAAGAATTAGCGTAATCGGTTCAGCTGCTCTCGAGATTTGCGCTTACCAACACATTTAGCGATTCATTTTTATATATAAGATATCATTTCGGGGGATCAATTGTCCGGGGATAAACTGTCGGGTCACCATTTTATAGAACCTTGAAATCTTGCACTCTTATTGAGTCATCCTATATATAACATGATTGATTGTATGGTACTAATATGCAAAAAAGTAATATACAAACTACTTTCACAAACAATCTTTAATTCAGTGTTTTAAATGGACAGTCATTCGGTCTAAAACCCTGACCATATTTCTTTTCTGAATTATTGATAAGGCAGGCTATATTTTGTTTATTTATTTAATAAGAGTTTGACGACATGTTGTTCGGTCGTATGGAATTAAGCCGTTGCATGTCCCATGCATGTTAGAACTATTGATGTGGGGTGGATTAATGGTTCCAAGAGGTAATAAATTTAACGACTGGTCAAATAGTCCAGCTGTGTTAACAGTTTTCAATGGGATTATTTCAATCACAATAAGAAGGTAAATGTGTTTGGTGGGGCTGACATGCAATAGTTTGCCAGCAATACCAATAAATTTGTTAATTTTATGTTTATCAATGTACTTACTGTGTTTTTGTGAGTTTGAATTCAGAAGTTTTAAGCCATGGATGAAGCTTCTAAAAAGATTACGAATTATCTGAGATGTTGTACGTATTAATTTATTGTACTGTTTGGCTGTTCGTGTTTTTGTGAGTTTGAATTTAGAATTTTTAAGTCATGGATAATGCTTTTATAAAGATTACAAATTATCTGAGATATATTATACATATTAATTTATTTATAAATTCAAGGTTTTTTTATTTGAAGGCGGATAACTCTTCCTAATTCAGTCATTCATTGGGTTTCGAAAAACCCTTGGAAACCTTTTTTCTATTTTGTTGTTTTGTATTTTTTTTTTTTTTACATTGGCTCCAATTTTTTTTATATGAATATCGCACAAGAGTCCCAACTGCTCCCTTCTGAAGCCAGTGAGACTATGGCATCCCCAATTGGGGTATGTTGTGAGACTGAAGGTAGTGGGGAGGGGAAGGGTATAGGGAAGAGGAAGGTTGGGAAGTACCTGGCTATTCAGATCTGGTCACCAAACACGGCTAATGCCATTTCAAGCAACGTTTCAATTCTGAATGGTGGTCTTACACCAGGGTGATACTGAGAGTATCTTCCACTCTGGAACGTGCCGCAAATATACTATATATTATTTTAAATGAATAAATTGTGAAATAGGAAACAGGAGACCCTGAACAAAAAAAAATCCCTCAGGGCCTATGTCATCTTTGGGGATACTGTGAGGAGGGTCTTATTAGGGAAAGAAAGAAGAGGAAGTTCTGAGAAGGAAAAAAGGTATGAGGGGTGGGTAGGAATCTGGGGTCAATGTGTTCAAGAGTGACGGATGTATGAATCCATCCTTCCCACTGCGGTACAAGGCGATGGGTCTAGAGGTCTAGATTGGGTCTCCCATAACTAGTCTCTTCCGATCCGGTCCGCCACGCTGCAGGTGGGCAAACGCATTCACCACCAAGACCTAGACAAACCTCACCCCATGAACCCGGGGCACCCTTGCTAAGTTACCGAACGCAGTGAACCACTTGGAGTGATTTATGGCAAGAGTATTGGTTATCCAATAAATGTTACCCATACCTGTCTTTCAAATTATTTTCCATTTCCAATGACTAAAAGAGTTGTTTCTCATTGTTATCCGATGCAAAGCGTTTTTAAAATAAAATGTGCTTACAAACCGTATCCCTTGAATCTGCACCTTTCGATCAATCCACCATATAAAATAAGGGAAAATTAACCTTTATTCAAGCACAACAGACACATCAATAAAACACTTCTATTGGTTTATCTCTTCTATGGTTAATATGAATTTGTGTTTAATTTCTAGTGGAAGAGATGATCACGGCCCCGTTTGAGACCTGCTCCGACAGCTTCTACTTCGTGGAGAACCGGCTGGTAATGCACAACAAGGCAGACTATGCTTACAACGGCGGAGTCAACATTTAAACACCATCTCCCCCCCTTTCTGTATTACCCTCGTAACTATACACTTCTTTGTACACCATCGCCACCGCTAAATCATTCAACGTCGTGATCACAGACCATAAAGGTATTTATCATTTTGGCATTTGTCATTAATAGTTTATTGTCTATAGTCAGTTGAGAAAATGTAGAAATTTAATAAAATGGAACAAAAAAATTTCATTACTGGCAACACCGAGTAATTTTGGAACAAATTTCAACACATTCAAATGTGAGGTCATGTTTGACTTCTGAGTATATGACAGTTTGACATTTACAGGAAAAATGGCTTAACCATTTATAATGTGACCCTTGAAAAATCACAGGCACATAGAGGCGCTTATGCATACTAATATCTGGTTGAAACATGTTCCACTATCTATTATCACGCGAGTAGAGGTGCGAGGGGACCGAATGCGGTAGTTCAGCGTCAAATTGAAATAATTGGAAGTAAAAAAAGTGGAAGAAATTTTTTTGCTTCGTATCTCATCTAAATATAATACATCAAAGGGGTTAGTCGGAATTCCCGACAAGTCAGTTCCAGTTTTGAAAATGAAGTTTAAATTCAAAGCAAAAGTTCTAGAGTTCATCGAACGGGAGTTACAGACAGAGGGACAACCGAAATTAGTATTTTTAATATTTTCGCTAAAAATTCACGTTTCTTCGGGCAGTTGACACTTTTTTTTAAATAAAGACAAACATTCCCTGGTTGGAATATTGTGTCAATATTTGATCCTGCTAATATTTGAAAAAACGTCTACTACTATCATTGTAGTGAAAATATGTGGTTTGCACAATGATGAAGGACTTATCTATATTAATTCTATATTTCTCTAGAGCAGTGGTTCCCAACCGGTGGTCCGCGAGATCTAAAGTGGGGTCCACGAAACATTTATTCGTTTACTACAAAACCGAATCGAAAGGTATCCAAAAGCTGATTCGTAACCCTTTTGGTATTAATGATGGAGAGGCAGCTGAAGAAATCCAAGAACACATTGAATTGCAAAATGATAGTAATTGCAATGATGCCATTAATAGTTTATCATTATTGTACCTTGTGGTCCCTGTGAGAACAAATAAATGTCATTGTGGTCCCTGGTCAAAAAAAAGTCGGGAACCACGGCTCTAGAACTTCGACTAATGAAAATACTTCTATGGTCTTGATTCTCAACAGAAATGCTTATTTATTCACTAAAAAATTTATAATACATTATAAAGCAATTTGCATAAAAAATTCACGTTTTTGTGTGATTATTATAACATGCATCAGAATTGCTGCTTTATGTTTTGAGACAGACTTTCCTGCGTTTTTTTTATTTGAAAGGAAAAGTTATACAATATTACAGGATATCAAATAAAATAAAATATTACAGAAAAAAAGAAAAGTCCCAATAAACTACTTTTAAGTTAATTTGACATGTTATTATATTATTAAAGGCTATTGTAAACTAGCAGTTTTTTACGGCAAGAAATTGCTTGTTTACGAAAGCTTTAAGCACCTGTTAACGGTATACATTCCAAAAACAAGCCTGAATTTAATTTTGCATAGAAAATAAAAGATTTGATTTGGAAACACTACTTTTAAAAATAAATTATTTTAATTTTACATTCCAATTTATTTTTGCAGGCATTCCGTTTTAATATTTAAATTGTTTTCAAAGAATAACATGAAAGTTCCAAACAAAGTTATTTTTAATTAATTTAGTACACTGGTTTTCAAAATGTTACCATTAGTTATCTAAAAGAAAATAAATACCACCAAAGATTTTATAAAACTCACAATGCAAATAATTTTAAAAAATATATTATAAAAGCAAAAATATGCATTGTATAGCCATTGATTCACTATTTTGCAACATTTTCTACAAATATGTTAGTATATTTATATCTTATTTAATTTTAAACACTGTCGTTAAATAATTAAGAAAACCTTCTTTACATAAATGACGAGACACTGTCATTGCTACCGCTTAACATTAATTCTTACACGGTTGATGTTTATTATATCTAGATCTTGTCCCAATACAAAATAAAATCAAATGTATAAATTCTAATAAGTTCCCTCATCTGCCCACAGAGGCTCTGCAGTGTCGCCATTTATGTAGAAAGATTTTATTTTTGACAGAATTGTAATTGTTTTCATTGCTTTTTGTGTGTGAGTTTTATTTTTTGTGTTGAAATGAATATGTTTAGTCAATTAATAATTTATTATTTCTGTGTGTCTCAATATAATATTATGTGTGTATCGTTGAAATACTCAGTAATTATACTTTTAAATGCAAATTGGAATTATCTATAAATATTATTAAGTAGAAAGATTGAAAATTGCAGTTAATTATTAATAATTCACAGTATGATTTGTAATTATTAACCTCAAAGGTATAAGGTAAGAATGTATAATGTATAGTAAAAGAGCTTAACGAAATGAGATATTTCATATTTTGGAAAGAGAATAATAATTATGAGGATATTAACTTTATATTTTACCAGTAGGTACTACTACTGTATTAATTGCTCATCTGGCGATATTTAAGTGCGTATCTCTTTTTGCTTGCTTCCGTGGAATTCCGGAAGATTTACTTTTTATCTTATTAAAGCAGTTATCTATGGAATTTATTTTACAATATAAGGGTGGGTTTCTTCATTTACCGAGAATGCTAAATGCAATGCTGATTGTAAAAGTAAACGGTCAAATGCATAGAAATGGGTTTTTTCATTTGACATTTACCGTTTACTTTCACCTTATATTTTACAGGCCCACAATGGTGCTGCAAATGCTAAAAGTAAAGGTAACAAAAATGGCGGCCGTTGTCTAAATGTCACTTTGGTGACAGTTCAGAGATTTTCTTGCTATCTATTTTACGGTATTTGCTAGTATTTTATCATTATGTTTGCAACAAGTGACAGTTCATCAGGTTCTGACGATGAACTAATAATTAATGATATGACACGACGTGTAAAGCGACATAATATATGCAGGAATTTCTATCTAATGGAAGACCTAGATTTTGTATGCCGATTTCGCGTTAATAAAGAAACTGCTCGACTTTTAACTACATTAATTGCAGATATGATATGTTATTTGAAAGGATTACTCATTGCTAATAATTTTATTACAATTTAAAACGTGATCCCTGAGACGTATGTGTGGTAAAACAATGTACGATTGTGTGAGAAATGTGGATATCCGCAAAGAATGTAAGGCTGATGTAAGCATAATGCGTAAGATTAAGGAAGGGACCCTCAGATGGTTTGGGCATTTAGAGCGAATGAACGAAGAAAGTAGTGTAAGAAGAATATACGACGCGAATGTGAATGGTAGAAGAAGTCGGGGACGCCCGAGGAAGACATGGCACGATCAAGTGAATCAGATACTTGAGTCGGGCCATGTCAAAAGTCAGAATAATAGAAGAGAATGTATGAGACGATGTATGAATGTGAGTGAGGCAAAGAGTGTGTGCCAAGACCGAGTTGTTTGGCGGTCCGTCCTCTCTGCCTACCCCTGCGGGAAAACGGCGTGATGGTTAGTTAGTTAGAACGTGAAACAAACGACAACGCATAGGATGAAGCAATTCGCACACAATGTTTGACATTTATTGTGTGGGTTGCCACATGAAAAAAATATATACACAGCTCCCAATACGAAAATGTGGGAATTAGGTTAGTTTTTATGCTGTCATCCCTATTTACTTTTACCTAAGCAGTTGGCATCGTGAAAAAACCCATTTTGCCGTAAATGTCAAATGCACTGCGAAAGGAACTGTAAACTGCTAAGCTAAAGTAGAGTGCTAATGAAGAAACCCACCATAAAAATACATTCTTTCATTTGTTTTTTTTTATTATTATTATCAATAGGTAAGTGACAAAGGTATTGATTTTTCTGTAATGTTATTCTTAAACCTAAGATTTATTTATATGCAAAAGAAAACTCTTTTAGGCAGCATTAAGAATTCTTCACTAAAATTAATAAATTGTAGTATGTTAGTCACATCTCAAAATCAAATGAAATACTTAGATTTCTTCTCTTTTAATCTATCATTAGTGATTTTTCAATGTCTCAATAACATTAGGATCAACAAGTTTTGTTTTTCTTCTAGACTACTGTATGAACAGAATTCTTTAGTACATAGTATGTATCAAGTAAAAACTTAATTATTACAATTCATTGAAAAAATTAATTGGAAAGTGTTTCAAGATAAAATCTAGTTATCGGTTGTGATTAATATTCTATTGCATTCCCTCAATAAATTATTATGTCACTTCTTGCAAAACCATCTAATTTTATTATTTTCAAACATTCTTTCTACAATAATTATTATTGTTATTGCAATATAATTTAACACTATGCATTTTGCTACATTTGATCTTGGCGTTATCAAAATAAACTAAACAATGTCCTTCGAAATACATACCATTATTGTTTATATTTAATTATAATCTTAGCTGTAAGGTGCGAGTTAAAATTAAGTTATTTATTTAAAATACTATCCTTTCAATTGCAAAAGTTATAAATAGTATTTAGCAAGGACTTTCATGCTCTCTAAATTATGTCAAAACCGCATTAAAAAAACGTCTAGTCATCATAGAGTACAAGTACCTATTTAATAGAATATAGTGTGTGATGTGTTTTTTGTTTGAAATAATTTATTTTAGTACTTTAATACGTTCAATGTATTATTAATATTATTATATTTAACTCTCCCAACCCCATATTTACCCCTTTAAAGGCATGTGGCTGTGCATATCTTAAGCAAAATCGTCTTTTATGTATTTATACCCTTTATATAAAATGGTTAACAATTAAAAACTGGCCTAGTAATAAAAAGAAAAAAAATTATCTTTGATTGTCAAACATACTTTTCGATGGCAACATTTTTGTAATGTTTTTTAATGCTAGGCCAGTTGAGCTGATAACCTCAAAATACAAATTTGTTTTCAAGTTACAATAATGAATCAAGTCTGATAAAATATTCAGTCATGTTAATAATATCTCAACTTCCACCATAATATGCCTTATTTCATGGTGTTCTTGATGAAAATCAATCTTAAAATATTCTACAAAAAATGTGTATACTAAACAAGAGATTCGAATTCTTAAATATGACTTTGATTAAAAAAAAATTCCGTGGTAACAAATATTTGCTTTTATCTGTGGAATTTAATTAAATTATTTGCGAGTACCTACCTAGAATTTTAGGAATAGGTTTACATTTATTTAAATAACAAATATATTGTTTTACTTAAGAGTGTTTTGAGTAGATAGGGTAAGTTTGTGTATTCATTGTCAACGAATAGAAGAGAGGAATGATTCGTTTTGGATTTTGCTATTTGTTGTGTCTTTAGTGCTAAATAATTATGTTCCTACTAGTTAAAAACCCGCTCCGCAGGTGGCTTTTTGCTGGCAGCTTTTTGTTTGGCTTCACCCAGTTAGTGTTAGTGACCATTTTATAAATCCAATAGGGATTTCAAAAACGGCCCGTTCCTCGGAACCACTGCCATCCAGTGTAGCTAGTCACCGGGACAAAGTAACCGAGATAGAGCAATGACGTCATATGTAATATATAGCCTCTTGATACAACATGTATTATCGTCAATCTTTCCATATCCGGAGGAATACTTCATATTCACAAATTCGTAGCAGTTATACCTAGGGGGGAGACGTCCCCATCAGACCTGCTGACAGAAGTAGCGACATCTTGTGACGAATTCTTGAATTTGAAATCTTTGTAGTAGTTAGTTTGAAATTTCACATACACAGATGTTATTTGTGGCGCGGCGCGCTTGGCGTGGCATCAGATATGCACTCGAAGCTGGGCTCTGAAATTCAACCACGCGGATGTTACCGTATTAATACTGTTCGATTGAAATTAATTCCCCAATTTCATTACTGTGTTAATATTACTTACTCTCAGTATCGCTCTGATGAAAGACCACAATGCTTGAAATGGTCTTTGGTGTGTTTAGTGACCAGATCTGAATAGCAAAAGTACTTCCCAACCTTCTTCTTATCCGCTTCCTTCCCCCCAATTCCCTCACAACATACCGCAATTGGAGATGCCGTGGTCACACTCTTTCTGGACAGCTGGTAGCAGTTGAGACTCTTGTGCAGTATTCACATTAAAAAGCTAAACGGATTATATTATTATTTGATTACTATTCTTAGCTAATTACTCACTCTAAAATAAATACAAAACTCTAAAAACTTTTCAAAATGAAGTAAAAATTAAATATATTTACTTTTTACTTCATTTTGAAAAGAAAATCACAACAAAAAAGAAATGTATAAACACCATCAAGCTTTCTATTAAATGTGTTTCAAATTTTACATAACCGATAAACAACCATTTAGCCTACATTAAGCCCTAGTAGGTTTGCTCGTCAGTATACTTGCCATTTTCGTGGCCTTAGTTCTTAATTGTCTAAACGACTATTTTAGTTTTTGTTCAATCTCCATTTTAAAATTAAAAAAAAAGTATAAATATGCTAGTTAATCACTTAACTAAGAATTATTTAAACTAATGAGACCTTTACGAAAATAGCTTTATCTTAAAAACCTATCATAATGTTTCATTGAAATAATGAAAGAAAACCTTCTCCTGTAAAATTTTCTAATGGTCGTTTGGACAATTAAGAACTAAGGTGACTTTTTGTCAATGAAATTCTAAAATTCGCCCTATAAAAATTAATGGTTGTTTATCAGTTGTGTAAAATTTAACACATGGACGTGATTGTCTGAAAAATCTAAACAAATGGAATAAAGCTTAAAATTGGTTTCATTTTTCTCATGACTGAGAATGATTGTAGTAAAATAAAAATCGATGGAATAAGTACCTACTTGATGATTAATAAAATGTTTTTAATTTACGTTAATGGCGAGACACAATATTGAGACAAAATTCAAAATGAATAGGTTTGATGACTGCAATTTGACGGTGAAATATTATATTTATTTATTATGACTTTGAAGATTTGATCGGAAAAAAGATTAGACGCATTTAACTTGCATAGTTAGCAATGCTTGTGTAGGGAATAATGTAGTTTTTTGTTTTGAAAATAAATAATTTATTGTCAATAAAAAATAAAAACATAGTTGGGTCGTCCGGCGATAGCGGATGACAGAAATTACAAAGGTGACCCCATTTTATAGATTGCGCAATTAGAGTTGAAGCAGACATCACTTTTGTCTTATTTACACCTACTTATTATTTCTAGTTAAAAGGGGACAAGAGTTTTACAGTTTTTTTTCTTCATAAATATTTTATAAATTAATCTTATTTTTTAATTTTATCACAATTTTCTGTTCTGTCTGAAATCGAATCACAATTTTGTATGCATAAAATGTATTTGTGTTGGCATCAACAGTTGTTGCGATATTTATAATAATGGGCTCACTTTTAAAACTAACCACAAATTTAATGTCTAAATTTGTTGTGAAGTTAATATTTTACATCCATCCAATGAGATACGTAATAAATTATACATTTTTTTTATTGTGTGAAATTATTAGATCATAAAATAAATATTATATTATAAGTGACATTAAATTTGAGTTCATTCGTTTTGGGACTCTAATAATAAAAATATAAGCAGGGTGTTTATGATAAACATTATTTCCCCAAATTTGTGGAAAATTATGTGAATTTTTTACAGCGCCTTTTTTCCATTCCATTAAATCTTAACCTATAACTAAGGTTGGAATGTTTCACAGAAATTGAAATATAACATTGTCAGCAATTACAGTTGTTTGGCATAATTTTTTTGACGTTTAAAAGGTCCCTTGTTAATCGCCAATTCTTGGTCTACTTTCTGTAAAATTGTGGATCGGATGACAAACATGAATGACAATTGTGATTTTCTGCTGATCAAAAATTGTTCAGAAGCTGAAACGGATCGAGAATCAGTGCTTATCCGACACCTTTCAAAGGTCAAAAATTCAAAATGGTACTTATCATCAATTTGAAAACTATAGGCCCAGTTAAATTCAAATGTAACATTGTCATCAAATAGCCAATCAGCGCCATTTTGTTTTTTTTACATTTATCTGTTCAAAGCCGATTTTCTAGGTGCATTTCAGCTTTCTATCAAATTTTAATAAGCAATAGGCCACTTGCATCACATTTTTAAAAAAATTTTCCGGTTTAGGCAAATATTCTAAGACATTCTGTATTTTTTTTTTTTTTAATCGTATTTTCGAAACCCTGGGGATTTTTTGAAAATTTCAATCCGAAAAATCAGACCATTTTTTATAAACCGGAAAGACGGGACATAATTTTATAGGTGCGAAAAAACGATAATAAGGAACTCCAGTGAAAAATATTATGGCTTTAAAAAAATATGTTCATATAGACCAAGAAACGCTGATTCTGAATATATAAGTTTTATTTCATAATATTAAATGCAGAGTTTTTAATAAATTATTAAAAAGTGCATTTTTAAACCTCTTTGGAAAACACAGCGTTAAGTTGGCATTACTGAAATGGTTAACCGTGACGTCACAGTTAACCTGTCACCTGTGTATTGTATTGTATTGACATTTGAAATGACTTGAAGTGCACACGTACCTATGCAATTCAACATTTCGTGTTTTTGGTTTATTTTCATACTGTTTATAGAGATTTAGATAAATAATAGTTATTGTGTTTATTGAAACATAATTTAGGCCCTCAACAATTTACGAAAAAGGCTATATTTGCGGACAATCTGCAATAAATGTTGTCTATTTGAGGTTAAAGTCGTGTCATATTTTGACGTTTGTTTTTATGTATTTTCAAATTGTTTTTAGTATAGGGCTTTTTATACAAGTTGTTACACACTCGTCATGATCAGTGTATTATAAATACCAGTGTTTCTGTATGTATTATACATAAAACAATGTACCTACAAAGTAACACCTGACACAAAATACGATGTCACATGTATTTGCAATGAAAGAGATGATTTATTGTTTTTATATTGCACTTTGATTAAATACAATAACAGTAGCGGTGAAATGTGGACATTTTACCAATGTTTTTCTATATTAAAAGCAGTTAATCTTGAATAAAAAACACACCTCACACCTAAAAGTCATTATCCGCCATGATTATTCTGAGTTCTTCACAGTGTTGCCAACAGTTAGAAGTGAAATTTCCCTAGAATTTCACATTTACGCAATTACCTACGTAGCCACCTGATTGTGTAACACTAATCCTGTTATATGTTAATTAATATGATAATTAATTGGAAAGATATCGGAACTTGGTAAATATACTAATAATACCGTGATTTTCCAAATAAAACACTTTTTGCTACGTGAAGTAATAATTTAAAAGTACGAATACACTCACCACTGAATTAGAAACTGAATTCCAAATTAAAAAAAAACACTTTGCAAAATAAAAATCATAAGCAACCCGCCGCTCATTTGTACCAAGCGTGGTATTTTGAAGACCCCCCCCCCCGAACGTGTCACGTAGTATGGGTACGTTCCCTAATATCATTTTGAGTTGTCAGTGTTAAAAATAACATGGCATGTAAGTACATGAAAAATAATTAAGATTCATAGGAATTCCAAAAAATATATATACGTATATATATAAATAATACCAGTAATACTGTCATATGTAATAAAATTTTGGCCAGAGTTCGAAATTTCCCTAGATTTTGTCCTGATTTCCCTTATCCCTGAAAAATATTTTTCTCCCCTAGATCTAGGGAAATTTCCCTCGACATAACATCACTGATTCAAAATGACAACTTAAAAAGTAAAAAAATTAGACCACCATAGATACGGTGCGTTTCTGGGAGTCTTTAAAAATTAAAACTTTGACAATTATTTTAACTATTAAAACTAACTATAAAAATAAAAATAAAAATGCAGTTATTTAAGTTTGAAGGTCTTTATTCATTAAAAAAAATAAAAAAATTGGACTGGAGTTCTCTATTACATAGCCGAAAATCATTTAAAAAAAAATAACGTTTTCCACACGATAATGGCACAGGAGAATAACGAGGCATACCAAAAATATTACATCTCATAAATATTTTTTTCCTTGATCCATCTTATTGATCATAAATCATTATAATGTTCAACGTCTATATTACTAAATCAAATGTAATTTACTTGCACTTGTAAATTATAATAATAATAAGAATATTATTAAATTTGATTTTTTTTAAATCAGCACCATAACCATTATATCTCTAAAACACGTACCGACATCTAAAATGTACGGAGTTCTCTTCATAACATCTGTCAAAAAGTCAAACCAAATGATAAGTTCGCAGAGAACAAACGATAAATCTAGTGAACGTTAAATGTCAAATTCAAAAATTCGCCTGAAATCAAAGTGATGCCACATAAAAAAAAAATCAGTGTGGAATTTTACAAAATTCATAGGAACATTTTCGGAGACGGGACATTTTCATGTAGTGGCGTCACGTGCCCAAATAATGGATTTATTTATTTAAAAATAAAAAAACTACATTTCTAAAAAATTTTCGTCATCTTAGTAAAAAGATCTACCCACACGATTTTTTCCAAGTCATTATGAAATCCATGCAAGTGGCCTATTGACAACATGATAGTTGTTGTCTTCTGTTGATCACAATCTGTTCAAAACGGACTTAAAATCGGTGTGGGGACCTTTCAAACGTAAAAAAAAAATGGTGCTGGGTGGCCATTTTATGACTTTGTCACATGTGCATTTCTGCAAAACAACTAATCCTAAATGTAATTGAGTTTGCAACACCTTTACGTAAGCATTCCTCATTATTTATACCAAAGTATTTTCATTTTTACGTTGCATAAACTCTACGAACAGTAATAGCTGGATAATTTTCACAGCACTGTTTAGTTATGAATTTAATTAATATAATGCAGTCATTTTATATTGTAAAGCAATACATATTGAATTTGTGCAAATTTCAACTGATTCACCCTACTTATAAAAAAAAATTGATTACTTCTTTATCTTCTGAAAAATGTCACTAATAATAAACAAGATTTGGTTCCTCATATGTTTATTTATTCAAAACCCTTATTTACAGTGAAACCTCTATCTATCGTTGCCTAATGCCCGATTGGCAGTTAAGTTAGGTTGTGAAACACGTTACAAGCAAAGACCATTCGATTGCATTTTTATCACGAGGAAACAAGAGAGAAGAAATTCCTCACGTATGTTTATATAATATAAGCGGAAGCATGGAACCTATCCAAGGTTCATGCACCATATTGACTTACTTGAGGAAACTGATTCTGTGAGTCTAGAAACTAGGCGGAAAGCAAGTCTTGTTATTCTGTCTTTCAAAATTTGGAACAATTTCATCGATAGCCCATTTCTCTTGGGATGCTATGATTTATATGTAACAGACCACTACAGCCGAAGTCTACATCATGATTTATTTAAAGTACCGAACGGCAGAACAGACGTCCTAGCACAGCGTGCATGATGAGGGGAGTGGTGCTGTTAAATGAACTTGCAAACCAATTGGATGTAAGTGACTGTTCTCTATATGCCTTAAAACTATTACTGAAGAGTCACCTGCCTAAGTACTGATATGGTAACAAAATTTTACTGTAATTTGAATAATTCTGTTGTACAATAATAAATTACCCTGCTGCATGGCGGGCCGGATCAAGAGAGACTGGTTGAGGGAGGCCTTTCAACTTTTCCAGCCGGACTCCCGACCCATCACCAAGCACCGCAGTTGGAGGGATGGATTGTCACTCCTGGGTACACTGACCCCCAGATTCCTACCCACCTCTCATACCTTTTTTCCTTCCCAGAACTTCCTATCCTTTCCTTCCTTAAAAAGACCCTCCATACAGCATCCCCTAAGATGACATAGGCCCTGAGGGAAATTATTTTCCTCAGGACCTCCTGTGGGGAGCTAATGTAAGAAAAAAAAATAATACTAATAAAAAGAGACGGGATAAGGCCTTACCTTCAAATGATTGATGATTTTCTTCCTTCATCCACTGGTCACTTTAGAGACACAGTTGTTGCAAAAACATATAAAAAATGTAGATATGAGAGCGATGTTTTAGCAATTTAGCAAGACTCTGTACAAACAAAAGTTACATTAGCAAGACTCTGTACAAACAAAAGTTACATTAGCAAGACTCTACAAACAAAAGTTACATTAGCAAGACTCTGTACAAACAAAAGTTACATTAGCAAGACTCTGTACAAACAAAAGTTACATTAGCAAGACTCTGTACAAATAAAAGTGATGTAAACAAAGTTGTTTGTCTTTTCTTAAAATTTTGCAAGAGTTTCAATAACTGATGTGTTCATGACAATGACAATATTTCAACTACAAATGTGGGTATTTTCACATGTAATGAACAAATAATATTTTAGAGCTGGCATTGGTCCCCACCAACTCCCCAGTAAGCAGATGACAATATTTCGGAATTAAACAAAGGAGATGACAATATTTCGAAGAGGACTTTGGGATATATGGAGTAGTCCCAAAGCTGTTTCATTTCAATTTTATTTTGAAGGGTCCTTTTGAAATAAACTATGGACACAGGAATGTAGAAAAAAGCTCCACACAGGAGGCCCTGAGAAAAATAATTTCCCTCAGGACCTATGTCATCTGAGATGCTGTGTGGAGGGTCTTTTTGAGGAGAGGAAGGAATGATATTGGTCTTGAAGAGACCCATGTTGTAGGAAGGAGGAAACACAGAGGCTGGCAAATCCTTCCACAGCCAAGCTGTTGAACTCAAGAACGAGTCGAAGAAGCGACCCATTCTCAAGTGACAAATGTCAACCGTGAACATATGTTAAGCATGCGTTTGGCGTGTTTCCCGACTATGAACCGGTGCCGAAGTGATCAATGACGCTAGTTCCTCGGAGCATCTTCCATTGAAATACTGGTAGAACAAGGATAGCATTCCCACCCAATGATATTTTAATTTGGGAGGCGGATATGGGTTATTGCGCCCCGTGAAACGTGTATAGGATAATCAACACCCCTGCCATAGGTCACCCCAAGTGTTTGGTGTGCTCGGTTCATGTTGAGCTTACTTTGAGCACCCAGACACGCCCAAAAATTGATGCTTTTATCAGATTATTTCTTTAGTGATTATCCTAGATACATTTAACATAATATTTTTTCTAAACACATTCAAATCCATAAATAAAAACACAATATTTATTTTGAAGAAAATTTATTATCGTTGCATATAAAAAATTGCACCTGCTTCGTTAATAAAGTACGGCTGTATCAATAAAAGTTAATTATCCAAAAATTAAATAACAATATTTTAACATAAAATAATATCTCTGACAAGTAGGAGTAGGTACCCGTAGCTGTAGGTAAAATTCGTAGGTCGGCCATTTTAAATCAACCATAGATAAAAAAAAGCAAGATGAAATGATAGTCTCTGGTTTTATTTTTATGTAGTCTAGTCTAGTCGCGGAGGCCTCAGTAATAGCATTACTGAGGCCTCCGTGTCAGTAACAGTCGAGGCGCACACTAGTACACACCCAGTATTGTGTATATTGGTGCAGATGTATGCACTTCCAACAGCGACGTCCTTGCGAAATGTCACTGAGAAACAGCCTGCTTATTTTTAGTGATAGGGGACAACAATTAATGTACACTTTGATCAGATTTAAATATTAAAAAAGTTTTTCAGGATGTTATTTTTATAACCCACATACAATATTATTAAAAATTAACTTTTCATTTACACTGGATTTTTGTTTCCTAAAGTCGAATAACAAGTTAGAAACATGCTGGATGCAAACAATGCATCTGTGAGTACTACATTCGCTGCAATATCCATGCATGCTACCCGGCTCTGTGAAATATTTGACTACACACAATAATATATACATTTTTAAAAATTTTCATTGGAGGCAGACCTAACTCAACCCACGATAGATTATCAATAATGTTAAATATATGATACATGGCAAAAACATTCAAAAATATATTATCATTCCAGTAAAATGTAATAGTTTGTATTTGATAGCGTCGTGTGAACGGTACGAAACATAAGCGCTCGCGGTTCAACAGATATCTGTTCACGGTTATATTCGATGTCTGAACAGGCTTTAATCTCACAGGGACTGAGGATATTCTATCTGGTACTGGGGTGTTATAGGTATCAAACCATTTTGCATATTTATTTGAATAAGATTAAAATTGAAGTGCGTTGTAATATCATTTTATTATGCTTGAACACACGAAATTAATGTTAAATAAATTCAGTATGTTTAGTTCCTCAATTATTTTTAGATTAGAACTGATTTTTTTTAATTGCAAAAAAATTAAATAAATTCAATGTGAAATTGAGGACGCAGATGGAACACCTAATCCACAGAAGTGAGTTTTGAGTCATTCTTTCACCTGTGTCCTAAATTTTAAATATATAATGTGAAAAACTAATTTTTTAGCTTCATTATTTATGACTTTGCATAGCAATAATTTATTAGTAAGGAACAATCCACACATTATAGTAGTTCCAGAGAGAGATCGTACATACATCATCGGTGAAATTTTTTCCTTATCACGTGTCTTGTATGAAAACGAAATGCAATCTCTCTCTGGAATTACTTTATAATACTAATTAGAGCTTACACCTCATGCTCAGAATTGAAATTTTAGACATAGCACCAAATGCATAATGTATTACCTGAACATTTCCTTGTTCAAACAGTAAAATGTTATTTAATTAAATGAAGACAATATAAGCGAAACTCAATTGAAAATCTGGAGACAGAAAAATCAAAAAAAGATATTGGCTCCGCTGGGGCTCGAACCCAGGACCCTTTGCTTTCATGGCAAGTGCTCCACCGATTGAGCTACGGAACCCATATCAAATTCGGTAAATTTTAACTGTATGATACGGGTTTCATAAAGTGATTTATTTATTACCGAATTTGATATGGGTTCCGTAGCTCAATCGGTAGAGCACTTGCCATGTAAGCAAAGGGATCTGGGTTCGAGCCCCAGCGGAGCCAATATCTTTTTTTGATTTTTCTGTCTCCGGATTTTCGATTGAGTTTCGCTAATATTGTCTTCATTTAATTAAATATTATAATTTGAGAATTTACTCATAAAGTTTTTTTTCCTCTTTGAATTAAGTGATTCAATTTTTTTTCACAAAAAGAGTTTTTTTTTCCATTTTCTTTAATTTTTATGATTACTGAAGAGGTTGAGGCGATGCACCACGACTTGTAAAATTCAAAATCAGACTGCTAACAATAACACTCTTTAAGTAGATGGCGATAAGGTTTAACCCGTAGGAAACGGCAAGAAATTTCAATAAATAATAAGTTTTTGTTGTTGTTAAAGTAAACACGTAGACAAGTACCACACTTGATAAAGTGATTTGTATTTTTATGTTTAACCCTTTGTAAATTTTTACAAAGGCCTCGTCAAACAGAAGGCATTATTAACCTGTCTGCTTGGTTCAATATATTCTCACCTCACAATCCGGAAGCCTCAGTTTCATGCGTAAATTCTGAAACCGTCACTTTGGATCGAGATTGTAAAATATCCACGGACATATGAATATATATGGACCTGCCCTAAGTGATAAAAACGTATTATTTCCCCCTCCACATGGCGCCGGCTGGAGCTCCTCCTTGGAACCGGCTCGCTCCATGGGGAGGGGATAGAGCCTCGCTTGAATCTAAAATGTGTGATGTCATCATTCTTGCCGTGAACAGCGAGAAGCTAACATCCATACATTTAACGAAATATAACGCCAAAACGGTAGCTTATGATATACAATATATCTGCATATCAATGTGCACATAGCGAATGTGGGCGGTTCTTCAGTGTGCTCGTCGCTGGTTACAGGGGTAAGTAAATTATGAAACATTTGTAAAAGTGTTTAAGTGGGGCGAGTCTTTTTGGGGCGAGCATTTGGCCTTAGCAAATATGTTATTATCGTGGCAAGCAATTCATTCTCCCATGTAAAAAGGTCTATTCATTCAAAGCAGATTTTGCTTTTGAACTAAATGGTGATATTGTAATGCGAGATGCCTATTTACTGTCAGATTGATTGTATAACGAATCACAGTCATCTTTCCCCTCTTCGCCCTCCATAGTTTGGTTTTACCCCTCATCTGTAATTTCTTGTCTATCCATTTGGATGTCTATGAAAATATCTATGCAAATAGCTTTCATATTTCAAAGATAATAATAAGCATTATTTCGTTCTCTTTCTGGTTAAAAGAAAAATACATATGTTTCCATGAGAGGAAGAGAGATATATAGCTTTTAAAATGTAAGGTCGCTCGGGACGTTTTTGGTCGAAAGTATAATACGATTACGTGTTTTGGGATGTATGTATTCCTAAACAAGCAGACGAGTTAATTAATCTTGTAGAGGTAATATTCACAAAATGAATACATAAGGCCGCCACTGCAATAAGGAACTCAAGTGAAAAATATTATGGCTTTAAAAAAATATGTTCATATAGACCAATAAACGCTGATTCTGAATATATAAGTTTTATTTCATAATATTAAACGTAGAGTTCTTAAAAAATTATTTAAATGTGCATTTTTAAACCTCTTGTCAAAACACACTGTAAAGTTGGTATTACTGAATGGTTAGTGCTGACGTCATGCGTCACCAGTCATTGTATTGAAATCTTTGATTATGTAGGTATGACATAAGCCATCAGTATTAACAAAATTTCATGTTATTCGTTATTTCATACTGCTTATAGAGATTTAGTCGTTGTGTTTATTGAAACGACATTTGCCTAAATAATTCAGTATCAAAAATAGAGGTATCTCTATTAGTTTATCTCTATTATTTAAAATATTGAAAAACTACTGCACAAAAAAATAGTAATGCTACTTCTAGGGAGAATGCTTCGAATAACGCTATTCAAAATGGCGGCACTTGATCAGCTGATTGCCCAATCCTATAGTAATTTTTCAGGAGTGATGATGTCACACGATTCACCGTACATACAGTGGTCTTAGGGGGATCTTGAAAAATTAAAACTTTGACAATTATTTTAACCATTAAAACTAACTCTAAAAATAAAAATAAAAATTCAGTTATTTAAGTTAGAAGGTCATTATTCATAAAAAAAAATAAAAAAAATTGGACTGGAGTTCTCTATTGCTGTGCTTCGCAACATGCGTAGACATGATTCTTCAACATTGCTGTTGCATGGCTCCGAACCCTGGGGGTTAAATTCCCGCTTATTACCAGGGTTTAAGTTACCCCTAGGGTTAAGTTACCGCCTGTTTTGATTTATGCAAGAAAAAACATTGCCAAAAAGCGTGTCTTATTTTATTTTGCGTAGTTCATTCACAAATATTTCATCGTATTTTTAAACGACTTCGAAAAGGAGGAGGTTCTCAATTCGACTGTATTTTTATTTTTTTAATTTTTTTATTTTTGTTACCTCAGAACTTTTGACTGGGTGAACCGATATTGCTGATTCTTTTTTTATTTGAAAGCTGGTGCTTCCCGTGTGGTCCCATTTTAATTTGGTCCAGTTTTGACCATGGCATCCATGATAAAATCATGTAAGTCTTAAATTTGCATCAAGTAAGTGCGCGACAAATGGACGAATAACTCAATATCACGCCAACCGATTTCAATCATTGTTTTTTTATTGTAAAGGATGTACTTCAAGGGTAGTTTGATGATAATTTGGTTAGGTTCTGATTATGGGATCCATGAAAAAGTAACGGAACTCTCCAAGCAAATTTACGATACTCGGCCGAATCTTAATCAATTATTTAGTGTACTTCAGATTCATTAACCCTTTCCCTGCGGGAAGCGCACCACTGCGCCACCCCGTACATGCCCTGTACGCGGGCGGCGCGTCTGTGCGCCGCGAAGTTTCTCCGGCATTATGTATACGAAACATACTTGAATATGGTAAAATTTATACTCCTAAAAATTCTCAAATCCTTACCCTACTGACATCTTGCGATATTTATCCGTAATACGTATTCTAATCAGAGTTACAGAGATTTGAAGGGACCTCCCAACTCAGAGCGAAAATTGAATCAGTTTGAATTCTTCCCGCGTCTTTACACACGCTACTGCGCAGGCGCCTCTCATAAGCACTCGTAAGATTCTCAAGCGAAGAGGCTCGCCGAGTAATACATTATTATATCGAATTAATTTTTCCTTTTTTGTCGATGTGAACTATTGTGATAAACGTGGACATTTATCTGATTTATCATATTTAAAAATAAGTTTTTTTTATAAATATACTTTCAGACTGTGGTAGAAATATAAAATTTGATCAGTATTAGATTATTTTTTTTAAACAAAAATAAGTGATTCAGAGTGTTTTTAGTGGACAATCAAGTGTAGTGATTTTATAACTCTTTACGAAAAGTTGAAGACGCTTGAATTTTTATCAATAATTGAAATTATTTTTATTACCAACATACAAAATGTCGGGTCGTAGTCTTAATGACGACGAAATAATTAGGCAACTTTAGAAATAGATTATGATTTCCAACTTAGTGAATGTGACGAATATTACAATTACGAAGCTGCAGTTGTTTTTATTATACGGCCCTTTTTGAAGTGTGTGTCAATATTTCATTCATCCAGCCAATCGAGATATCGCGCCACAGTTGAAGAGCTGTACTCCGGTATGTTGATATGCTTATTGTGTTGACCTTGAAATATTAATATGGCGGCCTGACCCAAACGTATTCATAACACTACTGAAATAAGTGTCGAAGATTTATAGAGTTCCATTGATAAACCGAATGTTTATTTACACTTGAAAAAATACTTCAAGACATAAGTGATTTATTTTTTAAAACAAATATTAAAATCCACTCGTGATTATTGTTTAAAGCCATAAATTAGATTAGTGATAAATAGCCCCGCGTGTGAACGAAGTGACACATATTTTTGACGCAGAGAAAAGGTTAAAAATAAAAAAATAAACAAAAATTTTAATAAAACAAAAAAATGACTTAAAAAAATGCACTAAAAAGTAAAAAAATAATTTCATATTCTTCTACAACTTAATAATCAACTTACTTTTTCTACTCATCAATATGTGGGTACGATTGTTATTTTTGGAGTCGGTGTCAGCCGTTTTTTGAAGTTGTTTTTTTGTTTTGTTAAAATTTTTGTTTAATACGATCATTTTCTAAAGCACTCAATTTTCCATATTATTCAATAAAACCGTAACCCAAAAGGGGTTTGTAAGTAGAAGATTTTGAACTAAAGCAGTTTTTATAGGTCTATATTTTATTTTTTCTGGGCTTATAAAAAGACTTGTCATAAAATACTGGATTATTTCAAAGGACAAGATGCATTCTACTCGCAGTATATAATTAAAGCATCTAACATATTTCTAAGCAATCTAATTTTTAACCAAAAAAACCCGATTTTGCATTACGTTGAAGCGCTTCACCTTAATCTACATCAATTTAGAATCCAACAGCTGTAATTTAAGCTAACAATTTTTATGCAGTCATTTTACAACTAATATTTTACATATAGACTCAATGTTAAGATTTCAGGTACTGAAATATTAATATTTGTGATTGTCACCCTAATGGTTGTGGCAACATTTTTTTGTGTTGGCAATTGCCAGGGCGAGTTCGTATTGCCACGGATTTTAATTCCTTCTCTTGTTACCATCCGTCTTGGGCGGGTCGTTTTTGGCAAAACGTCTGCTGCCAGGTTTTCACTTCATGTGGGTTATAAAACCGCGGAGAGAGATAGCATCATTGAGCTCACCCTACATGAGCTACCCTACGGGTCTTTTTATTGTGTGAATAAAGACCAATTATTCAAGAGCTGGAGTTGTTATTGAAGAGTTACTCCAGCCACACTTCCCTTTGGAATCTGGTGTTACCACGCCGGATTGCTCTGTCAGGAGAGCGGAAGTACAGATCCTGAACATTGGTCCTTCGAGCCGGATGATCATTATTTGGATTGATTCATTCAAGCTGGGTGATCATTATTTGGATTGATCCATTTGAGACGGAAGATCATTATTTGGAGTGGCCCAGTCAGGCCTCATCATCATCGGGAGTGGTCCAGTCGGCGTCCTCATCACCATCATTGGATTGATCAAGCGAGCCTCATCACGACGCTCGCATGCACAGAAAATCAGGTTGTAGCCTTCCTTTCATTGTCCTTTCAAATTCCATTTTAATAAGCTAAAAATCTGTGTAGATGCCACATTATTTCGCATTGATTATATCGAATTACATTCGGGTGTTCATAATCAGATGCTTTCAATATAGCATAAATTTATTGGTGATAATAATTTTTATTGTTGTATTCAGTCTGCCGAATAACTTTGCTTTGCCTACCTACATTTCTAGCCACGCGTTTGCAAGTTTCGTCTTTGTATGCCATAGTATTGTGATTGGGTTCTCTATGATCTATAGTACTAATCATTTTTGTTTACGTCAAACCGCGTCAAACTGCCGTATTGTGTTTTCAGTTTTTAAATCAAGTTAGTGTTATTTCGTTAAAAAATGGAACTCGACAGGTTGATTAAACGGCGCGGGGTTTTGAAAGGTTCATTAACGAGATTCGAAACCTATTTAAGCAACGAAAATGATATTACACCTGGCGTATTGTCATCGAGGTTAGACGCCATCAAGCCTTCTCTGATAGAATTCTCCAAAATTCAGCTGGAGATTGATTTATTGAACAAATCAGAAGATAATGACGCGAGGGATAATTTTGAAGGTACATATTTTAATATAATTGCATTAGGACAGGAAATGTTATCAAAATTTAAGAAGATTGAAAATGTCCCAAATATCTCAGTAAATTTACCACCAATCTCTATTCCAGTGTTTTCAGGTGACAACCATAAATGGTTGACTTTTAAAAATTCGTTCATTGCCTTAATTCATGATAACAGTAAATTAAATAATGTTCAGAAATTTCATTACCTTATTAGTTATGTGTCCGGAGAGGCACTTGATTTGATTAGTTCTCTAGAAATAACCGGGGATAATTATAGTGCAGCTTGGACAATGCTT
The DNA here is from genome assembly GCA_929108145.2 of Limnephilus rhombicus. Lineage (NCBI taxonomy): Eukaryota > Metazoa > Arthropoda > Insecta > Trichoptera > Limnephilidae > Limnephilus > Limnephilus rhombicus. Next base: position 13,229,279 of record OV815291.1, read on the forward strand.
ATTTCGAGATACGAAAATGTCCGACTTATAGCGAATAGACATTTGAATTTCTTATTTAATTTTACACCGTTAAAACGACAGAATCATCATGAATTACGGAATTTAATTGATCAAGCAAACATTCATTTGAGAGCTTTACACAACTTAAAGCTACCAACAGAACATTGGGATACATTAATCATACATATTCTAACCTCAAAGTTAGATAATCACACACGTAGCCTTTGGGAATCAATAGAGTGCGACAAAATTTATCCTACATTCGTGCAGTTTAGCAATTTTATTTCACAAAGGTCTCAGATCCTGGAAACTATCCAAGGTGACATTGGTGGAATGCAACAGAAATCGGAACCAGTTGCAACAAAACCAAGGTTTTTTAATTTTAAGGAAAGGAATTCTACAAACAAGGTTATGTTAGCGTCGGGCAACGTTAATTGTATGCTGTGTAATGACAGTCATTTCATTTATTCGTGCAAAATATTTGTTAACAAAGAACCAGCGGCACGAAGAAAGCTCGTATCAGAGAACAATTTATGTTATAATTGCCTAAAACCGGGGCACCCTTCAAAGGTGTGCAGGTGGAAGGAAAAATGCAGTGTTTGTGATCGAAAACATCACATTCTGTTACATATCAATACTGATAATGTACAAGCGGGTACTTCAGCTGGCAAGGGTCAGTCGGAGGCACCAGTAAATTTAACATGTCATAGTGACATGAACGGGCGGGAAATTTTACTATCTACCGTAATAGTAAAAATAGAAGACGCGTATGGTGGAACACACAAAATACGCGCACTTTTGGATTCGGGTTCAATGTCTAATTTTATTACAAAGGATACTTGTAAAAGATTAAATTTGCATTGTACAAAGTTGAATATACCTGTTTCAGGTTTGCATAATAATTTAATTCATGTAAAGGAAACAGTTGACATTAAATTTAAATCATTATGTTCTCAATACCGGGATGAAATATCTTGTTTGGTATTAGATGAGATTTCTTGCAATCTTCCGCAGACCTTGATTAATCCAAAAATGTTGAACATTCCAGACGGTATCCAGTTAGCTGATCCGCAGTTTTACCAGCCAGCTTCTATTGATATGCTGATCGGAGCAGAGATATTCTGGCAGGTGGTTCGTACGGATCAGATACAGTTAGGAAAGGATAAACCTTCATTGCATCGAACGGAGCTAGGCTGGATAATATCAGGAGCTGTACAGAGGCGTCATAATTCGAGGCCAGTTAAAGTTTGTCATATTTCATTAAATTCTTTGCAGAATCAAATAGAAAGGTTTTGGAAGGTTGAAGAATATGAAAATAGTAAGCATCACTCTCTGGAAGATAGTGAATGTGAAAAGATTTTCAAAGGCACGCATAAACGCGATGCAAATGGTAGATTTGTAGTCAACTTACCATTTAAATCTAACCTATCTCAATTAGGAGATTCATTTAGTATTGCTAAAGGTAGATTAGTGTCAATGGAAAGAAAATTCTTAAGACAACCTAGTTTAAAGGAACAATACTCGGAATTTATTGATGAGTATCTTGCATTAGGTCACATGACTGAATGTGAACCTCCAAAACGCGATGAAACTACTTATTATTTACCACATCACGCTGTATTTAAAGAATCAAGCACAACTACTAAAATTCGTGTTGTTTTTGACGGGTCGGCTAAACCCGCTCGAGGGATTTCTTTGAATCGCGCTCTAATGATTGGGCCCACCATTCAAAATGATATATTTTGTCACTTGGTATTTTTCAGAAAACATCAATATGCAGTCACCGCAGATATTGCAAAGATGTACCGCCAAATTAATATCAACCCGGAACACAGAAATTACCAACGTATATTATGGAGAAAGGATGCGGAGGATTGTTCGAAACACTATACGCTAAACACGGTGACATATGGTTTGGCTCCTTCGCCTTATTTAGCAATACGTTGTCTGCATCAGCTAGGTAATGACGTTTCATTTACTCATCCATTAGCTAGTAAATCCCTTAAGGAAAATTTTTATGTAGATGATTTTCTTTCTGGTAGTGACTCCATTGATACTTGTCACTTGCTTAAATCACAAATCATTAATGCGCTTGCTACAGCAGGCATGGAGATTAGAAAATGGAGGTCTAATGCGCCCTCGATTAATGATTCTAAAGATAATTTAGAATTATTGCCAAATGAATCCAATGAAGCTAAGATTCTCGGATTAATATGGGACACCAAACTTGATGAGTTTACCTATCAGGTAGAAAGCATAGACGCAAAGTTAGAAGTAACAAAACGTCAAGTTTTATCATTAATGTCAAAAGTGTTTGACCCTTTAGGACTGGTAGGCCCAGTAATCATTGTCGGTAAGATAATTATGCAAAGATTGTGGAAGCTAAAAATATCCTGGGATGACAAGCTACCCAATGACCTTTTATTGGCCTGGCAGACTTACACGCTGAGTCTCAGTAAAGCAAATCATATTCGGGTACCGAGGAAAATTTTCTGCTTTAATAAAAAATCTTTTAGCTTACACGGTTTTTGCGATGCATCTCAAGGAGCATATGGCGCTTGTCTGTATTTAAGATCTACCGATGAACACGGCATTCACCAATCACAGTTAATATGCGCTAAATCTCGTGTAGCCCCACTAAAAAATTTATCGTTACCACGTCTTGAGTTATGTGGAGCACAATTATTAGTTAAATTAATGAAGCGGGTGACGGCAGCTCTCCAAGTAACTGTTGACACCACTTTGTGGTGTGATTCGTCAATAACATTGGCTTGGATTGCAGGAGAACCGTACCGTTGGACTACTTTTGTTGCTAACCGCGTATCAGAAATACAACGTGAAGGTGATGGCGCTATATGGCGTCACATTAATTCAACTGAAAACCCAGCTGACATAATTTCCAGAGGAATAACATCTCAGCAGTTGAAAACATCTTCATTATGGTGGTCAGGACCACCATGGCTCACGTCCGACGAGGATAAGTGGCCACATTCTATATTTGATACTCCCACGGAGTTGCCAGAAACGGCGAGGATAGTTTTGGTTACTAGTAGTCCTGTCGATTGGGAAATATTTAATAATTATTCTTCATTAAGACGACTGAGGCGTGTAGTTGCTTATATGTTACGTTTCATACATAACTGTTCTAAACGAAGACCGATGCGGGTCGACGAGCTTTCTGTAATCGAACTGGAACATGCCATGCATGTATTGATTTTGAACGCTCAGCGATTCGCATTTCATGATGAAATAGCGTCTGTGAGTAATGGAAGATTTGTATCTAGGCGGAGCAAGGTAAAGGCACTAAATCCTTTTATGCAGGATGGGTTGTTGAGGGTTGGAGGTCGACTATCACAATCCGATATTACCTCGCTCTCTCAAAAACATCCAATTTTGTTACCACAAAATCATAAGTTGACTGACTTAATAATAACCCATCTGCATTATGAGAATTTACATTTAGGATGTAATGCTCTGCTCGCATTACTGCGTTTACGTTTTTGGCCAATATATGGTAAAAACGCAGTGAAGCGAGCACTGCATAAATGTATTGTATGTTTCCGAGTCCGTCCGCGCGAGTGTCGCCAGCTCATGGGTGACCTTCCTGCTGACCGATTCCGAATCCAAAGAGCATTTTATGTAACCGGCATAGATTTTGCAGGTCCAATTTTAATTAAGTCTGGTTTAACCAGAAATGCTAAGAGTGTAAAATCTTACATATGTTTATTTATTTGTTTTTCAACAAAGGCAATTCACCTAGAATTAGTGACTAATTTAACTTCAATGGCATTTATGAATGGATTGAAAAGATTTATAGCTAGGAGGGGTAAACCCTCACGACTCTTTACTGATAATGGAACTAACTTTACAGGTAGTTATAGGGAACTTACTGAACTATTTGATTTTTTGAAGGCATCTGATAAAGAAATCCATAATTTTTTGGCCCAGCAGAATATTAGCTGGAGTTTCTTGCCTCCCCGCTCACCGCATCACGGGGGACTTTGGGAAAGTGCAGTTAAAATGACCAAGTTACATTTAAAAAAAGCAATGCGGTCAACTGTTTTGACATACGAAGGCATGAATACCATACTAATACAGATTGAGGCTTGTTTAAATTCCCGTCCTCTGACTCCATTAACATCAGATCCAAATGACTTAAACGCACTCACTCCGTCACACTTCCTTATTGGCGACAACCTGTTAGCATTGCCTGAGCTTGATATCCACCATCTGCCTACAAACAGGCTTAATATTTACCAAAAGATGTCTACCGTTGTTCAATCTTTTTGGCACAGATGGAGCCGGGAATACCTAGCAGAATTGCAGAACCGAGTCAAATGGCAAGAAGGACGTCAACGCAGTTTACAGCCTGGTGACATGGTCATCATCAAAGACAACCAACTACCTCCGCAGTACTGGAGGATGGCGCGAGTGACGGAGATCCACCCTGGCCAAGACGGACGCGTCCGCGTCGTCTCCTTGAGGACGGCCAGAGGTGTCACCAAAAGAGCCGTGACACAGCTCTGTCTACTTCCCATGGAGGATCCTTCCTCCAACCTGGATTAAGAACCAATTACAACGCTAAAAGTGATGTGATGTGTAAATCAAAGTGCCGTCAGGCTCATCAGTGCCAAGTGTTAAACTATTTTCTCATAAGTGGGTGCAGCGCACCAGACGGTTCTACGTTATTAAACTTTATTTTTTAATGTCAAGTCTGACATAGGGTTATATACTTATTTATAAGTTTTTTGTTATTATTTTGATATCCATATATTGAATATTGTTTATTTTTGTATGTGAACTCGTTGGGTAAATTCTGAGTACCAATGTTGCAATCTCTTCTTATATTATTGTATGAAAAAACGACTATTCCTTAATACTCGTTTTTGGGCGGGAATATGTTAAGATTTCAGGTACTGAAATATTAATATTTGTGATTGTCACCCTAATGGTTGTGGCAACATTTTTTTGTGTTGGCAATTGCCAGGGCGAGTTCGTATTGCCACGGATTTTAATTCCTTCTCTTGTTACCATCCGTCTTGGGCGGGTCGTTTTTGGCAAAACGTCTGCTGCCAGGTTTTCACTTCATGTGGGTTATAAAACCGCGGAGAGAGATAGCATCATTGAGCTCACCCTACATGAGCTACCCTACGGGTCTTTTTATTGTGTGAATAAAGACCAATTATTCAAGAGCTGGAGTTGTTATTGAAGAGTTACTCCAGCCACACTTCCCTTTGGAATCTGGTGTTACCACGCCGGATTGCTCTGTCAGGAGAGCGGAAGTACAGATCCTGAACACTCAACACACTTGACACGTGTCTTGCAATATCAAATTTGAAATTTGGGAATACAACGATGTAAAAAACGTATTTCCCTTGTGAAAAGATTTCCAAAATTTGAAAAACTGGTCCCACAAAAAAATCAATATTCTTTAAATAAATTCAAAAGCATCAACTAACTGCATCACCTGATGCCATTGATATTTTTCGATGCCTGATTATAATGCCTAGTAAAATTTCCGCAGATTTGTGTATCAGTAATGCGGGTGTTTTTTTCATGTTTTATGGTTCAACAAAAACCTATTTGAGATATGCGTAATAGCTAAAACAAAATCATTTCTTTATTTCTGAAATGCACCAATGCACCAATGCACCAATGCACCAATGCACCAATGCACCAATGCACCAGTGACACCAATGCACCAGTGACACCATCAGTAAAGGTGAATATTCAGTACACAGAGTACATTTTTTTCAGCGACAAAATAACATTTTCAATACAAAAGAGTCTGTCCCAATAATAAGGCGAATAAATGCTAAATATTTACATAATTCATTTGAAGATTTTCATCACAAAGAATTTAGAGAATATAAATTGGAATTGATTTAGGCCGGTTACAGTGCTCGACCGACGGTCGGTGCGTACGTCGGTCGCGCTTGTCATTTGTATGAAAATTCTTAAATCGTGCAGGACCGACCGTACGCATGCGTATATCGCTACGCAGTGCGCACTCGAGAGTGCGAGAATCGTCGGTTGAGTACAAAAACTAACCACAAAATAAGCAAAATGTACACCTTTATGAAACCAAAGTTTCGAATCGCATTTTGAAATAAATTTATGAAACTTTGGGAACTTTTTATTAATTATTTTTTACATGGAATGAAAAAAAGTGAGGTGATATTAATGTTTATAATACATTTGTATAATAAAATACTTAAGTGATTTTATTTTTTTACATTATCAGTAATTTTAGTTAGAATTTATAAAATTTGAAAGCGTATTTTATCTCCTTTTAAAAACAGTTTTCACTTTTTGGATACATTCAGAAATATTCCATTTATTTGGATTTTATTGCAAAGGGGAAATATTTGACCCTCTCAAATAATACAGTCGAGGACTGAAGCGTTTAGTTGAAAAAAGTCACCGGTGAAAAAAATTTCATCTACATTTTCCGTTCCAAATAACTTCAGAAATCATTGGTTGAATCAGTTGCGTCTCTTAACACCCTAACGCTCTCAAGACACTTTTCTTGGGACAAAATGATTAGTGTCACATCAAAGGGGATTGATTTGTCACAACCTCCAAGATCACTATAACCTTGCGCATATTATAATAATTGGATTAAGGACTCTAAGTCCAAATCAGGCACTTTTTAAAAATTTTTGTAAAATGAACCGTGAACTAGAAAATCTAATTGAGCATCATCAGACAAATCATAAGATTTTATAGGTCCCAAAGAGTGTGGTGGGATGGACGTGTTGAGAGAATACCAGTTGACAGGACACCAAAAGTTTTGACTGTGCGAGTGGCCCAGTGGAAGAGACCAAGTGGCAGAATGAGGAAAAGGTGGCTAGACTGAGTGGAAGAGTATTGGAGGAACGCAAATTGATAATGACTAAATTAAGGGTGTTTGGGCTGGAAAGGGGTGTTTGACTTCTGGATACATTTCCAAGGGAGCCCTGAATTCCTCCACGCTTAATATGAACTCTGGCGCTGGTTCGTCGCTGCCCGGTTTGGTACAACCAGAAATTTGCAGGATGGTGGGATTAGCTTTGGACATCTCCTTTGCGCAATCCAATATTTTGGGAGCAATTGGTTCGGGAGATTCACCTTTCTTGTTGCCTATCACCTGGTAGAAAAAAAGAGCATTAGAAAGGTTATAATTTGAATTTTTACTATCAAAGGAATCTCCATAGTAACCAAAACAAATAACAAAATGACAGCGCACGTCAAACAATTACTTAGCAACGCTTTGCTTTTCGTCCGGACAATAAAAGTATTATAAATAATTTCATAACGCCAGAGTTTACCAATATATACAGCCTATATTACTCGCAAATAATGTAGCTTTCTATTAGTGAAAGAATTTTTAAAGTCCATTCAGTATTTATTGCGTGAAAGAGTAACAAACGTCCATACATCCATACATCCATATATCCATACATCCATACGAACTTTCGCCTTTATAATAATAATATAAATAGGATATTTATACAATAAATTATACTCCTCAATCCACTACATAAATTAATAGAAAAAAAAGGTTTAACTAATTTTTTTATTATTATTTTGTTCCAATACTACCCAGATTCATCCAATAATCAACATAAATTTCTTTTTACAAAAATAATATTTCAGTTTGGTTGGGTATTTCAGCCTGAAATCCAAAATTTTGATTATTTTTTATTTTTTGAAGTGAAAACTTCTTTAGCACCGTTGTAATTTGAAATTCGATGAAACGCAAAAGAGACAAACACATACATCTACAGGATTTGGCCTGCGAGACAATGATATAGAATAGTCAGTCTCCTCTTTGTGCGGTGCTTCATAGCCTCCCCACTCTTGTCTACTTTAGTATTCTGAAGGTTTCACTTTTACTGCATGTGAACTGCACACAATTTTTTTTCCATAGCTTTTAATGAATATTCAAAGAGGTGTTGAGTTGAGATGATTCTGAGTTTTCATGGAACTGAACAAACAATATGATATCTTTCCTTTTTTAAATTAGGAAAAGCTGGAAAGAAAATTGAATTGCAAAAACTGGAATAGAATGAATATAGAAAAAATCTTATCAAAAGTGATATTATATAATTACCTGTACAGAAAGCTTCTTGAAATTCTTCTTGCTACCCGACATAGAGTGTTCATCGTACCATTGCTGTATCTCCTCAATGGTAATAGTCTTCAAACACTCAATCTGAAATCATAAAAACAATCAAAAAGGTTACAAAAATTAGGTGTCGAGTAGGTACCCACATATAAAAAGCCTTGAAAGAAGAAGAGTAATGTTACCTACCCAGCCAAAACAGTATTTGCGTTATTGGCATCAGTGTTCTAATTTCAAATGCGAGTTTTTTCTATGATTGAAAACTGACATTTGGGAGGGAAAATAAAAAAAGTGTTTTTGTATTTTGGCAATACGTTTAGGGTTAGCGAAAATGGACGAATTATATTGAAATCAACACTTTTTATGCAAATGGTTTTTGTAAATAAATTAAAAGACTATAAGGTAACCTAAGGCGTATAAGCTGCGTTACAAATGATAGGTTAGGTTGAGTTTGAAACAAAGTTATGCTAAATTAGTTATATACTTACAAATGTGAGGTTAGGTTTTGTAAAAGGTTATGCTGAATTAGTTAGGTACTTCAAAAATGTTAGCTTAGGTTAGGTTCGATATAAGCTTAGTCTAAATATTGCGGATATGGTTTGCTTCATCAGTTATGGCTCTAGGAACATTCACCGGCCACAATTCACTGCAGAAAATTTACCGCACACAATAGATAAAATAGAATGTCTGATTGATGACAGGTATGTAAATTTTTTTAAAGAAAGACAAACATTCCGGGTTACGAATAACCCAACGATATTTAAAAATCTACTACCACCACAGAAAGCCCAAAATGTTGGTTGTGTTGGAGGACTTAGCCAGCCGAGGGATCGAACACGGGACACCTGGGTGGGACCCAAACGCAATGTCAACTCACCACTGACTATATTACAATAATAATAACAAGTTAACCTGATCTAACCCAACCTAACTTAACAACATAACATAACCTAAGAGAAATGTTATTTTCTTTGGCTATTATAGTTGAATTAACAGGATACCCATCATATATGTGCTACAAATGCAAGGTTAGTCACCTCTTCCTGTAGCCTGTTGAAGCTGTACTCGGCTGAGCTGATCTCTGCCCAGTTGCGGCTGAACTCATCCTTCAGTTCCACATCCACGCAGCGCTTCATCTTGATGAGGGCTCGCCGAGTCTGCTCGAAGGTCTTCAGCGGGAGCTTCTTCACATCCTCGCCGAAGGAGGCCAGGAAGCTCTCGATGCGCTCGTCTATGTGGTCGGCACTGACACGGGGAAATCATAACAGTGTCTCAACTATTTAATAAAATGGAATGAAAAATTTTCATCACAATGGCAACACCGATTTTAATTAAATAAAATACCCTAAGAAAGGACTTAGCATACCAATAAAACGTTATACAAAAATGGCGATGAAGACGGAACCAATATTTATTGAATAATATTGACCCTTTGGAATAAGAAGGTTCCATCTGTAACGTCGTATGATATTGGGATCTATAGTAAGCTACTTTAGAGTTCATTATCGCATGATGTTACTGCGACAGTTGAAATTTTGTTATTCTAAAAGTTCGATTTATAAACTGAATAATAACCATGAAAGATAATCAGCCTTACTAATAAAAAAAACACATAAAGACCGTTAAACGATATATATATCGAGTGGCTGTTAAATGGAATTTTTAAAGCATCTTTTGGGGCATGCGGCGGCCATATTTTTTCAATAAATTTGGAGTACATTTTTTTTGTGACTTGTGAAATTTCATGCGCAGTTATTTAATGTTTTTAAATATGATTTCCGTTTAAATTATCGATTCACTATTATATTAGCATAATTGAATATAATTTCTATTATTTGCGATATTTTGTCAGTTTCTGTGCTTTCATAATTTCTTTGTTGTTACTTTAATTTTGTTAACCTAAAAATATAGGTTATTTGAATAAATTATTTTTTATCCTTTAAAACTTATGAAAAAGTAATATTATTTAACCCCTCCGAGTTTTCGAGAATATTGGCTTTTGGTGTCTCTAACAAAATGACATTTTACGAAAACTTTTTGTTATTACCGCTTCACAATTAAAGCTCTATAAATGAAACATTTCTGAACGTAGCCGAATAGTAAAAACTGTTTTAAAAAGGTTACAAAATAGGCTTTCAAATTATTATATTACAAATAAATATTAGCATTTGTAAATATTAAAATTTAGAAGGCAAACATTAAAAATAGGTAAAAATGACTCACGTGATGTTTTTATGTGAAAACGGTACTAAAATCACAGATTATGTAAACAACAATACTTATTCTATTGAATATATGTGTAATAAACACTTTTGTCACCTCACTTTTTTATCATTTCATATAAAAATATTTAATAAAAATTTAAAATGTGGAGCGCGGTGGAGCTGCTGGTAGCAAATTTGCGCGGGTAAATATTTTTGTCAACTACACGACTGACAGCTGATTCTTGTTATGTATATAACAAAGTACCAGAAATTTTCAATCACTCTTTTGGAACATTTTTTATAATTTTTAATTGTATGATCGAGGTAAAAAGTGAAGTGACAGTTTTCTTCCAAATTCTTTAAATAAGAGGATTTTTTTTTTTAAAATTTTGAATTTTCTATAATTTTTTTACCATTTAATAGAATATGTTTACGGTAAGCTGTTTTTTCAACTTTTTTCATGTTTGAAGCTTAACCCAATAGCTGCCCAAACAATATACTCTGTCAACTACCACACGCCAAGCTATTTAAGCCTTTTTTAAGTTCTCAATTAAATTAATCTTTACGGCATTCCCTTTGCCATTGAGGGCTTTGTTTATATTAGACACTCATTACTGATATCTTTAGTACATACTTGATAAGATATTTGAATCCTCGAGTGTGTTCCGTAATGTATTTTCGACATAAATAATAAACACCAACAGAATAATTGAGTGCGCGGCCATAGTGCTGACTCACTAACACAAATAAACAAAGAGATATAAGATAAACACTCACATGTCATTATGGATTGTATCAAGTTCGGCAACGATTCTCAAACTTTTTCACATTTTATATTTGATATTGCACTAGATTGTATTACATTTTATTTACACAATGTTTTAAAGATTAAAAATTAATATTCTTTTTTTTCGTGGAATATTGTTGAGCATGGCCAAACACATAACGGTACGTTACATTCGCCACACATGTACTTCGTCGCTTTTCTTGTTTTTGGTCTAAGTTTAGTGTTTGAGCAAACATAACAGTTTTTATAAGGTTTTTGGGTTTTTTCCTTTGCGGGTATAGGTATCGGCATATGTTTTACTAGCATTTTGGCAGATAACCGTAATGGCACATCTTGTGACGTACATGGACCAACTTCAGGGTGCGATGTAGTATGATATTTTTCTAATAATTGTCTTATCACATATAATTGGAAATCAGGAAAAGTAATGTTTTTGGAACTAACGGTTTTGTGCATAATGTACGAATTCAGTAAATATAAATCGATTAAATGAAAGAAAACTTTTTTATACCACTTAATTGATTTTCTAAGGGAATTAGCACTAGTTATCATCATATCCGCTTTATCTACTAAGCCCATGTTTTTGGCAATCTTGAATACAATTTGGCTTCGAAACTACTTCTCCAGTTCTAAAATTTATTTTCCCAGTTGGAGAAACTTTATCATCATGAAGCGTCGTTAACATGTGAATTTCTCTTTTGTCGTGCCATTTTAATGCCATCAGTGAATCGGAATACTAAGAAGTAATTTCTCCTTTCTTCAATTTATTGAATTTTGGCATGTTTTTACGGTTTTTTCGCACCGTTCCACATGCGTTAGTTTGGTGGTCATGCAAAAATTTAAATAATATTGGACTAGTGTACCAATTATCTACATATAATTTGTGGCCTTTACCGAGGTAGCCATTTAACATAGTGGTGACGACAGCTCCTGAAGCCCCGAGACATTGTTCGTCAGTGACATCCGTCCCATCTCCACAATAAATAATTATATCTAAAACATAACCTGTCTTCGAGTCGCACAAAACAAACATTTATATTCCAAACCGATGGCGTTTGGATGGAATATATTGTTTAAACTTAAGACGTCCTTTGAATTCTATGATGCTCTCGTCAATGCATAGATTTTCGTATGGCACCATTGTTTCCTTGAACATTTTTCGAGTGTGATTGACCAGAAGCTTAACTTTATTTAATTTGTCACCAGTAATTTGAGAATCAGGGTCTGACATATGCAGCATACTCAGCAATATCTGGTAACGATTTCTTGCCATCGTCTTGCCAAATATATTACTTGTCAGAAGGGGATCTTTCGACCAGTGCTCTTCTATCGTGTGGTGCTTATTTCTGGTCATTAGCATTGTCACTGCAATAAATATGTAGAGTTCATTAACTGATGTATCTTTCCACCTGCGAAGCCGTGAATTTTCAGAAATAACTTTATTTCTAATAGTCGCTTGATAATATTTGTTTGTCTCCTTGACAATTTCGGCCATTATATTTGTATTTAGAAAGTGTTAAAAAAAATTTATTTCCGGGGAATTTTCTGATAATAATGGGGTCGCGATTATTCCAGATGGAAAATCATTAAATTGATGGATGATTGGTTTAAAATTTCCGGAATTCACAGTCCAATTTCCTGACGAAGTTCTTTGGGTAACTTCAGTCTCCATAGGCTCATCTTCATTGTCACTAGGTTGCGTTATAAAATCCGAGTCATCATCACTTTCCTCAATTTCAGAGTCAACATCGAGGACGAATTCTCTTATCTCTTCTTCACTGAGATCGCGTCTTGACATATTTAGGGATATTAAAATTGAAGTTTCAAAAATGATTGTATAAAAGTACACACGAAATGAAATATCAAACTAAATTTAAAAAAAAAACATAAACTAAATTCTCAATTCGGGAATAAAAACTCAAGTCCACTTTTCCGCCGAATATCAAAAAAACTTTTAGAACCACACCACGGAGAACGTAATAAGAACCACGTGACATCCACACACACAACGCTGCGATGGCGGGAGAATCAAACGACTGCGCCAAGAAATCTGTTGACCTTTTTTGGATGCTGCTTTTCTTAGTATAAACAATTTAAATTATCATATTTTACAAGAGATGTCGCTAAGAAACAGTTCATAATATTTTACAAAATAATATTTAGCCCCATCTACCATTAGAACTTATAAATATCATCCTCAATACATTCATACTGGCGATTTACGTGATACGGCGTAAATGGCAGTTGTGTCACGGATCGTTCGTACGCCGATCCGCGTAAATGGCAGCGATTGGGTTAAAATACCAAAATTTTTAAACACGAAAGTATATTTCAGATACAAAAATCTTTGAAGAAGAAGGAGGCAGTGCAACACGGCATAAAAATAAAATATCAAAACTATACCTGTATTTCTCCACCTGCGTATTGACCGTGACTGATAGTCCCAGGACTCCGAAGGTGCTCCTCAGCATGCAGAACACATTGTATCCCAGCTGCTCCTTGGTGCGGAGGGTGTCAAAGAGGGGCTCTTCCATCAACATCTGTAAATATCAACTCAAATTAAAAAGACGAGATAATATATTTTGGATTGTTACTTATTTAACCTGTAATCGGCCGAAGCCGCTCATATGCGCGCAGCTTGTGCGCATGCGCGAAAAAAATATTTCTAAATAAAAATGTTTGTCTGCGATTTTGACCCTTCTATGTACAGAATTTGTATGAAAACAAGGTCAGAATCGCTTGCGCCAACATCATTGATGATATAGCCACTAGTTTCATTCACCTGGCGAAACCAGAATATTTTAAAATGATTTTTGTCTGTGGAATCGAAAGGTCATTTATGCCGTGAATTTTAGCTGTCAATATTGATGCGTATTCCTCGACTAAAACATCGTAAAACCTATTAATTTACGTAATTATCGCAAGTAATGTTGTTTGGGTACATAGTTTATTGTTCTAGGAACGTGTTTCAGTCAATGAAATATACGATAGCTTAAAATTAATCAACAAAACATTCAATTCAAAATTCAAAATCGTGTTTTGTTACGAAATTTCCGTATTTTTCCTAGAATTTGCAGGTCTTTGACAGGTTAACCGTAGAACGTAGCAAGTGGAAAAGAGTTAAGCTGAGCGGGATTGGAGATGAGCCACCTCCAGCAAGGCATATTCTACCAAAAAGAGTCGCTAAGAACTGCCCATGCGAGAATTGAGTGAAGCGAACGGAGCGAAGTTAACGGAAATAGAGACAGTTTTGCCCTTAGTACTGAGATTAAGTGAAGCGAGCGGAGCGAGGTCAACAAAAATCAAGAAATAACTTTGCCCACAATACTGATTCTAGTGAGTGATTCAATGAGTGATTCTTGTTTTCCACGTCTCATCCTTTTTGTCGACATTGCTATATTCTTTGCTAATCGTATCCCATAAACACGAAAATTAGCAGAACACTTTCAATAAACACCTCATCTCGAAAAAACGCAGCTGGCAACTGAATTGAGGATAGTTTGTGAGCGGAGCCCACTAGAAACTAGTCGGCGATGATGTGCGCAAATGGACTCGTTGGAACATATTTTAACTTGTTCGGTCCGCTCCGCTCACTCTGTTTTTGATGGAAGCACTTGTACGCAGTTGACATTTGCGAGTTGAGCGGAGTTCGTATGGAGTCGCGCTTTGGGCATTATTATTGACTCTGCATTATATGATTACGTTAAGTTTTTCCCTCGACACTCATGTAATTTGAGAGCATAATCATCAAGCTGACTGGCTTCTGGCCATTTATAGAAAAAGTTCAATATTTAGTTTTGTTAACGTTAAGTCTAAGTGAGTTTTGCTTAATCTCTCATCTGTCGCAAACCCGCCAGCAGGCCCAAAAAATCTTTGTTTTTTTTTATTCGATTTTAACCCTTATGTGTAAAGAAACTGTATGAAGGACAAGGTCAGAATCGCTTGCGCCAATATCATCTAGGACCTAGGTACTATTTAATTATTGTAGCTGCTCTGAATTATTTTAAAAGAATTTTCTATGAAATTTGCGGTCATATTTTCGAAATACCATCCAACGTTCAACAGGTTAAGCCTTTTTGCAGATTACTTGTGTTTCTGTTCGATTCTTTCTGCTATACTTTTTGTTTAAATAAGTTTACAAAATGGAGTCTTCTCACAACCGTAAACAAGGTACATTAACTTTAAACATGGAAATTTTACAAAAGATCTTTAACGGTGTTTGTTTGTTTTTATGAACTAACTTTTGTAATATTTTGTATGTATGCACTATGTATAATCTGCCGCTTTCACTAAATTGGATACTTGCCCAGTTTTTGGGGTAGCGGATTAGTGAGAGAATACTGTACATGTCGTAATACAAATGTGGTTTCAGCAAAAATTATCAGGATCCCTCCTACACGTTCGATGGCAATAGATTATGTACGGAAGGCTTACCACAATAGTTTCAATGATGCAGGACTCCCTCAGGCTGTATGCTCCGCTCTGGTAGTAGTTGGTGATATTACTGTTACTATTATCCTTGTTGAGGCCAATCACACGGCAGAACTTGGAGCCAGCGGGGATTTGCAAGACACGAACCTGGAAATCAATTTAACACAAGAGAGAAGTATGTATTTGAAATAACAGTTGAAACAAAGGAATCCTTGTGCATCGGTGAACGTACGGAATAGACGGGTGTAATAGGCCCATGGCATTATCAATTATTAGTATTTTTTTTTATTATTCTTTATTAATAAAAATATTAGTATACAGTTTTTACAATTTTTGTAAACTTTACCACACTGGGCACATGCCCAATTTATGGTAGTCGAACAGAGTATTGAATCAAATGGACAATCTTGACCTAATCTAATAAACCAAACTTTGTATCACATACCTTGGGTTTTTCTTCTTCCTTGAGCAACTTCCAATCCAGGTTATTCCGCATGGTTTTCCCAAGGGCCAGGGCGTCTTCCTTCATCAGGTTCCCCTGGACCAACATCTGCACCAGCAGCTTCTCGAGGAAGCGTTCTCCGATAGTCTCCACATCCTGGTATTTGATCTCTTCCAGGGCCTCCAGCTTCTGCATGTTGGTCCAGTAGGTATCCAGCGTGAGAGCGAATCTGATATCTCTAATTACCCAATTGTTGGAGAGAATAACATTGATTTAAGGTTACTAAGGACGGGTTGTTTCACACACATTCAAATATAACATTGGCATCAAATGGCCATTTGTTCCTATTTTGTTTTTTTTTTTACACTTGAAAGGTCCCTGTTAAATGTCAATTTTAAGTCTGTCTCAGCTTTTGAACAAATCAGCAGAAGACGCCAACTATCATGTCGTTATGCTTGTCACAGCTTACTAAAATTTTATAGAAAGCTGAAATACACCTAGAATGGGCGTCGATGGGGATGTTCAGAAATTCAAATGTCAAAAAAAAAAACAAAATGGCGCTGAATGGCCATTTGATACCATCGCACATTTGAATTTCTGAAACAACAGGCCCTAAAGAAATTCATTATATTAGGCAGTAAAAAAATTAATTGTGGTGTATCTCTACTCTACAATTTGAATCAATGAGGAAATTTTTCTTTCTTCTCTGCACTATTAGATTGTACTGATGAGCATAACAGTGTACAAAATATGCGTATGGGTACAAGGTTTGGATTTTGGCCCCTCCGATTTTTCTCCGATAAGCTTAGATTTGGTAATTTGAAGAAACTCTGTGAATTGAACTAAATTTATTTTAATTAGAGTCGGTATATGTACAAGATTTTTAGGGCACCACCGATTTTTGTCACTTCATGTGAGGGAGATGTATGATAAAAATGGTATTTTTCGCTTCGGGGTATACAGACATACGTTCACCATTTGTCACATTTTCGACTGTTGTTATTTTTAGTGTGTAGCATTATATATTTAAGAACAAAAGCAAAACTATCAGCGCATTAACATTTGACATTTTTGGAATATTATTTGGAATATTTTTTCAATATTGTCCTTGTAACTATATTCCATACTTTCAAAATTATCGTCACGGCTAGTAGCATTGGTAGGGGTCTACGGAGACGTCACAGTGCGGTGTGTGAGGGAGATGCAAGAAAATGATGACTTTTTTCCTTTGAAGGAAACAGACCTACGTACATAGTGTATCTCATCTTTTGAAAGAGCTGTAGCATTATTGTGTTAAGGAATTTATGTTTATTGCCTTTTTTTGCCGTCACGGTACCGTAACCGTGCAACTTGACAGTATTTACAAAATCGCACATTATTTTAAAAATATTTATTACATTGAAATGTAGTGTCAGATAATGACTTACTTGACGAGCTGTGAGGGTTTGTAGATGGAGTTGTGGTATCTCTTGGACTGGATATCCCTGATGGCGAGGTAAAGGGGCTCCGTTAGGACTTGCCGGTAGTCCCTCATTGTTTTAGTGATAACGTCGGCCAATATCTACAAACATTACAGGCAAATATTCATTAAGCAGTCAAAACGAAGACATTTGCGGCCGGTACAAGCGTGTGACATCCCCGGTATTTTTTTTTCACGTGAAAAAGTGAAGTAACCCAGAGACAGACTTAGGAAGAGACTCACCGGCAGCTTCTGGCTGAACCCCCAGAGACGGATGCTCAGCCCCTTCTCGTAGGGGTACATCTCGTGGTAGAGTCGCGCCATGCCGGCGGCGTACAGCTTCTCCGTCAGCATCTGCTTCAGGATCTGGCACCAGATGTCAAGCAGGGTAGAGCTGAATGAATATCAACATATAATGCAACCATTGCTGTAAAACAGTATCAATATATACGAGGGTAGTTTAAACTTTTTTTTATAAATTGTTGGATTTTTTTGGAATTCCGAGTTGAAGACATTTTAAATGTTGTTTAACCGGTCACATGCCGTGACATTTAGCGGAAATTCGCGGAACTTCGCAAAAAAACACTAAAAAACCACCACTTTGAATTTTGAATTGAATGTTTTGTTGATAAATTTTGAGCTATTGTATATTTTATTAACTGAAACACGTTCACAACACAATAAGCTATCTACTAAAACCACATTACTTGCATTTATTACGTAAATTAATAGGTTTTATGATCGTTTTATTCGCGATACACCCATTAATTGCGACCGTTAAATTCGCGACAAATTCTGACAGCCGATTGTCATAGAAGAAATCGTTTTTAAAATATTCCAGGGTGACTAGGTGAATGAAACTTGTAGCGTCTCCGAGAGTAATGACAGCGCAAGCGATTCTGACACTGTTCTCCATACAAATTGTGTACATAGAAGGGCCAAAATCGTGGACCAAAAGTTTTTTGTCGGATGTATTATTCAAATATTTGAATTATTTTCTCGCGCATGCGCATATGACGCGCGCGCCGGCGCGTCTCCGGCGTCCCAGCGGTTAAGTGGGGAACGGAACGAGGAGAAAGAGTTGAAAAGGGGTGTAAAACAAAGTGGTAAACAGAGAGGTATACTGAAAGTTTAATACTACATTAAGAATGGGACCATAAGTTAAGATTAATTGGTTAGTGACGTTATCTTCTGGTTTCTATTTCTTTCTGTTTAAAATGAAGAAACTGGTAAGGGTTTAAATATTGAGGGAAAATGATTTATTATGAAGTCAAACTGACATGCTGATGGGTTAAAGATTGATTGAAATTAATTATAAATTCAAAACAACTCACTCTTTGCAAGATGTCATGACGATGGGTGAAATCAAGTGGATATTAATAAAGGCGTTGGGCAGTCTGAACTTGTAGTCCGGCTTATACCATAGCTCCAGTAGACCATCATTGATGAGAAGTGAAGGAGGAGCATCCAATATACTTCTAATGGTATCTATCCTCAGTTTTTGCGCCTCGGCTTTCATCTGCAAAGCTTTCTTCTCTTCATCAGAGACTTCGGGAATTTCAATCTTTTGGATCTGTTTCTTGCCAGCTTTTGCCTTGGGACTTGCTTTTTTCTTCTTCTCGGCAACAGGTGCTGGTACTACTGCGGGCTCCGATGGCTTCTCCTCAGTTCCAACAAGCTCCGTCAGTTTGGAAGGGAGCGGAATGAGATCGAAGTTGTCCGTGATGAAGATGTTGGGCTCAGGCAGTCGGAATTCCTCGTAAGGCGCTATTTCTTTCCAGCGTTTCAAGTCAGCTTCAGGAATTTCTGGAAAAAAGATTATATTTTTTAATCAAATGCCGGGGCTCTGCTGGAGTGGACCTTCTATTTCCCTGGTCACTTGTGGGGCAAAAAAAATTGAAACTTTCGAAAACCAGAGTCCTTTGGGGAACCTAGGAGTGCTGAGGCCTCCTCTATAGACTTCCTTCATGGGGCCTGCAGGAGGAACCAAGAGCCAAGCCGTGGACAGGAGAGCAGAGGCCTTCTCCTTGAACTCTTCCCTTGTGGGGCCTTCACTCTGGGAATTGCACTCTTCCTTTGGGAATCAAGGAGGAATGAAGTGGAGAGATGATGTCCTCTTCCCATGCGGGTCCTTCAGGGAACCGTGTAGGAGTGAAGAGAAATGAGACCTGGGAAGACACATTGTGAACCCAGAGGATATAGCTACATTTCCAATGACAATCTTAATGAACTTTATAAAAGGGAGTGGGTTGCTGTCAAAGGAATTAGGTAAAATAGGAGATAGCACAATGGTGCTCACGAGAACTATATATAAACCGTCTCCGCTAATAAAAAAATAAAATAAAACGGTTAATTGCTCAAGAGTGCAGTTGGTAGAGTCGCAGCCCGGAAAGCCGAAGGTCCTGGGTTCGAGTCCCAGATGTGCCCATATCTTTTTCTGATTTTTCTGTTTTCAGATTTTCAATTGAGTTTCGCTAATATTGTCTTCAATTAATTAAATACTACAATTTGAGGTTTTACTCAATTAAAAATAAATATTGTAATATTTAAGTAAATGAAGACAATATAAGCGAAACTCAATCGAAAATCTGGAAACAGAAAAATCAGAAAAACATATTGACACCTCTGGGACACGAACCCAGGACCTCTTGCTTTCCGGGCAAACGCGCTAACCACTGCGCCACGGTGTCGATATGAAATTCGGTCGTTTTTAACTGTACCATACTTCGACTAAGAACCACCTACATTATCTTCATTTTCTTTTAACGCATATATTATTGGCAACTATCTTTATGTATGATTGCAAGATTCAAACCCGAACTAAATGCACTCTAGATAGTGTCTGGATAAATCATTATCCATTTATTTAATATGCGACATCTATCGACTTTTCTGCAAGTCTAGAATGAATATTTTATTTTTTATTTTAACTTTATGAGTAAAACCTCAAATTGTAATATTTAAATAAATGAAGACAATATAAGCGAAACTCAATCGAAAATCTGGAAACAGAAAAATCAGAAAAACATATTGACACCTCTGGGACAAGAGGTGTCAATATGTAAAAAGCAAGAGGTCCTGGGTTCGTGTCCCAGAGGTGGCAATATGTTTTTCTGATTTTTCTGTTTCCAGATTTTCGATTGAGTTTCGCTTAGATTGTCTTCATTTATTTAAATATTACAATTTGAGGTTTTACTCATAAAGTTAAAATAAAAAATTAAATATAAATATTGTAATTATTTACGGAGTTATCTT
This sequence comes from Limnephilus rhombicus, assembly GCA_929108145.2. Classification (NCBI taxonomy): domain Eukaryota; kingdom Metazoa; phylum Arthropoda; class Insecta; order Trichoptera; family Limnephilidae; genus Limnephilus; species Limnephilus rhombicus. The sequence continues at coordinate 13,249,964 of OV815291.1, forward strand.
ACCAGTCTTCTTGTATTCAGTTCCGAACCACTCTTCGATCTGGTCGTACTCTGGTGGTTCTTCATGCTGCTGAGAGAGTACCATAATGTTGACCTTCTCCGGCACCATGCAGTCCAGCACGTAGGTTATGCCCTGCACAAATGTCAACAATATAAATTGGATCGAATAAGAAACTCTAAAATCCACCGAACCCCCCCGTTGCTCTTCACAGAAAACTCGCAATTTAGATGGTCATCATTTAGACTTGGTCATGTATTAAAAATGCCAGAAGATCGAATTCTCCTTAAAATTCTAAATGGGAATCAGAGGGAAGACATCCAACAGAGCGCCTCAGACATAGGAGACAGAGAAGCAACCCAGAGAAAGTTACTGGACTTACTATGGACGGATGTCAGTGAACTAGTCCAGGACAGGGACACCTGAAGGCTCCTTTCCATCCCCGAAGAAGATGGATGTATGCGTAAAGCCAATATCAGTACAGTGGTACCTCTAGATACGAGTGCTCTAACATACAAAATATTTGAGATACGAGCTATTGAGGGAGCGAAGTTTTGCTTTGAAATACGAGCAACATTTGAGATACGAGAAACGGTCGGTTACACACGACCCACCAGTTTATTTCTCTGGGAAAATCCATGGGCCTGTGGTGGATGAGAGAGACGTGAACAAGCTCGTTGAGGAGCATTCTCAGGAAATGACGACCGTTGCAGCATTGGTTTCAAGGAGGAGCCAGAGGTGGGGGAGGTTATCTCTACAAGTGAGATGAAGTAGATCTTGGGAATGTGGGAGAGAGTTTCACAGTGGAAAAGAAACACCCCGAAACTAAAAGGTTTAGTACAATGCACTGCTGGATGCCGTAGCCTTAAAGATACACAACAGGTACAAATTGAATGTAACTGGCTATGCACCGGAGGCTATACCGGAGGTTAAACATGACTAGGTAAGCAATCCTGCAGGATTTCAGCAATATTTGATCCCGTGGATTTGTGGGATTTCATCTGCGGGATTTGCGAGATTGCAGAAGCCAAGAAGTCAGTAATGTCCATTCACGTATGGGTGACAGGATTCTCCATACATTTTTATTTTTTTATTTTTTTTTTATTTAGTAACTATATAATATTTTTTACATTTTTATATGAAACATGTTAGTTAGATGTATATATAAAATATATTCGTAGTCCTCCTCACTAGGAGATCCTGTGCTGAGGGGGACTATGCTTTGGATAAGTTTTTCAGCGACTTCTATGGTTTAACTTTATTGATTGGATAAGGTTTTCCAGAAACTTCTATGATGTTTTAAGTATACTAGTAAGTTCATTTTCCGATAGATTCTTCAGCCAACATTTAATGTCCTTAATGTAGCTATTTTTTATTTTTATTTGTTTGATACTAAGTGGGAGTTTGTTATATAACTTTACTGCTAAAAATGCAGAACTTCTTTGACCAAATGAAGAGTTACACTTTGGTATATTAAGTATGTCTTTTTGTTTGGCTCTGGTTTTATGAGCGTGTGAGGTGTCTGCCTCTGAATCATTTTTGTGGTGATGAACTAGAATGTTTTTGGCATAGATTTTCTGTATGCTTGGAACATCAAACTGTTTAAAAATTTCTACTGTTGACGTCCTTATGGGGACCTTTAGAATGGTCTTTATAATGCAATTCTGAGTTGTCTTAAGTTGTTTCAAGTGATTAGATGCTGCTGAGCCCCATCCTATTACTCCATATTCCAATCGAGAGTGGCATAAAGCATAATATACTCTCTTTAGATCCCTCATCGACAAGATGTTTCTTAATTTTTTGAAGAAGTAGATGAGTTTTGTTAGCTTTTTAGAGGTAAGATCAATGTGTGAATTCCACTGTAGATTTTCATTAATTTCAATCCCAAGATATTTAATACTTTTGGTTTGGGTTATAGACGGGCAGGAACATTGTGGAAAAGTATTTTGACATTCATGTAATTTGAGGGTATGCACATTCATTGGTTGTCCTCTTTTGTTTTTGGAGAAAGTTAGATATTTAGTTTTACTAACATTTAATGTAAGGGAGTTTACTTTTAGCCAGTATTGAAGTACAGCCAGGCCATGTTCCGCCTCCTTGTAGGTTCTTGTCCAATCTTGTTCGTGGAATATAATAACAGTGTCATCTGCAAAGCTCATTATGTTTCCATTAATGGGAAGATTCATAAGGTCATTTATATATATCAGAAATAGTATAGGTCCTAATACGCTTCCCTGGGGGACCCCGAATTTAATTGGAAGAGATTTGCTCTTTCTTTTACCAATTTGTACAATTTGTTCTCTTCCAGTTAAATAACTTCTAAGTAGGTTTAGAGTTGTTTCGGTTATTCCATTTTTTTTTAGTTTTAAGTAAAGTATTTCATGATCAATTGTATCGAAAGCTTTTTGAAGATCAATGAAAACAGCTAAGCATTTTTTGCCTTCATCCAGTTTTCTAATAATTGTATTAGTTACATTAGCTATAGCGTCACCAGTACCCAGGTTTTTTCTAAAACCATACTGCGTAGGTGATAATATTTTATTGGTATCCAAAAATGTAAGAACTTGTTTTTTTATTACTTTTTCCAATATTTTCGACAGAGGAGTTAAAATACTAATTGGTCGATAATTTGAAATATCGTCTTTGGGACCATTTTTATATAATGGTATGATCGTAGCAATTTTAAGACAAGCGGGAAAAACACCTTTAGATATTGATAGATTAACAAGGTATGTCAGTGGTTGAATTAACTCATTTTGTAGGTATTTAATTGATTTGCTTGATATCAGTTCATTTCCCGATGAGGTATTTGTGTTTAAGGAGGTTATAATATTTCTTATTTCATCACTTGTTATCTTGACTATATTGAGGCTGTTTTCATGATTTACATCATCATTCCTCATTGTTTTTTCGACAGAAGTAGATTTTTGTTTAATTTTATTTGCAAGGTTAGAGCCTATATTGCAAAAGTAGTTGTTTATAAAGTCAAGAAGTTTGTCTGGGTGTTTCGTAAAAGATATGGGAATCTCATCAATGTTTAATTCTTTAATGTTTTTGTCTTTATGCGAGGCTTTAGTATTTGTAATTTCATTTATGATCTGCCAGAGTTTACGGGAATCATTATTGCATTCATCAATTTTGTTTTTATAGTATGTTTCTTTAGCATAACGAATTACATTTTTACATGTATTACGATATCTTTTGTAGAATCGAAGTGTATGGACATCATAAGGGTTGATTTTTACTTTTCTGTGCAGTTCATCTCTTTTTCTGATCGAGTTTATAATATTCTGACTGATCCATGGTTTAATGTGAATATTTTTATGAGATACCTTTTTATCTGTGGTTTTGGTGTTAGATAGAATACTGTGCTGTATAATTTCTACAAAATAACTCCAAGCAGTATCAGTATCATCTTTTTCCAGAAGGGCGGTCCAGTCATTCGTTGTTAACTCCCTTTTGACATTTTCCCAATTTGTTTCAGACTTCGTTAGGAGTGATTTCGTATTTAGGTTTACATAAGAGTTATTTTTTGTTATAGATAGAATTATTGTGTAATGGTCTGTCAGTGTGGTAGTATAAATAATGGCTTGAGTTTTTTTATTAGTTTTACTAAAGATATGATCAATGCAAGTTTTGCTATCATTAAATACACGTGTAGGTTCCACAATTAGGCTTTCATATCCATGGTATGCAAGTGTCTGCATGTAATCATATTTTTTTGGGTGGCCATTTTCAAGGATATCAATATTTATATCACCGATAATAAATACATCTTTAGTGTTTTTTAGTAAACTCAGTTCAAACGATAAGGAGTTTAGAAATGGCTCCAGATTTTTTGTAGATGGAGATCTGTAAATTGCGAGTATTGTTGTATCATTGCCGATTGATATCCTTAGACAGTTCGCATTATTAATACCGATCTCTATGACATCAGCTTCAATATCTTCTTTAATATATACGATGACACCATCATTTTTGGTATTATTCATAATTGTAGAGTAAGGGACATATTTATCGATTTGTAGAGGATAGAACTTATCAGTTAACCAACATTCAGTAAGAATAATTATATCCCAGTTTAGATTTAAACTTTTTATCAATATTTGTAGTTCGTCAAAGTTTTTATTAATACTTCTAATGTTTTGATGCATTATGTTAAAATTATTTCTTATGGATGATAAGTTAGGTAAATTTGTTGTTATTGTGTTATCCATTTAATGCCATCTAAATTAATAATGTTTTTATATTACTTACTAAATTATTTTCACCATATCATCAAGGTGCTTAATGTAGATTATTTTATCTTCAGGTTTTTTACGAATCATAACTTTACCATTTTTGTACCACACATATTGGTATTTTTTTTCTATGGTTAATTGTTTTGTTTTCCATAGTATTTCTTTATGATAAGGGCTTAGTTCTTCCCCGATGAAGATTTGAGAGGTCGACAGATCCTTAATTTCTTCATAGTTTATTTCTTTCTTTTTATCAAGGAGTGAATCTCTTTGTCTTTTCTCGGAAAAGGTGACAAGAAGTTTGGGTGGTGCTCCATTTCGTCTGTCTGGGACTCGGATGACTTCAGTAATATCTGTATGTTTTATAGTTATCCCAGCTGCTGCAGCAACCTTCCTTATGATTTCAATTGGTTGTTCTCTTATTTTTTGGGGAATCCCAGCTATTTCTAAAGAATTACATTTTGACAAGGTTTCAATATCTGCCAGTCTAATTTCAAGTTTTTTTATTGTATTGTTTTTTTCATTCATATCTTTTTTTATATTTTCAAAATCAGTTTGTATAACTTGGTTTAAATTATTTGTAACATCAATTTTTTTTAGTATTTCATCATATTGAGCACTTATAAATTCAATGCTTTTTGTTGTTTCTGTGGTCTGAGATTCAATTTTGATAAAAATGTCCATCTTCAAGGTTTCAAATTTTTTATCTATATATTCGATAATTTTGTCCATGCTTATTTTTTCATCAGAAATTTGGTTTTTGCTTCGAGTGCTAGACATCACTAAAATCTTTGTTCAGAATTGCCCCTTACAAAAATGAATTCTTTCAACAATGTTTTGTTTATTGTTGTGACTTTATTGCATAGACAAAACTTGACATCTACACGTAGCGGATTTGCACCTTTTCACAAATTTGAAAAATAAATTGTCTGTGACTTTTAATGACAATGATTTCTTGTTTTGTGAAATTTTTTGAATCAAGATATAAAGTTAATACACTCTCCCACTCAAAGTATTACGCACTACCAAGTACACTGTATCACTAATTTATGAGTTTCAAATATGATTACACGTAAATTTGTTTAAATATAATTAACTTTGTTTTTAAATTAGGAGCTGTCAGAATCAGCTGTTTGTTTTAGTTATCCATAGATGTATGAACTATGTTTTGACATGATCTATGTTTTTTACAATCTTATTTTTATAAAAGTCTCCTTAAACATTTATTATTACATTAAGTTTTCTATGTATTTTTATAATATTACTAGTACCAAAGATGATTGATATGTAAAGTCCGGACATACTATGTTACCTTTCAACATCTTTTTAGTATATGCATTAGTATCAATAATACCAAATAATTAAAAAGATATTTATAAAACTTCGGCATTATTTCATATTCATACCCTTTAATATTTAATCCAGCAGGATTTATAAAATATATCCTGCAATCCCGCAGGATTTTTAAAATCTATCATGCAATCCCACAGGATTTGTATCTATCCCACAATCCTGCAGGATTTGTAAAATCTATCCTACAATTCTGCAGGATTTGCAAAATCCATCCAACAATTCTGCGGGATATGAAAAGCGTGCGGGATTTGCGAACTCTAAACATGACAAACACAAAAGGGGTAGAAGCAACCCAGACAAGGCAGTTTAGGAAGAACATAATGAATAATATTTACATCAGGATTGTATTCATAGAATAGATCTGCTCCCGTCAAATAATGCTCCGGAGGATAGAATTGCATGTTCTCAGCCAAGTTCTCCACATTGTCACACGGCTGGCACTCTTCAGCAAACCTGAAGTTCATCTCTTCAATGCTCTGCAAATAATACATATGTACATTCAATTTTAAAACTATTGTTAGGACACCTAATCCCATCAATATAATAACCATAGATAAACTCTCCCAAACCTAATTTCTATCGAAAAAGTAACACCACCTGTGATTAATTTCATAATACAATTTCCCATCGAATTCTGTCGAAACGACAAAAAAGTGAGGTTACAATAAAGTTTATAATATACTAGCTGACCCGACAAACGTTGTTCTGCCAAGTAAATTATTTCTATTGAATATTTTAGTTGTTAAATAAAAAATAACAAATGTATTGTAAGTGTGTGGGGACAGGATCTATGACAGAAAGAGGAATGGAGCGCTGTAGACGATGACTGCCGATAAAAGCACAAAACACCAACTAAAGTAGGAAAAGGAAATAAAGAAAATCAATATGAATTTTGAAGAGCAATTGAGTGTACGATATTTTTTGTCAGTCCGTCTTTAGCCAACACAAATAAGCTTGATGGTTTGTCCACGCGAGAACATGATGCCGAATGAAATATCAAAATGACGCAACGCTTCTCGAGGATGTCTTGCGCATATGTGGATGGAAGTTCGATGAGGCGGACGTAGCACCATCTGTCATTCAACAACATAAATAATTTCGTTCTGTTTGAAATAAGAAAGACAGTTAAATTTGTTCATACAAAAATACTAAAATCGCGATTAAAAAATTGGAGGGTAGGGGTAGAAGGGTTCAAATTTGAGGTTATAGGTATTGTTTGATGCCAAATTTGAGGTTATAGGTATTGTTTGATGCCAAATTAAAAAAAATGCAAAAAAATAAATTTGTCAAAAAAAATTTTTTTTTTTTTTGGGTAAGGACACCCTAATCACCTAGCGGTATGAAATATGCTTTAAAACCTATTCTCATACCTACCAAAAGTACATAAAAAATTTCATAAAAATCGGTCAAGCCGGTTCGGAGGAGGGCGACCACAAACACCGTGACACGAGATTTTTGTATATAAGAATCTAATAAAATGTTTTTTTTTCATCATCAATAAATTTTAGTTAGAAAAAACGTAAGGGGAGCCATTTTAAAAACTTTTTATGTTTGCATTAAAAATTGTATGTTTATTTCTAATAATAAAATTTGAAAGCATATTTCATCACCTTTCAAAAACAATGTTATATTTTCCGATACATTCAGAAATATTCCATTTATTTGGTTTTATTGCGGAATAGCAGAAATACTCTTACCTTCTGACAGAATATGCCTGGGGCCTGAGAGATTAAGTGAACAGAAATATTCCATTTATTTGGTTTTATTGCGGAATAGCAGAAATACTCTTACCTTCTGACAGAATATGCCTGGGGCCTGAGAGATTAAGTGAACAGAAATATTCCATTTATTTGGTTTTATTGCGGAATAGCAGAAATACTCTTACCTTCTGACAGAATATGCCTGGGGCCTGAGAGATTAAGTGAACAGAAATATTCCATTTATTTGGTTTTATTGCGGAATAGCAGAAATACTCTTACCTTCTGACAGAATATGCCTGGGGCCTGAGAGATTAAGTGAACAGAAATATTCCATTTATTTGGTTTTATTGCGGAATAGCAGAAATACTCTTACCTTCTGACAGAATATGCCTGGGGCCTGAGAGATTAAGTGAACAGAAATATTCCATTTATTTGGTTTTATTGCGGAATAGCAGAAGTACTCTTACCTTCTGACAGAATATGCCTGGGGCCTGAGAGATTAAGTGAACAGAAATATTCCATTTATTTGGTTTTATTGCGGAATAGCAGAAGTACTCTTACCTTCTGACAGAATATGCCTGGGGCCTGAGAGATTAAGTGAACAGAAATATTCCATTTATTTGGTTTTATTGCGGAATAGCAGAAATACTCTTACCTTCTGACAGAATATGCCTGGGGCCTGAGAGATTAAGTGAACAGAAATATTCCATTTATTTGGTTTTATTGCGGAATAGCAGAAATACTCTTACCTTCTGACAGAATATGCCTGGGGCCTGAGAGATTAAGTGAACAGAAATATTCCATTTATTTGGTTTTATTGCGGAATAGCAGAAATACTCTTACCTTCTGACAGAATATGCCTGGGGCCTGAGAGATTAAGTGAACAGAAATATTCCATTTATTTGGTTTTATTGCGGAATAGCAGAAATACTCTTACCTTCTGACAGAATATGCCTGGGGCCTGAGAGATTAAGTGAACAGAAATATTCCATTTATTTGGTTTTATTGCGGAATAGCAGAAATACTCTTACCTTCTGACAGAATATGCCTGGGGCCTGAGAGATTAAGTGAACAGAAATATTCCATTTATTTGGTTTTATTGCGGAATAGCAGAAATACTCTTACCTTCTGACAGAATATGCCTGGGGCCTGAGAGATTAAGTGAACAGAAATATTCCATTTATTTGGTTTTATTGCGGAATAGCAGAAATACTCTTACCTTCTGACAGAATATGCCTGGGGCCTGAGAGATTAAGTGAACAGAAATATTCCATTTATTTGGTTTTATTGCGGAATAGCAGAAGTACTCTTACCTTCTGACAGAATATGCCTGGGGCCTGAGAGATTAAGTGAACAGAAATATTCCATTTATTTGGTTTTATTGCGGAATAGCAGAAATACTCTTACCTTCTGACAGAATATGCCTGGGGCCTGAGAGATTAAGTGAACAGAAATATTCCATTTATTTGGTTTTATTGCGGAATAGCAGAAATACTCTTACCTTCTGACAGAATATGCCTGGGGCCTGAGAGATTAAGTGAACAGAAATATTCCATTTATTTGGTTTTATTGCGGAATAGCAGAAATACTCTTACCTTCTGACAGAATATGCCTGGGGCCTGAGAGATTAAGTGAACAGAAATATTCCATTTATTTGGTTTTATTGCGGAATAGCAGAAATACTCTTACCTTCTGACAGAATATGCCTGGGGCCTGAGAGATTAAGTGAACAGAAATATTCCATTTATTTGGTTTTATTGCGGAATAGCAGAAATACTCTTACCTTCTGACAGAATATGCCTGGGGCCTGAGAGATTAAGTGAACAGAAATATTCCATTTATTTGGTTTTATTGCGGAATAGCAGAAATACTCTTACCTTCTGACAGAATATGCCTGGGGCCAGAAATAATTGTTTGGTAGAAGCTTACCTGGATTTCTTTAAAGATTCTTTCATTGGGGCACTCCTTTCTCAGCATATTGATGTATGCGAAGACATCATCCAACACCTAAAATACAAAAATGTTACTATAACCACATTCTTTGATTGTTTCATAAAACTAAGTTACTGTAATGTATTGAAAAAGCTTCTAAGTGATGCCGTCAGATGCCAGCAGGAAAAGTGCTTCTATCGATGGCCGACAGGGGTACCCGAGTAGGCGGGTGCCGCCGAGACTGGCTCTGGTCAGCCTACCAACGAAATTCAATTAGCCACTAGTGTAGACAGGTCGTGTGACTTGCAGCATTATTATTGTAAATACGTAAACTCATAATAAACCAGTTATGTTATCAAGAATCTAAAGTTATTGAGAAGTCCCTCAGTTATACAGAAATAATAGTGTTTGAATGTAAGTAATACTCATCATAACTACCCATAACGCTATATGGGTCGGCAGAGAATAGACCAACACACACAACTCTGACTCGACAGACACTCCTTGCTTCATTCACATTTAAATACCGTCTCATTCATACTGTTCTGTTATTCTGGCTCTAAATAACTAACTTAACCCCTCCGAATTTTCGAGAATATTCGTTTTTGGTGTCTTTAACAAAATGACATTTTACGAAAACTTTTTGTTATTACCGCTTCACAATTAAAGCTCTATAAATGAAACATTTTTGAACGTAGCCGAATACTAAAAACTGTTTTAGAAAGGTTATAAAATAGGCTTTCAAATTATTATATTACAAATAAATATCAGCATTTGTAAATATTAAAATTTAGAGTGCAAACATTAAAAACAGGTAAAAATGACTCACGTGATGTTTTTATGTGAAAACGGTACTAAAATCACAGATTATGTAAACAACAATACTTATTCTATTGTATATATGTGTAATAAACACTTTTGTCACCTCACTTTTTTATCATTTCATTTAAAAATATTTAATAAAAATTTAAAATATGGAGCGCGGTGGAGCTGCCGGTAGCAAATTTGCGCGGGTAAATATTTTTGTCAACTACACGACTGACAGCTGATTCCTGTTATATATTTCCATAGACAACTTGATAGGAATGTGCAGCTTGATCTAATATCGACCTTTTACTTTTTGTTTAACAATAACGGAGTTAGAACGATTTCGATGGAAACACACGCGCTGACGTATAAACACGCTTATTGTACTTGACTGCTGTCCTATTTTTAAAGCTTATATCTGCTTACGTTGCGGAGGGGTTAACTAACTAACCTTAACGCCATTACTGCAGGAGGTGGCAGAGGATAGCCCACCACACAACTCTGTCTCGGCACACACTCCTTGCTTCATTCACATTCAAATACCGTCTCTTACATACTCTTCTGTTATTCTGACTGATCATAATGATGCACCTGATCGTGCCATTTCTTCCTCGAACATCCCCCACTTATTCTACCATTCACTTCCGTGTCATATATTCTTCCAATATTCCTTTCTTCATTCAACCGCTCTGCATATCCAAACTAACTAAGCATTTTTTAAAATAATTTTTTTAATGTGAATACCTCCCAAGAGTCCCAACTGCTCTGTCTGGAGTCAGTGAGACTATGGCATCCCCAGTCGGGGTATGTATATTTTTTACATACAGGAGTCAGTAATAAACAATAAGTATAGCTCCATAATCATCTCTCCGGTAGCTTAAGGTACAAATTCCAACAACAATAAACAATAAGTATAGCTCCATAATCATCTCTCCGGTAGCTTAAGGTACAAATTCCAACAACAATAAACAATAAGTATAGCTCCATAATCATCTCTCCGGTAGCTTAAGGTACAAATTCCAACAACAATAAACAATAAGTATAGCTCCATAATCATCTCTCCGGTAGCTTAAGGTACAAATTCCAACAACAATAAACAATAAGTATAGCTCCATAATCATCTCTCCGGTAGCTTAAGGTACAAATTCCAACAACAATAAACAATAAGTATAGCTCCATAATCATCTCTCCGGTAGCTTAAGGTACAAATTCCAACAACAATAAACAATAAGTATAGCTCCATAATCATCTCTCCGGTAGCTTAAGGTACAAATTCCAACAACAATAAAGAGCGTTTCTTTCTCTTTCATACTGTGTAAAAAAAAAACCCAGCTCATCAGACCTTCAGTCTGCACGCGATGGCGCTCGAGTATACGTGAGGGTAGAGCGTGCCCCTCTGCAAAATGATTTGACACAACGGGCACAATCAAGGTCACAGTACTGCTGGAAGGACAAGGAATTATTTCTAAACAAATCACATATTGCCAGCATGATCCACGGTAGATGCTCTGGAAGGAACACTTTGCACAAAAAACCTAGCCTACCTGAAGAGCTTCCTCCACCAGGATGAACTATCGGGAAGTCATTGTTATGTTTAGAGAAATCAGATCATGTTCAGAATAAAACAGGGGGACTTACTTCACGCCAGTGTTTGAGTCCCTCCTGCGTCAGGACGATGGTGACGGTGAAGAAACAGAGAAGAGACGTGTGATCTATTCCCGATTCAGAGTTCCCCGTATATATTTCAAGAGCCCATACTCTGAAAAAGATAATTAATTTACATCACTTTAATTCTTGTTGGTATAACCGGAGTTGATCACTTTGTATTGTCTATGAACTTATTATTGTCTATGCAATATAAACTCTACCTGTCACTAACTGTCAATAAATTAATGTCCTCTGAAACAGTATAAATAAATAACTTGTAATATAACTAAACGTCACTCTCATTTTTCTATTGATCACATATTAGTTATTGAATATGGATTATCAATAATAATAACCAAGGTCACCTCAAGTGATTCGCTACGTTTGTTGGCTTAGCAGGGGAACCCCATGTTCATGGGATTTGTATAGGTCTTGGCATCAGATGCGTTTGCCCTCCTACCGCATGCCCTCCTACCACTGGTTGAGGGAGACCGTTTAACCTTTCCAGTCAGATTCTTTCGACCCGCCTTTCACCGCAGTGGGAGAGATGGATTCAAACATCTGTCACTCCTGGACACATTGACCCCAGATTCCTACCCATCCTTCATGTCTTTTTCCTTCCTAGAACTACCTCTCCTTCCTTTTTTTATTATTTAAAATACATACATATAATAGATATAAAAAAGAAAACATGGTTCTTAAAAACTAATTACAATAAATTAATTTCTTGTTAACGAAACTACCCAACTCAACAGATTTCTTTCCCTAAAAAGGCCCTCCACACTGCATTCACACAGATGACGTGGGCCCTGTAGGATTTTTTTTTCCTCAGGGCCTAATGGAGCTAATGTAAAAAAAACACAGCAGCTGCATTGGTAAGGTTAAGTACTGGCTGTCCCGCTTTTGACTTACTTTTTCCGCAAATGTGAGAGCAGACTATCAGCTCCCTCGTGTCCGAGGATCCAAGACACGTACTGGTGCGGCTTGCTCTTGTACTCTTCCAAGAATGATCTCATGCACCAGGTCAGATTTAACTAAAACAGAAAACCATAAACAGCTTTTTTGTATCGCATTTTATAGCTATACAAAACACATTCACAGATTGCCAGCGAAAATGATATTGGCAGCAATATTGCTGTCTTATATAAAAAAACTATTACCTCGGTGACCTGGCTGATTGGTTTGATGTAGTATATGGAGTTGAACTCCTTGGTGATATCCTCTGGCTTGAAGGCGTGCATCGAGAAGTCATCGGCAGGCTGTCCATTGTTGGGAATCAGCCCAAACGTGCTCACCACGTATTTCTCCAGGGTATCCAAAGGAAGACGAGCCTATAAACATATTTTAACAGATATGACCGCTTTTTTCGATAAAACTGAGCATTAGAGTTAAGGCCTCGTCAAACAGAAGGCGTTATCAACACGGCAGTAAGGCGTGAATAACACCGGACTAACGCCGCGTTATAACGCTGCATTGTGTTGTACTGAACATGTCTAAACCAGTCAAACAGAGTGAGCGCTAACGTTACAATTAAAACTAAACATTACGCGATAGTCTAACGCGGCATTAGAACGTCGCATTGTATTTTTTTACAAAATTTTGTTTAACGCGGGGCGTTCTTGCTTGACAGTGGTAAAAATGAATATTGAAAAGATAATTGAATGTGTCCAAAAACATCCTTGTTTGTATGAAATGAGGAACAGTGCGCAAAAAAATGTTCCTGTAAAGGCAAGATTGTGGGAGGACATTGGATTTGAAATAAATCAATCGGGTCTACGCTCTGCCTAACGCCGAAGCTGTTCAAATAGAAAGTACGCGAGGTGACGTTAACCCGTCTGCTGGTTTAGGAAAATACAGGGTGTCCCAAAAGAAAGTATATATTTGTTTTGCTTTCTGTGTGAACGCAACTTTTCCGAGGGGCGCAGGGGATATGTCAATCAGTAGTCTGGCTCTTGGGAATTTAGTCGCTATGAAGCATTTCTCGGGAGCGATTGCACGTTGTGCGTGAGTGAGTTTTACAAAAATGGTGATTCGGCTACTGTAGCGCGTAGAAGATTCTGCAACATTTGAGGTTTTCGTCAATTCAGTGATGCGTCAAGCATTCCTCTCATTCGAAAATGGGTCAAAAAGTTTGAAGAGATCGGTACAACGCTGGCAAAACCAAAATCTGGGCGACCAAGGTCATCGAGAACGGTAGAAAACGTAGAGAGTGTGTATCAGTCTTTTCGTGACGACTCAAACTTTTCGATTCGGAAGCGCGCAAGTGCTTTAAATGTGCATAGATCATCGTTACACAGCATTTTGCACAAATACCTAATGCTGCACCCCTACAAACTTACTGGTATAACCAAAGAACATGGTTCCAGCAAGACGGAGCAACATTTATTTATTTATTTATCTATATAAGGTATGTTTACATTACATTATTCGATGCCTGTCGGGTATAAGATAAGCCGCCATAGCTCAATTGGGAGAGCAGCTGACCGGCAATCAGAAGGGCACGGGTTCAAGTCCCGTTGGCGTCATGTATTTTTTCTCGGAAGATTTTTTCAATGTGGATGAGTGTTTCAGGCTGATAATTATTGCTTATAATAATTGTTACCCTTTGTGCTATGCATACAAATCTTGTCTTAAACGTTAGTTTAACAATTAAAAATAATACATAAGAATATATAATTATAACATAAGAATATTTAAGGTAAGATACATACTGATTTATACAATTCAAACAGAAAGATGATTTAAACTGAGGGTTAATACCATAAAGAGAGCATTATATAGGTGAAGGAAGAGATGAATAAAGTAGTAAATCCTGTCGAATCTATATAGGAAGTTATATTATACATATAGGATTTTACTATTTTAAGTTCTTTAATAAGGGTAAGGACATACGTGAGATGGTAATTCTGTCTATTTGTAATCTATTTTACAGATGTTAGCAGTAGTGTGACGACCAATACTTAAAATCCATTTCTTTATAACTTGTTTGAATTTGGTCATTGATTCAGTATGTCTAATCGTAGCTGGAAGTGTATTGTGTAGTTTGCAAGCTATGTATTTAAAGTGTTTTTGTCCAAAGGTGGTTTTAGAAAAGGGAGTTTGGAAAAGTTCTTTATTTTTGGCTCGGGTATTATGTATCATTTGCGTTGGTTTGTATAGGATTTTGTTGTTTTTATGAAAATAAACTAAGATGGATTTTGCGTAGAGCTGTTTAATGTCCATAACGTTGAAAGTATTGAAGATCGTATCGGTGCTGGTAGTGAGAGGAAGTTTAAGAATTATTTTTATTATTAGTTTTTGTGCTTTATTGATGGGGTCGAGGGCATTAGAATAAGTGTTACCCCAAGCTAAAATTCCGTATTCGATGTGAGATTGGCACAGTGAGTAATACACTGTTTTTAAAAGTTATAGGTTAAGGAAATTGCGCGTTTGTTTGAAAAAGTATATAGATTTGCGGATTTTGTTTGTAGTGTTAAGTATATGTTGCTTCCAATTTAGGTGTGTATCAAAGGTTAATCCTAAATATTTGATAGTTGTTACTTGTTCTAGGCATGGGCAGTTGCAATGGAGAACTCCAGTTCAATTTTTTAATTTTTTTTAATGAATAAAGACCTTCAAACTTAAATAACTGCATTTTTATTTTTAGTTTTATAGTTAGTTTTCATAGTTAAAATAATTGTCAAAGTTTTAATTTTTAAAGACTCCCAGAAACGCACCGTATCTAAGGTGGTCTTCACCCACCGATAGTTTTTTTACTTTTTAAGTTGTAATTTTGAATCAGTGATGTTATGTCGAGGAAACTTTCCCTAGATCTAGGGGAGAAAAATATTTTTTAGGGATAAGGGAAATCAGGACAAAATCTAGGGAAATTTCGAACTCTGGCAAACATTTTATTACATATGACAATATTACTGGTATTATTTATATATATATATTGTTCAAAAAGTGAAGGTTATTGCCACCTAGCGGTATATTTTGTAACTTGACTGTTTGGATTACAGATTACAGGCTACGGCCATAGGGCCGCACTGTTTTAAGGCTAGACGATAAAGCAGATTTCTGGAATCTGTATATTATTTAGATTAACAATGGTGGTTGTTTTGTTTATGTGTGGAAACGTGTAGTTATAAATAGGAGAATTTTAGTTAAAAACACGCTCTTAATAAGTGGATCTCCTGTAAATAGCTAGCATTATCTGGTCAAAGTGGCCAAATTAAGTGTTCTGTTCGGGTCGGGAACAAATTTATTGTAAAATGTGCCGTGAATAAACGAGAAGATTTCCTACTTGAAGCCATGTTTTTCTTGAAGTCTTTCTGTTAAATTACCAATTTATAACATATATATATATATATATATGTATATATTTTTTGGAATTCCTATGAATCTTAATTATTGTTCATGTACTTACATGCAATGTTATTTTTAACACTGACAACTCAAAATGATAGGGAACGTACCCATACTACGTAACACGTTCGGGGGGGGGGTCAAAGTTTTAATTTTTAAAGACTCCCAGAAACGCACCGTATCTATGGTGGTCTAATTTTTTTACTTTTTAAGTTGTCATTTTGAATCAGTGATGTTATGTCGAGGGAAATTTCCCTAGATCTAGGGGAGAAAAATATTTTTTAGGGATAAGGGAAATCAGGACAAAATCTAGGGAAATTTCGAACTCTGGCCAAAATTTTATTACATATGACAGTATTACTGGTATTATTTATATATATACGTATATATATTTTTTGGAATTCCTATGAATCTTAATTATTTTTCATGTACTTACATGCCATGTTATTTTTAACACTGACAACTCAAAATGATATTAGGGAACATACCCATACTACGTGACACGTTCGGGGGGGGGGGGGGGTCTTCAAAATACCACGCTTGGTACAAATGAGCGGCGGGTTGCTTATGATTTTTATTTTGCAAAGTGTTTTTTTTTTTAATTTGGAATTCAGTTTCTAATTAACTGTACTAACCATATATCTATATTAAATAAAAAAAAAAATTAAAAATTCAGTGGTGAGTGTATTCGTACTTATAAATTATTACTTCACGTAGCAAAAAGTGTTTTATTTGGAAAATCACGGTATTATTAGTATATTTACCAAGTTCCGATATCTTTCCAATTAATTATCATATTAATTAACATATAACAGGATTAGTGTTACACAATCGGGTGGCTACGTAGGTAATTGCGTAAATGTGAAATTCTAGGGAAATTTCACTTCGAAATCTAGGGAAATATTTTTGGGCAGAACATCCCTGTTTGAATGAAGAATCCAGATATCCAGAAGAATCATGGCGGTCATGGCCAATGGCGGAATGCTTTGTAATAACTTTTAGGTGTGAGGTGTGTTTTTTATTCAAGATTAACTGTTTTTAATATAGAAAAACATTGGTAAAATGTCCACATTTCACCGCAACTGTTATTGTATTTAATCAAAGTGCAATATAAAAACAATAAATCATCTCTTTCATTGCAAATACATGTGACATCGTGTTTTGTGTCAGGCATTACTTTGTAGGTACATTGTTTTATGTATAATACATACAGAAACACTGGTATTTATAATACACTGATCATGAGGAGTGTGTAACAACTTGTATAAAAAGCCCTATAGTAAAAACAATTTGAAAATACATAACCAAATGTCAAAATATGACAGGACTTTAACCTCAAATAGACAAAATTTATTGCAGATTGTCTGCAAATATAGCCCTTTTCGTAAATTGTTGAGGGCCTAAATTATGTTTCAATAAACACAATAACTATTATTTATCTAAATCTCTACAAACAGTATGAAAATAAACCAAAAACACGAAATGTTGAATTGCATAGGTACGTGTGCACTTCAAGTCATTTCAAATGTCAATACAATACACACTATCACCAGGTGACAGGTTAACAGTGACGTCACCGTTAACCATTTTAGTAATGCCAACTTAACGCTGTGTTTTGAGAAGAGATTTAAAAATGCACTTTTTAATAATTTTTTAAAAACTCTGCGTTTAATATTATGAAATAAAACTTATATATTCAGAATCAGCGTTTCTTGGTCTATATGAACATATTTTTTTAAAGCCATAATATTTTTCACTGGAGTTCCTTATTCCGGTTCAGAGATGAGTTATTACATTCGTGTATTTTTAATTTTGGGTGTAGGTTTGGTTTTGTGATATTGGTGAGACTAGACAGTAAGTATTTTGCTTTCTGTACGTTGCCGGTTACAGTGCACGACCGACGGTCAGTGCGTACGTCGGTCGCGCTTGTCATTTGTATGAAAATTCATAAATCGTTCAGTGCAGGACCGATCGTACGCATGCGTATATCGCTACGCAGTGCGTACGAGAATCGTCGGTCAAGCGCCTGCGCATGCAGACCGTCGGTCGACTGACGAGCTAGAAATGCTCTCTGGGCGACGATCGAGTGAACGTGATATCTACGTCTTCTGTTCCTAATACGTCTACGAAGATAATAAGCAGCTATTAATTAATTAATTTCACGTACGACGTCCGGTCAGCTTGTTGGTCAATCGTGAACTGACGGTACGCACCGACGGTCTGTCGGTGGTATGCGATCGTCAGGACCGACCGTACGCATGCGTATCGTCAGGACCGACCGTCAGTCGAGCACTGTAACCGGCCTAAGAGTTAATGTGTTCGAGTCAAGCCAATATTTAACCTTTTGAATTCCTACCTCTGCTTTAGAATATACGGTAGGCCAATCTTTTGCTTGAAATAGTAGTACAGTGTCGTCAGCGAAACTGACAATAATGGCATCGATATCTAGGTTACACAACTCGTTAATGTATATTAGGAAGAGCTATATATACCTATAACACTGCCTTGTGGGACACCGTAACCAATAGGTAAATTCTGACTCTTTGTAGCTCTGAGTTTAACGCATTGGGATCTGGAGAGGAGGCTTAATTCACTATTCCTAATACCTATGTTGAACAATTTGCGTTCTAATTTGATGTGTGATATTGTATCAAACGCTTTACACAGGTCGAGAAATACCGATAGACATTTCGAGCCCTTATCAAGGTGGCCAGAGATATGGTCAGTGACGGTGGCTAAGGCATCGTTTGTACTTTTATGGTTTCTGAAGCCAAATTGCCGCAGCGATAGTAGGTTGTTGGTTTCCAGGTATTCCATAAGACTATTATTAACGATCTTTTCAAATACTTTAGACAGGGAATTGAGTAACGTAATAGGACGATAATTACTAATATCAAGTTTGGAGCCTGTTTTGAAAATAGGGATAATAAGACCTTGTTTTAGAATGGCGGGAAATAATCCTTGGCGAATGCTAATATTCAGCAGATGAGTTAATGGTTGTATTATAACCGGGGCAATTTTTTTAAGAACGCTGTTGGGTATTTCGTCAATGCCGGTGGATTAAGAGTTTATTACCGTAGAAACTTCTTTCTCTGTAACCGTTTTGAGAACAAATCGGGTTGGGAATTCATCATTGGAAGGGTGGACGCTAGAGCCCAGCATATGGTTGCTTGATTGGATTTTCATTGCTAGTTCTGGACCTATATTTGCAAAATAACTGTTTATATGATTGACAATTGTGTTGGGGTTCGATGTAAAGTCTACGGTGATATCATTGATATTGAGAGAGTTTAAGGCGTCGGTGGCTTTATTTGAATTGGTAGCTTCCTTGAGGACTTTCCATATTTTTTTAGGATCGTTGTTGCATTACATCCGTCCAATACGTCTCTGCCACGAGTTCATGAAATTTTCCCTGGCAAATTGATCTCCGGGGGAGGTGACATAAATTGGCCTCCTCGTGGTCCTGACATAACCCCTATGGTCTGTTTCCTGTGGGGTTATATCAAATCTAAAGTGTACGCCAAAAATCCGACCCCCCCTGATGAAATTAAAAGAAAATATCTCTCACGAAATGGCGGCCATCACGAAGCCTACCTGCCGAGCCGTCATGAGAAATTTTACTCTTCGATTAAATTAATGCCGCGAACGCGAGGGTTTACATTTGGACAATATTATTTTTAAGAAATAGATTCCCAAATTGTGTATTTAACAAACATTTTTTCGATAGAACCCTTACTTTTTTTTAAATCGATCCACAAAATATATACTTTCTTTTGGGACACACTCCCAAAACACGTAATCGCATTATACTTTCACAAGACCAAAAACGTCCCGAGCGACCTTACATTTTAAAAGCTATATATCTCTCTTCCTCTCAAGAAAACAAATGTATTTTTTCTTTTAACCAGAAAGAGAACGAAATAATGCTTCTTATTGTCTTTGAAATATGAAAGCTATCTTGTATAGATATTTTACAATCTCGATCCAAAGTGACTTTATGAATTTATGAGCGAAACTCAGACTTCCGGATTGTGAGGTGCGAATATATTGAACCAAGCAGACGGGTTAATAATGCCTTCTGTTTGACGAGGCCTTTGTAAAAATTTACACTTAGTGAAAGGCGTGGCCAGGGATTTACTAAACTAAGCATCCGCTCTTCAACAGCACGGCGATGGCAATAGTGTTTCATTTCTTTTATACGTGTGAGGGAGATGTATGATAATGATTAATTTTTCCTTTGGGGGAAGCAGACATACGTACACAGTAACTGTGTGGAGTTAATGTAAAAAAAACTGCCTTATTAACACACTTCAGGAGGGGCGAAAACAAGGAACCCGTTGAAGAAAATGGAATTTGTTTCAACGGTAATAGGAAGAACTACCCTTCACGCCTAAACTGTGTTAAATAACATGAGTGAGTGTTTCAACGCATCGGCTTTGCACCCAGGCTTCGAGAGTGGCTTCAACTAGCAAAAAGTATTATTGTACTTTATTTTTGGAGTATTAAGCCTTGTTGAACTTCCTCCTTCTTTAGCCAACGTTTCAGACACAGCCAGCATTACAGTGTCCATCATCATGGCAGTTGTGCAGATAGTCGGTGAATTGGGCTTTACGTATGCAGAAGTCTGTTAATAGCCTATTAATTGTGGATGCCTCGCTCTTCCGAATGGACAGATTAGTGCGCATAGCACGGAACATTTTTCAGGCATCTCTAGTTATGTATGAAAAGGTGTTTGAATTACCTGAACAGCGACTGTCATCCTGTGAGCGCTGTAGTGCCTCTTGCGGAACTCGTGGGCGGCCGCGTGCAGTGCGGGGTCCTCGGGCCCCACGGGGGCGCTCAGGCTCTTCAGGTTGCCCCACATGAAGGTGCGCGCGGGGTGGCCCACGGGCAGCAGCCCTCCAAGCAGCTGGTCATGTCTGTGCTCGTCAGAGGGCAGGGCAAGAGCAAACTCTGGAAAAAACGGTAAATGATTTCGTAAGATAGTATACAGTCAGAATAAATAAATAGGTTAATAAAGAATTAAACACGTTGGTCGCCAAATATAATGCTTAATAAATGGTACAACACTTTAATAAGACATTTACTTATCATACGTATTGCAAAACCAAAGTTTTATTCACTACTTTTATGTTTACAAAATCTCTAATACATAGTTAAAATAAAAGAATTGTGGCAAAACAATTAAATTATATTTTTCAATTAAAACAAAACCAGAACATGGACTCTAATATCTTAAATAAAATAATATTAGTCTAATATTTTAAACTCAGAGTCGTGTTTAGCCCAAATGAAACTAAATAGTTATAATTATTTGAAGCAAACAAAATCTGTCGATAGCTTGTAGCATTTAAAATAAAATCAAATGTTTTAAATCAAATCAAATGTTTTAAATTCAATTCAATTCAATTCAATTTATTTTCAAAAACATTACAAAATTTAAAATTGTAATGCGTTTTAGAATATATTTGTAACAGTATTTACATTAAGCATAAATATACATGGTAGGCAAAAAAAACTATATAAGCATCAATTAGGCTTGCCTTTTAAAGGCAGCTTCACTGATGCTAAATATGTAGATATCCGAATTAATTCTGTTCAACAGCAAGATTGCTCTCCCGACCGGCATGACATAAAGATCGTTACGTTGTGAAAATTATTTCAAGGGCGCCAGTTCAAGAAATTGAACGGAATATTAAATGGTAAATCAATATTAATATATTAAACTCAAATTAGCTCACAGGTCGACGGAGATTTTTTTTTTTTACATGAGCTCCACACAGGAGGCCCTGAGTAAAATAATTTCCCTCAGGGCCTATGTCATCTTTGGGGATGCTGTGTGGAGGGTTTTTTTAAGGAAAGGAAGGAGAGGAGAGTTCTGGGAAGGAAAAGGGTTTAAGGGGTGGGTAGGAATCTGGGGTTCAGTGTGTCCTGGTCATCCGCCTCCAAGATCTAGACAAACCTCACCCCATCAACCCGGGCACCCCTGCTAAATCAGATCCTTCCTTGTCAAAACAAATGTCCAGTCTCTCTGACTTTCTATTCTGAACTGTTTGAAAAATTAGCTTGCCGAAAATATGTTTTTGGCAACAGAAGAACGCAGGATTCCTTTCGTTCTAATTTTGGCTTTCCAGGTAGGAATTAAAAATCAATTCAAATTAATGTGTAGCAACCGACTTATGACTGGGTTCTTACTTAGCATTATAATTTCAAACTGTTACAAGAAATCTAATTGAGCGTGAGACAATTTTTAGATTCTGTGGGTCCCAAAGAATTCAATTCGATTCAATTATTTTATTCCAATTGTTTTCAAAGACAATATTGCTTTATCAAACATTAATAGTCTCCATAATCATAGAGTTTTCAAATCATTCACAAATACGTTTGGCTGGACATATGGAAAGAATGCCAGATGACAAAACATCAACAATACATTATGGCTGCGTGGGAGCCCCAGCGGAGGCGACCCGGGAGCAGACCGGGAAAGAGGTGGACAGACCATGTGGCAGAGGATTGGAGTAGGACGGATAGGACGAAGGACTGCCCATAGCGTTATAATGATGATGACTTCAGTCCTGATTCTCTATTTTAAAGAGTTGTTGTGGAATTTTATAACATTATACACCTTCCATTGCGCACAAAATTCTAATAACCACTGGAGCGACCGTGAATTTAAAACTCTGTTTCAAACTTCTTCGTTTGCTCGACATTTTCAGAAGATCATTTTTTAATTTACGCCAACATTAAAAAAATCATACCTTCGAATTTTAACATGGAGACATAAAAACTTATTATAGTGCTATAAAGCCAATGAATTAACCTGTACAGTTTGGCAATTAAGTCTAGAAATTTATTATATTGGAACTAAATTTTTTCATTACTATGGCAACACCGAATTATTCGCTTTATCCATGATGTTTCGTATGGCTGTTGGCTGTCATCCGATTTACTATCTTAAATACGTGTAGAACACAGTGAAGATCGCTCATTTAATAATTATTATTTTTATTGTTTGCCTGTGCATTGTTTGAATTGAATAAAAATAAATAAAACAATATGTAGTGGTGCAAGAGAAGTTATATACTGTGTTTTTTGACGCTGCCTAGCTGATTATCACGCGAAGAAGCTCCTATGTAATTTGGAAGATGTTTACAAGCGAACTGAAGAAAGGACTGGTACGTAATATAGTTTTTTAATAAATTTGATTAGTATTACAAGATTTATGCCAATTTTCGAGCGATTATAACCATTACAATCTGATTTGAGGTTACGCTTAAAAATCCGAATTTGACACTTCCATTTGACAGTAAATATGCGGCCACAGGAAAAAGGGAATAACTCAATAAAAAAAATAATAATATGCAACTTCTTTAACCTGTAACTGGCCGGAGACGCTCCGTTGCGTGCGACATATGCGCATGCGCGAGAAAATAATTCAAATATTTGAATAATATTGTCGACGAAAAACTTTTTGTCTGCGATTTTGACCCTTCTATGTACAGAATTTGTATGAAGAACAGTGTCAGAATCGCTTGCGCAATCATTACTCTAGGTGATGCTAAAAGTCTCATTCACCTAGTCACCCTGGAATATTTTTAAAACGATTTCATCCATGACAATGCGCTGTCATAATTTGCCGCGAATTTAACGGTGGCAATAAATGCGTGTATCGCGAATAAAACGTCGTAAAACCTATTAATTTACGTAATAAATGCAAGTAATGTGGTTTTAGTAGATAGTTTATTGTGTTGTGAACGTGTTTCAGTCAATAAAATATACAATAGCTCAAAATTTATCAACAAAACATTCAATTCAAAATTCAAAGTGGTGGTTTTTTAGTGTTTTTTCGTGAATTTTGGTGGAATGGCGTGGCAAGTCACAGGTTAAATTTGTAGAAAAGTTATTTTTTTGTGAATTTTCTCTTTCTTTCTTTCTAAGTGAATATTATCTAGTGTGTTTTTTTAAACTACCTTCTATAATATTAATTTTAATGATGTTATTCACACACAGGTAAATCTGAATCATCGGTAAGACGAATTGTCAAAGAAGGAGAAAAGGCAGTTGGAGAATTTGAAACACCGGGAAAACGGAAAATGGGCATAATAATGATAATATGTAATAGCATAAGTGCTGATGATTGGAAAAATTGTTGCAAACACGTGATGAAAATTGAGGCAGTATACGAGGCAATACGAGGCAGTACTATACAAGGTGTCCGAAAACTCGTAGTACAAGCGGAAAACTGGTGAATCCTCATCACATTTGGAGTCGATTTTGTAGTATAATTTTTTTTGATTTGAGCTTTCGTTTTCGAGTAAATCGAGTCAGAAGTTGATTTTTTTTTTGGTCAAATTCTCATAAATTATTACTGACGATCATAGTACCTAACTAAAAAAAACTATTTAAAAGGAAACAAACAAAGAAATCCGGATTTAAAGCATTATTTTGAAATTATCCATAATTTTATTCCGTGTTTTTCGGTCATTTCACGGTTAAAAACAGCTGGCCTAATATTATTTTCGCGCTTTTAGTCAGAGTGCAATGCAAAATTTGCTGTCCCTTTCTGCGCTCGGTTCGATGAACACAATTAGAAGAGGTAAGCTACATTTTTCAAAAAATGGCTTGACCTTGAACTGTGAGCTCACGAACCAAATTCTTTACCCGAGAAGCATACGGATGCAAGTCCAAAAAGGTAAATGTTCAGGAGAGCCAAAAAACTATTTTTTCTGTAACTATGGTCTCATAACTGCTAACCCTGTACAAATCGCAACGGTTGAATTTGCCAGCCACCTCTGGTCTGGAGCTCCAAAATACCTGAAAAATACCCTCAACTCTGTGCAGGAAACGGGCGGTCCGTTTGATAGATTCTCCCATCTTAACAGACGGATTGCAATCTTTAGAGCACAGGCGTCGGGTGGGAATGCTATCCTTGTTCTACCGGTATTACAATGGAAGATGCTCCGAGGAACTAGCGTCATTGATCCCTTCGGCACCGGTGCATAGTCGGGAAACACGCCAAACGCGTGCCCAACATTTGTACACAGTTGACATTTGTCACATGAGAACGGGTCGTTTCTTCGACTCGTTCTTGTGTTCAACAGCTAGGCTGTGGAATGATTTGCCGGCCTCTGTGTTTCCTCCTTCCAACAACATGGTCTCTTCAAGACCAATGTTCATTCCTTCCTCTCCTCAAAAAGACCCTCCACACAGCATCCCAGATGACATAGGCCCTGAGGAAAATAATTTCCCTCAGGGCCTCCTGTGTGGAGTTAATGTAAAAAAAAAAAAACTTCTTCGGATATCCGTGCTGATAGATAACAAAAAAAAATTGTTTTAAAAACGAGCAAATGAATCGAAATATTTTATAGTAAAGCCTTTAAAAAAAGTTGTTTAAAAATAAAACGCTGACTTGAGTCAAACAAAAACATGGACTTGAGTCCTACTGCCTCTAATTGAAGTGGACTATTTTGTTATGACATGTGGTGTATTATGAAAGGAATAAAGTCCATGGTACATCCTTCTGCTTCTAAGATAGTTGTTGCATCATGGTAATTGCATCCATATGCAATTTTGAAAATCCTATTTTTCTTCATGATAGGACTCTTTCTACCACTGATAAACATGATAATTTACTTCATGTCTGCATCAAAAACTCATTTCTTCAAATTTTGGACTTGCATTCGTATTATCCTCGGGTACACAAACAAACATGGTCGCCAACAAACATGGTCGCATGGTACAGTAGTGTTCGAAACGAATGTGAACAAGGTTATTATCATTTTTTTTTAATAATGTAATAATTAGATTGAAAAAATAGTATAAAGCTAATTTTTTCTCCATCGACTACTACCATTTAGACAAGTGCTTAGCCAAAAATCCCCGCCCCTACCCCTCCTTGCTTCCCCCCCTGTGCCCCCACAAACATGAAGAGTGTAAGGGTTTCGTAAATCACGTCCATCTCGATTACTAAACAACATATTGGATTGTAATTTTTTATATTCTCTTTGGTGTAACATTGTCTACAATTAATGTCCAGTTAACTTCCGTCGTAACTTTTACCGTTTGTTTGTAATTCGTATGAAAAGGTAAATTTTTTTGGCACGTAATTTTACTTTTTGTCACAGAATTTTTACGCCGAAATTTTATGAAAAAATATTTCCTACAAAAGTTTTAGCTCCTACAATAGTTGATAAAAGGCAAATCGGTCTGTAATTGCTCATCTCATTTTTGTCTCCTTTTTTAAACATCGGAAATTATTGACGAACCTTTCGAAGTCTACATTTGACATCTTTCTTTGTACGCTCAACATTTGTTTCAACTGTGTTTGTGCGGATTTGGCGTAGAGCAAATGACCAGCAGCGTGCAAAAAAGGTATCATTTGCTTGACTGTATTAATGTGCAAATTCCAATCGCCGATTCTCTCCGCCAGAATAAAGTCTAAAACCAAATTCACCAATTTAAACTCTTGTAGCCACAGTTTTGAATTTCTACTAGTTTTAACCAAATCTTCACACACTTCTTCTAGTCTTGTCATTATTTCGTTTGTTTTAGTCCACTAAAGCTATGTGGAAATTGTGAACGTGAAATACTCGTGTTAGTGAGGGTTATTCATAATGGAGCTAGTTTATACTTCCATTCAATAAATAAAGTTATAGATTTTAAACTGAAATACTATGGCATTTTTAGTTGCTGAAACTTGAACTGATACCAGTAAGCATAATCTCACTTCTTCAGTAAAACGAAAATTTAAAACAATTGACAAAAAATACAATTAATGAGTTAAACATCATACAAGAGTAGTGCGGTAATGAATCGGCTGCCGCGGAGCGACGCAGAGATGGTGAACCAAGCATTCACGGTTGATATCTGGCGTTTTCTAGCCATAAAGTACACATTAAAATATATAATTTTACAGCTCATAGAAAGGGCTACAATCTTTGTGGGAAACATTTTTTCATAAAATGTCGGCCTGAAAAGTTCTGTGACAAAATGTAAAATTACATACTAAAAAATATACAAATTTTTACCTTTTCATACGAATTACAAACAAACGGTAAAAGTTACGACGAAAGTTAACTGGACATTAATTGTAGACAATGTTACAATAAAGAAAATAAAAAATTGCAACCCGATATATTGTTTAGTAATGGAGATAGACGCGATTTACGAAACCCTAACACTTTTCATGTTTTGGGGGGGGGGGGGGGGGGCGTAGGCGGGGAAGCAAGGGGGGTATAGGCGGGGACTTTTGGCTAAACACTTGTCTAAATGGTAGTAGTCGATGGTGATTCAACTGGTGTTCTACGACATAGGCTGACTAGACTATTAATTATATTCCACTGCCATGGGAGGAATGAATTCATGCGTCCGTCACTCCTGGATACTATAACTCTCAGATTCCTACCAACCCCTCATACCCTTGGTAGGTAAAGTATACCTCTTTTTGTTTGATGTCCGCAATAATTAACTAATTAACTCTGCAACAATCATGTGAGATCAGTGGTGTATCTGGGTTTCCAGGCTATCCCATCCCGCCCCATGCTATCCCATTACGCCCCCCCCCCCCGTTGAGGTAAATATGATCGCGACAATACGCTGAAAAACTATTCAAGATGTGGTGAGATTTTGCTGGACTCCCCCCCCCATTTTGAGGTCACGTAATTAATGCCCCCTAAGTTAAACTCCCGAACAACATGAGCATTATTTTTGTATGTAAATGCACTCGTGAGTAACTTAACAAAAATGCAAATAAGCCGTAAATTTTACCTAGGAATACAAAGGCCGATTAATTCTAAGTGATAAGTTATAGGTTATAGGACAAAATTAAGTCGTACCGTATTTAAACTAGAAAGTTGTTTTCTAATTTCATATTATTGTTGAAAGTTATTGTTTTGATTAAAAGTGAAAAAATAAGTAAATAAACTAATAAAAAAATAAGTGAATTAAGAAAATAAAACAATACTCAATCATAAATGTCGAAAGTGAGTTCAAAACTGCAAATTTGGAATGTTAAATAAATTAAAAATAATATTCCCTGTGTTCAGCGCAAATTGAACACTACTGCATGGGGAACACGATTCGACTGACCATAGCAAGTCAATGGGACACGGGAACTCCCGAATCTGGGTAAATATTTTTTCATGTTTTTACGCAGTTTAGTATGGGTCTTGATATCGTTAACATTTCTTTGTGTTTACAAACTTTAAAAGTGAATATTTGTGAATAACAGTAATTAATTTCGCTGGTTTTTAACAAACTTTTGTGTTATTTCATATTTAGAATATTGTGGATTATAATGGAATATACCAACGCATGTTAATGCGTTTTTTTGTGATGTACCAATGGCATGTTTGTGTTTTTTGTGATGTACTACCTACCTAGTGTTTTTGGATTAAGGAACGTTACAACATAATGTAAGTTAGAACACACCTATGCTAGTAATTTTTCTCACAAAGCTTGTTCGTTGTTCGAATTGATCCAGTACTAAGTAAAGTACCTAGCGAGAGAGTTAGAGAGCATCTTCGCTCTAAAATCATGAGATTTCCGTGTATCGGAAAAAAACTTTAACCCTCGTGTAGCCGAAAAAATTTATTTATTATTTTTTTTTTTAATTTTAAATGTAAAAATGCTTAAATTGAAAATATTTATGTTTATTTGGGTTCTCTATGTGATGCAGGTTCACCGGTTTTCCGCTTGTACTACGAGTTTTCGGACACCGTGTATATGATGATATCGATGAACTGCGTTTACAAGAAGATGAAGATACGGAAGAAGAAGAATCACACGAGGACGAAGACAATAATTACATGTCGGGTGTTGAATTAATACTCAAATTTTTAAATACCAATGTTTTTATATCGAAATAAACTTCCACTTAAAACTTGTTTTGTTTTATTTTACTTCTATTAAATTACAGTTTTTTGTGCAAAATTTTTGAAAATACAAATACTCTGTGAAATATGCATTTTGGCAGAAGTGTTTTTTAAAACATAAATTCATTGTCTTATGAGCCATCTTGGTGTTGCCATTTAAAACCTATAAAACGATCGCACCGCCATCATTTATTTTCTACACTTAATTGCCAAACTGTATTTTACCATTTATCTCATATTGTAAGTCTTATAAAAAAAAAAAAATTATAACCGCGCGAATCCTGCTTGGTTGTTACTTTGAAACTGCCGTGAGAGGTACTTATTCGAGTACTTAGAGGGAGTCAACATAGAATATTTTCGATTTCTGCATATTGTCTGTGGCATACTTGATAATGAAAGGTGCATATCTATGGAAAAAGGACTTAATTTTAACTACACTGTTAATTTTAACCACAGCTGATTAGAAATTCGGCGTGAAAAAATATTAAAAAAAATTATTTTTAACACCATTATAAAATAGTTTACGCTGTTCGGATTTGTGACATCTATGGTCATAATTGATAAAGCATTTCGATAGCTTTGTTTTAAGTCCAAAATAACAAACATGGTAGATACAAATATTTTTTTTTAAATTGCCAAATTAAGTAGATAATTGCCTTTTTTATCCAAAAAGCAATCGGAGACATTTAAAATGGTGCCAAAATACGGCAAAAATCGCTGCGGTGGTTATTATAATATGTAGGTACCTGATTCAATAGCTTCCCTCTCCCTCTGCATGGCCTCCTGCCTCATGAGCGGCGCCACAAAGAACTGGCTGAACTTGTCCATGCCCTTCTCCAGAAAGTTCTCCTGGATCTCAAAGTGGAAAGTTGTGTTCTCGCAGTCCGTCTGCGCATTGTCTGACCCCCCTTTTTTCTACAACAAGAATTATAACTTTATTTTTTTAAATTCATCTTTATCAATAAGGAAGTTGAGTCCATGTTTTTTTTTTTTTTTTTTGGTATCTACATTCACATTCAAACTTAAATAGTAGCAATAATTATCAGCCTGAAACACTCATCTACATTGAAAAAATCTTCCGAGAAAAGATACTAGCCGCCAACGGGACTTGAACCCGTGTCCTTCTGATTGTCGGTCAGGTGCTCTGACCACTGAGATGGGTATTAGAGTAGCCGCCATAGCTCAGTGGTCAGAGCACCTGACCGGCAATCAGAAGGACACGGGTTCAAGTCCCGTTGGCGGCAAGTATCTTTTCTCGGAAGATTTTTTCAATGTAGATGAGTGTTTCAGGCTGATAATTATTGCTTATGATTGTTACCCTTTGTGCTATGCATAAAAATCTTGTCTTAAACGCTAGTTTATCAATTAAAAAATAATAATTAAATAGTAGTATTTTTTTTTTTTTAAAGTTCGTTTTCATAATTTAATTAATTCTCAAAGTTAAAATTTTATTAAGCCCGCCAAAACGAGCGGAATCCGAGCAGTAAGAGGCGGAATGTGTGTGTGACGTCATTTGGGATCTGAAAAACACGTCGCTTGGGCATTTTGTATGAAGATTTTTTTAATTCTTCAATAAGGAACTCCAGTAATTTTTTTTATCAATGTTAACTGTATATCAGAATTAAGGGAACGTACCCATACTACGTGACCAACTTTTTGCAATTTTTAACCCCCCCCCCCCCCCCTCCCCCGTGACCAAAAACCTAAGCAACCCGCCGCTGATTTGTAACAAGCGTGGTATTTTGAAGACGCCCCCCCCCCCGAACAGGTCACGTAGTATGGTATTTAAGAAAAAAGATTGATCGAGATTTCATAGTTAAATTAATTTTTAAAGTTAGAATTTTTGTTTCTCCCGCCTAAACTTTTCCCAGCACGGTATTAATTGACAGTTGTTGTCGAACTTCGAAAACTTCGAAGGAATGCAAAAAAACAACATCCTTCTATCCTACTAATAATATCCTACTAATATTATAAAGGTGAAAGTTTGTATGGATGTATGTTTGTTACTCTTTCACGCAAAAACTACTGAATGGATTTTAAAAATTCTTTCACTAATAGAAAGCTACATTATTTGCGAGATCTATAGGCTGTATATATTGTAAGCTCATGCGTTATGAATAATCTCTGGCGTTATGAAATTATTTATCATACATTTTCTGTCACTAACAAAATCGATTTATTGTAAACGTCAGAAAAAAAGCAAACCAAATTTTGTCGCCTTGGAAATGATGTTTTTTTTTTAATTAGGCAATTCACCCTAAAGAGAGTGCTTTGTTGGCGTCGTACTTAATAACTATCTCTAAAAATGAATCACCGAAATGTATGTATAAACCCGAAATGTATAAACCCGAACGACTGCACCAAATTGGATAATTCTTTTTTTTTTCCTTATTTTGTATAAAACTACCGTTGAGTTCTGGCATTATAAAATTTGTATAAAAAATTATAATAGGTGGCACGCGAGCAGTTTGAAAACTGAATGTATCGGGAATGAATGTGTGGAATGCGAGAGGTGAGAGGGGGGAGTGGGGAGGGGGTGTTGGAAGGGTGGGAGGGGGTGTTAGGAGGGTGTCGGTGAAGGGGGAAAAGGAAGGGGGAAGAGGGTGGGGGGAGGGGTGTTGGGAGGGTGTCGGTGGAGGGGGAAAGGGGAGGGGGAAGAGGGTGGGGGGAGGTAGTTAAGGGAGGGAGAGGGGGGAGGGAAGGAAGGGGAAAGGGGAAGGATGGAGGGGGTATGGGGAGGGGTAGGGGGTGGGGGGAAGGGGTGAAGGGAAGAATGGTGTGGTGAGAGGAAATGTGGAGGGGTAGGGGGAGAGGGGAGGGGTAGGTGGAGGGATAGGGGGAGGGGGTTGATGGGGGGAGTGGAGTGGAGAGAGGGAAGGTGGAGGAGGCGGTGTGGGGTGGGAGAGGTGGAAGGAAAGGAAGGGGTAGGGGGAGGGGTGGGTGGAGTGGGAAACCCCTAATACCATGCGAGCGAAGCCGCGGGAAAAAGCTAGTATTATTATAACGCACAACATATTGTCCACAATCTGCTAGTTAGCTAGTAATACGATTACACTGAGCGAGTTTACTAACAGATAGTGAATTTCAAAAACAATTTTAGTTTTCGAATACATTCAGATATATTTCATTTATTTATGTAACAAAAAAATACTAATATCTGAGACACGATGGCTCCTTGTCATATGGGGGACCCTACTGACCTCCCCTTCGATTGGTATGTGATTTTCAGGTATGCAAAGGTTTAAGAAAAATAAAGCTTGCCACGTACCTTTATGAAAGAATCGAAGTCATTCTCCTTTGGGAACTTCTTGCTCCCCATGAACAGCATGTGCTCCACAAAATGTGCCAGACCCTGGATGTGCTCGGGGTCGCTGAAGCTGCCCACTCCCGTAGTGAGGGCGCAGGCTGCCTGGAATTCAATAAACTCATCAATACGCTACACAGCCATAGAACGGACAAAGTATTCTTACCCATTGGTTGTATTATTAATGGGATCCGTAGACGATCAATGTCAATAAGGAACTCCAGTGAAAAATATTATGGCTTTAAAAAAATATGTTCATATACATATAACAATAAACGCCGATTCTGAATATATAAGTTTTATTTATATTGAAATATCTTATATATTTATGGTTGTAAGTTAAATTATCTAATATTATGTGATCCATTCTAATGTTTCCTTAAAACTACAAATGTATTTACAAATATTTTCTTAGATATTATATTAAGAATGTTTAAATTGTTAGAACCTGCAGACAAGCTGCCATATGACAGCTTTGTGGGTCTACTCAAATTTTTTTTTACAAAATGTATTCTGTAATTAAATAAATATAAATAAATAAAAAAAAATTAAAAATGTAATAATATTAAACGCAGAGTTTTTAAAAAATTATTAAAAAGTCCATTTTTAATCGGATCGTAGAAACACGCCGTCATGTTGGTATTATTAAAATGTTTAGTGGTGACGTCACAGTTCCTCGTGTCTTGACATCACCGTAAAGTCATTGTATGGGAAATGTATGGGAATGTAGGTATGACACAAGCCATCATATTAATATATTAGTTTACTTACATACTGTTTATAGAGATTTAGTTGTTGTGTTTATTGAAACATTATTTAGGCCTAAACAATGTTTAAAAAATAAAGATAACTCTTATTAGTTTATCTCTATTATTGAAAATATTCAAAAACTACTGTGCAAAAAAAATAGTACTGCTACTTCTAGGGAGAATACTTCGAACGTAATTCAAAATGGCGGCAGTTGATCAGCTGATTGCCCGATCCTATGGTAACTTTTCAGGAGTGATAACGTCACACGATTCACCATACATACTAACGTCCATTATTTACCCAATATTTACCATTTTTTCATCTCCGGAATCCATGTGTCTATTCGCATGTCTCCTGCCTTCATTATCTTCGACGTCCTCATCATTTTCATCAGTTTCCTCTTCATCAACGCTTTCATCTGCTTCGCTTTCTTCAAGGGAGCTGCCTTCGCTTTCACTGTCACTGCCGCTGTGGACTCCATCCGTCCATTGTCCATCGTTTGTGACCTCATCACATTCGTGTAGCATCGACCTCACTTCGCCACATTTCTCCTTTAAGGAGTTCAAATCGCTGATCAAAAGAGCGCGGAGGCCATTCTTCAAACGAATAACCCTAAAAATAATAATTCGCAATTAACACATAATATAACGTCTTATAAATGACGCATTTATATACGCACCGCTTTTTTACTTGTTAAATCTTTCTCTCAATCGACCGCATACATCAGAATGTTAGGTTACAAGAGAGCTCTCAGCTGCAGGACCCCAACAGAAAGAGAGGTTACAATGGTGCAGCACATTGACAGTACCATAAATTTGTTTTCAACGGTTGAAATACAATGTTTTATATTATTTAATTCTTACTTGTATTCTTTCTTGTCGGATTCAGATTTTATAGGACTCTTCAACACTTCAATTTTCTGTTTCATCAGATTTTGTGGATTGGGATTTTCTTGCCGGTTTTGCATTTTGGGACGTGGTGATTTTTTAGCTTTCGATGAGCCGATTTTGAAGGATGGACTGGCTTTCGGCATTGCAAGACCTTTTGTTTTCAACAACCGTCCGAAAATGGAACGCCAATATGGATAATTTGCGCAAATGTTGGTGAAGATTGTGAAAAATTTGTTTGACGTTTAATTTCAAAAAGTTCAAAACTCTTATTCGGAACTGGCAACATTTAAATGTCATCTGAAAAATAGGGAATTTTTGGGTTCAGTTTTTTATCAATAATTTAATTTATATTTATTACGGCCAATATATTAAAAAGTTAATTAAATTTACAATAAGCCGCCGCACTTTTAATAGGCACAGATTTTGGAAAGTACACTATTTTTAAACTTAGTCATTCTAAATTTCGATTACATAAAATTAAAATTAGCTTTCGTCTTGTGAGATTGTACGCCAGAATCACAAACCATGTTACACAAACCTAGCGTAGCCGCTGAACTACTTGAAAACTGGGATGTTTTTCTTGCCTTGACGCGAGTAATCTTTTGGTCAGTGAGAAATATTTTTCAGTATCTTCATTACGAAAATAATTATTCCCACCTAACATAAACCGTTACAAACTTATGAGTGTATTTTTGTGGAACACTCTGTTGGCTCTAATGCCATATCCACCATAAATATACTAAACCACACACATATCCAGATTACTAAAATGTCAGTTTTTATAACTTTGGAACAGGTATTGATTTTGTTTCAGGAATCATTCCAAATGTTTTCCTTTTACGTAAATTTTTAGTTTACATCATAAATATTTTATTTAGACGTTGGTTGACATAATATTTGGTTTCACAGCCCCAAACTTATTACAAATTTAGAATTCCAAATTCGCCATGGGTGAAAACAAAAACAATTTAAAAAGTGGAATAAATTCGGTGTTTGGGTAAAATTCCTAAAAAATAAAACTAGTTATTTTTATACTAATTTGGGGTCGGGGAATCCGAATCTGAAAGAATTAGGCGGCGGCAAGCAATATTAACTGAATTAAACGACTTTAAAAAAATTTATACACATACAGGAAAATAGCCATTTTGGAAGCATTTTGATTCCTAGAAAATCAAACTAGTTATTTTTATACTAACTATGGGCTGGGGAATCCGAATCTGAAAGAATTAGGCCGCGGCAAGCAATATTAACTGAATTACACGACTTAAAAATTTTCTATACACACACACTTGAAAATAATCATTTCGGAAGTATTTTGACACACGTAGTACAAAGATCATAGAAAAACAAGAAATATACAAAAACATGTGCCGGCAGTGTTACCAGCTCTCAAAAACATACCTTATAAATCGACCAAGTCTTCTTCGTCCGTCGTATTAACACATTAACCTGATGAATTACGACTATCTCAACGGCGTATTCTTAAATCAAAAGTATGAAAATTCGTAGTCTTAAAAATGCGTAACCTAACCTAACCTAACGTTAGGTTTGTGTAACATGGTTTGTGCCCCTTTATACCGCCTGCTCGCGTCCCTAACCTAACCTAACCTAACGCTAGGTTTGTGTAACATGGTTTGTGCCCCTTTATACCGCCTGCTCGCGTCACGGCAAAAAAACATCCCTGTTTTCAAGTAGTTTAGCGGCTACGCTAGGTTTGTGTAACATGGTTTGTGCCCCTTTATACCACCTGCTCGCGTCCCTAACCTATCCTAACCTAACGCTAGGTTTGTGTAACATGGTTTGTGCCCCTTTATACCGCCTGCT
Organism: Limnephilus rhombicus; assembly: GCA_929108145.2. Lineage (NCBI taxonomy): Eukaryota > Metazoa > Arthropoda > Insecta > Trichoptera > Limnephilidae > Limnephilus > Limnephilus rhombicus. The sequence continues at coordinate 13,285,625 of OV815291.1, forward strand.
CGCGTCACGGCAAAAAAACATCCCTGTTTTCAAGTAGTTTAGCGGCTACGCTAGGTTTGTGTAACATGGTTTGTGCCCCTTTATACCGCCTGCTCGCGTCCCTAACCTATCCTAACCTAACGCTAGGTTTGTGTAACATGGTTTGTGCCCCTTTATACCGCCTGCTCGCGTCACGGCAAAAAAACATCCATGTTTTCAAGTAGTTTAGCGGCTACGCTAGGTTTGTGTAACATGGTTTGTGCCCCTTTATACCGCCTGCTCGCGTCACGGCAAAAAAACATCCCTGTTTTCGAGTAGTTTAGCGGCTACGCTAGGTTTGTGTAACATGGTTTGTGCCCCTTTATACCGCCTGCTCGCGTCACGGCAAAAAAACATCCCTGTTTTCAAGTAGTTTAGCAGCTACGCCGGGTTTATGTAACATGGTTTGTGATACAAAAGAACGTGCCCCTTTATAACGCCTACTCGCGTCAAGGCATAAAAACTCCACAATACTAGTTGGTGTACCTTCCTAAAATATTTGAGAATCAATTATAAAAAATAAGTACTTAAAATATAAACATGTTATTTTACGTTATAAATATTACTGCTTAATGGCAACACTTAATTTTGTATGGTAAAAACATCTATGTTATCGTGTTTTTCTATGATCTTTGTACTACATGTGTCAAAATACTTCCGGAATGATTATTTTCATGTGTGTGTGTATAGAAAATTTTTAAGTCGTGTAATTAAGTTAATATTGCTTGCCGCCGCCTAATTCTTTCAGATTCGGTTCCCCGGCCCATAGTTAGTATAAAAATAACTAGTTTGATTTTCTAGGAATCAAAATGCTTCCAAAATGGCTATTTTCCTGTATGTGTATAGAATTTTTTAAAGTCGTTTAATTCAGTTAATATTGCTTGCCGCCGCCTAATTCTTTCAGATTCGGATTCCCCGACCCCAAATTAGTATAAAAATAACTGGTTTTATTTTTTAGGAATTTTACCCAAACACCGAACTTTAGCCTAAAAAGTATTTCGTGTCTATTTACTGGAGTTTTCTAGAAAAGTCGGGAAAATTTTTCGTTTGACTGTAAAGAACTCCGTCCAAAATTTTCAACCGATACAAAAGATGGTCAATATCTATGACTGTGTGACGTCATACCGCCCACCAATGGGAAGCTTTGTTATTGTTATAAAAACTTTTGACAGCTAGCGGTTGGCGCGGGTTGGCGGTTAAATCTAACAAAATAGACTGATTTTTATTTATCAATTGCTCATGTGATTTCTATAGTCTATAGAGCCATTTTCGTGAGAAAATCACCTCAAGGGCGCTTAAAATGCGCTGAGAAAATCACCTAATGGCGCTGTGTATTGTTTTTGTTCGGAGTGCGGTCTCAATTTGTAATTTGTTTTCTTTTCTTTGAGATGAGAAAAGAGTTCAAACAATCCTATTGGGTGATTTAAAAAAAATGCTATCCAGAAAAGGGTACATAGGTGTATTGTGTATTACAACATGATTATAACGCTCGGCCATTATTTATGCGTTCGGCGATACGGCTCGTAAAAACATCAACAGTGCTGGTGGATTTTAAAAATACGTCTTTTCTTGTGACATTTTAACTTTGAAACTGAATCCTTAGCTTATCGGTGAGAGATTGGTAAAATACAGTTGGGTGAACATTGATACATACCGTAAAAACTTTCAAAACAACAGTGCCAGTGGATTTTAAATAAGTATACGTGTTTTCACTTTGTAACGTTTCACCATTGAAATTGTTTTTTTTTTATGAGAGAAAGATGTCGCTCTCAAGTGACAACCAATGGGAGCAATACTCCGATTTAGATAAGAAGTCTCTGCCCGAAGATGGTAGTGGCTCTTCTAATTTCGACAATTCCAACGCCATTCAGAGACAGAATAATTCGTTCCCCCATGCGATGCCGCAGCCGACTGGACTACCTTGGAACATCCAGGACAATTCTTTGAGCCTGAACGGGCCTTTACCTGGAGTGGTGGAGTTTACGATGACCCCGTTCGATATGCAGTCCAGAAACAAAAAAACAAATGTCCTCCACTGCACTACAGAAATCGTCACCGAAGAAACTGTCTACCCAGAAACTATCACTGAAGAAATACTTCCCGAACAAAACGCTGGATGTATTTTGAGCACTTTGTCTCAATCAATGAGTATCGCTTTATCGCCTATTAAGTGTAACATACAAAATACGAGTACATCACCCTTGAAAAGGGTATATATGTATGTTTCTGAGAGTGACTTATCTGACACATCTGCTGATTATGTTCTGCCAGATGATATTGAATGTGTGGAAGAGCCTGCAGTAGAGAGAGAAGAACACCAGAAACTAATGCTCCAGGAAACATTAACATCTATTCAGAGGGAGCCACAGCTTTGCTTGGGGATACCTCCAAAAAGTTATTATGTTGTGAAAGTCTTGGAAGAAGAAGTATGTGCACCCCTGCCAAATATCTTATTGACATTGAGGAAAATAAGGCTAGATGAGTCATATGCCATGTTAGCCCTATGTTTCGGGATGTCTGAAAACGATGTAGGTAATATATTCACATCCACTTTGAAATTGGTAGCTACAGCTCTTCAAGAACTTATATTTTGGCCAGAGGCAGATAAAATCAAAGAAAATTTACCCATTAGTTTTCGGGCTAGGTATTCTAAAGTGCAGTCAGTAATTGACTGCTTGGAAATACAAATAGAGAAGCCAAGTAGCCCGGTACACCAGGAAGCTTCTTGGTCAGAGTACAAAAACTGCAACACGGCTAAATATTTGATTTCTTGTACACCAGATGGATTGGTCAATTACGTATCTGAAGGTTACGGTGGCCGTATAACGGATACTGCTCTATTAAATGATTGTGGGTATTATAAATTTTTAAAGCCTGGGATGCACATAATGGCTGACATAGGCTTTAAAAATATTGGCGGGGTTTTGCAACAGCTAGGATGTATTCTTGTAAGACCTCCGAGTGTTGTTGAAAACACTAAATGTACAAAGCAGGAAGTGAAAGAGGGCAGGCAGATAGCTGCTCTACGCATTCACGTTGAGCGTGTCATCGGGAGGTTGAGAGAGTTTAAGATGCTGAAACCACACGCAACTACCGATAACCACCATGTGCAACTTTTAGACGACATTATTGTCTGTGCTTGTGGTATCATAAATGTACAAGAAAAACTAATTGAATAATGTGCAGTCACAACATACATATATACATAGTACATTCATAATGCCACAAACACAGATAATGTACACAAGTAGTCTGATAGTTGTGTTTTATTCAGTCAGCAGATCATCTTATTTCATTAACATACATATATTTTAATGTGAATACCTCACCAAAGTCCCAACTGCTCAACTGTCTGGAGTCAGGGATACTATGGCATCTCCAATTGGGGTATGTTGTGAGGCTGAAGGTAGTGAGGAAGGGAAGGATATGTGGAAAATGTACCGGGCTATTCAGATCTAGTCACCGTATTTGTTGACTAGATCTGAATAGCCAGATACATTTACTATATCTCATTCCATTACCTCCAGCCTCATAACATACTAAAATTGTGGATGATATAGTCTCCCTGGCTCCAGACAGTTGGGACTCTTGTGTGTTGTATTTGGATCAAAAAAAGTTACATTATATGATTTTTTTGTATTTTTACCCCGGTGTGCAGTGTATAGACTTGAAATGGCTTTGGCCGTATATGGTGTCTAGATTTGAATATCCAGGTACATTTTCCACATCTCCGTTCCCTCCCCACTACCTTCAGCCTCATAACATACCAAAATTGGGGAGGCCATAGTCTCACTGGCTCCGGACGATTGGGAGAAGGTGGGCCTCGGGTGTTGTATTCAGATAAAAAATGTTATATAGCAGTTTTTTTGCTAAGTCGACTGTATGTCGTATTTTATTATTACTGCATGCTCCTTCGGAGAGTTGAAATTATAGTTAGTAAAAATATTATTACAACGGATTTTCAATCAAGATGCTTGCAGATACAAGTATATCGACTTTGGTTATACGGCCGTATATCCTCTTTGCATACTTACTTGCAAATCATTGTATTTAGTCAACTTTAATGGAACCATTTTATTTGTTATTTGTTTATGTATCATGATTGCGTGATAAATATTTAAAAAAATATTATGTACTGCAAACAGCGTATGCGACATTTCCTAAGGAAAAAATCTGTCAGGGCCATAGGCAAAACAGCGTTACCGCCACTATCTCAACAACCGCAGGCATCCAGATATTTGTGTTATCAGCTTTACATAGGCAGCAACCAAAGATCAATAATCCTAATTAACCAAAATCCTTTTTGGAATCAATGAAGAAAGTTAATTAAAAAAAACCTTCTCCTGAACAATTTACTGTTTGGCGGTTACGCTGTTCTGCCGATTATTATGGATCGATATTATGTATATTGTGGTGTTTATTTTAAAAATAAAATGATATTTAAAAATTTAAATGAAATTCATTATATTCTTGATCCTCAGTCACAAATACTTATACATATTTACTGAATACGAAAAACTCAACCCGGGGGTAACAATGAATTCTGTGTACCAACAGCTGCAGCGTATTGGTATTAAAATAATTATTTATAAAAACATTGTTTATACATAACAAATACTATTGCATTCGTTTCCACTCCACCTATGGATATACGAGTATTAAGATGCATGGCTCATTTTTTTCACATGGTTTCCCCAATAGGCCTGTTCCATATTGTTGATTGTTAATTTATTCATCCTTATGCTGCCTTTACACACGTAAGGGAATGTACCCATACTACATGACCTGTTCGGGGGGGGCATAGGTTTTTTGTCACGGGGGGGGGGGGGGGGGAGGGTTAAAAATTGCAAAAAGTTTGGTCACGTAGTATGGGTACGTTCCCTAAGTCGCTCACGTAAGAGATTTAAGGGGAAAAACTTACAAAGGCCGCCTAGGTATCATTTTTCATGGTTTGAACAAAATTCAGTTTGGCCTCATAGTGAGTGGCGTTTAGTCTGATATTCAGTCCAGTGTCCAGTCTACAACACATAGCTAAATACATTTATACATAGTAGAGCACAAGAACACTATAGCACAGCTTCTGCGTAACCAGAACCAGCAATGAATCTGTGCAGTGGCAGTTGGACGCAGTGCCGTAAATAGCCTTTTCTGCGCCTTGTGCGAGCTTCTATAACTGCACCCTATTTAAGTGGACCCTTCGCCTATTACACCACCCACTGTGTCTCACTCACTAAAACTCAAACGCAAGTTCACTATTGCAAATGCGTTGCCCACCCTGATGCTTAAGTTTTAATTTTTGGGCCACTTTGGTCTTCATACTTCTATAATAAAATACCCTGCAAAGTTTCAGTAAACTTTAAATTAATTTAATTTTAAGTACTTGGTTATGCAGAGTTTTGAATAAGGAAGGTAGCATAGCATAATAGAAATTGCGTTTATGTATGAATTGGTGAAAAAAAGTTTTTTCAAAAATATTTGCAAAGATTATTCACAACTACACAATACACAAATGAATGAGACCACAAATGAATAAGTTCAGATAGTGAAGATTTAAAGCAAGCCATAAACTTTTTTTAAGATTTACTTTTCGCGCTTTCTTCATTGCGAAATCGTTGATAACATTTTCATAACGACAGGTACCGTCCTATGGCGCGTTCAACCGACAAAATCGCTAGGCCGGTCAACCTTTCTTGGCCAATCGTCGAGCGCAAGTAAGTTTTTATTAATTTGAGCCTCCTGAATGATCTTTACTACAGTCACTGGCACTGTTAAAAAATCTTTATAGTGACTACTACGTTGGGAAACATCTATTTTAAATCTAGTTCAACTATAGTTTTAAGAAGACCCAGACTTGAATTACGGTCAAATTTATCAAATAATGTAGTCGTTTCAACTTGTTTCAGCTTGACACTAAACACAAATACTGTGCTGCCAAAAAAATGTGCACGATATTTTGTCTAATTGAACAGACGTTTTTGATGTTACTGGCATATAGGTACGTGTGTGTTGGGGCGCAGCGGGGCCGGGAACTTATCAGGAGCAATCAGGAGCAAAACGAAAAAATAATAGTCCTGCCTAGTTTGGCCATTCTTGCGCCCCCCAGAGTCTACACCCTGTGCCTGGGCACCGGTGGCACTGCCCTATTTACGGCACTGGTGGGACGGGAGAGTGGTCCGTGGAATGGTGTGTCCTTCACACCATCCCCGGCAGCACAGTCGAGGGCACCCACCACTTTCCCAAACCGTATTAAGGACCAGATGAGTCCCTCTATCGGTTCTCACATCAAGAATCTGTTTTGTTTTTAAAACGAAGCTACTATTAAATAATTCTAAAAGCCCCCGGCTGTTCCTACGTGGCACAACATAACATTTATACATACCGAAACTTCTGAGTATTCTCACACAAGGCAGTTTGTTCTTGTTGTTGAAGCTGGTGGAGAACATTTATACAGAGTAACATACATTAGAAAGGAAAAGCAAATTCAAACGCATTCCCATGGCAGCTTACAATACAAGAACAGGATCTAGAGCTTCTGGCAAGCCACAGGCAGACACGACAAGAGACAATGAGCAGTGGGACGGAACGGTGGTCCTTCGAACCCTTCACACCGTTCCCGGCAGCACAGTGGCCAGATGTGACCCCTATGAAGACGTTGGGATAGTGGAGAAGAGACTTCTGAAGAATCCTGGGGACTAAGTAACTCACTCCAGCCGACAGGACCACAAGAGAACGGGAAATCAGGGCCCAAGGGAACCTTCCCTTTCCTTGCGACTGCTATGTCGGAGGTGGGATAGTGCAGGAAGCTAAACATTTACAAAAAGCAATAAAAGCTATTCCACCTCCTTTTGAATGTTGTAACAGTATAGACAATGCTAGCCAGTTAGATAAATATTCAAGGGCGTAGCGAGGTACGGGCAGGGGGGGGCAGCCGCCCCCCCCCTAGAAGATGCAGGAATGCTCACAAACCGTAAAGTAATATTACGTCGGTCGCCTATTGTTTGTGCGAATCAATTTAAATTTTATTATTACCTTTTTAGTTGATCATGATTAATGAAGCATCAAGAAAACGTGCTTATCAGTTACATTGCACTATTATTAAATCAGTTTTCATTATATATGTTCAACTGATAGCCAAGTACTCAGGCATATTGGAACCTATTGCCAAAGCTTTACAATCGGAAACTATCGATATGTACGCATGTATGAGTCATATTAAAGGTATAATTTCAGTTTTAAATGATCATCGAAGCAACGTAGACATAAGAGCCAAAATATTTTAGATATTTCAATTAGAACTGCAGCTGCCTTTGGAACTGGTATACAGGGGGGTATAACTCCGATCAAAATTTTCAACCAACACAAAAGATACCTAGATAATATGTATATGTATAGACTGTGTGACGACAGAGTTCATAAATATACCAATCCCTAGATCGATATCTTCGGGCCTTTTCTATGGGACAAATGTCGACACCAACTTCACCACAGAAAAACAATCCCGATCTTGGTAGAAGGGAGTTTAAGGCCATTTGTCATAGACAATGGTACGAGGCCTGCCATAGACAATATACTCGCCCTACTTTATTAGCCCAATAAATTATTAAAAAAAAAAATTGAAAAGCAGAAAAATGAAAAAAAACTTTTCCCCAGGACAACAAGGTTCCATGTGCCAAAGATGGTTCCGAGGAAATGAGATTTACATAGTTTTTTTACAGATCATTTTCTCAGGAGGGAGCTTTGTCAGATGGAAACCTGTTATCCTGAGGAGATGAAAAATCAATACATTAGAAAAATGAAAAACTCACAGGTGCATGTTTTAAATATTTTTTATTTTAAAAAAGACAATGGATAAACAATACATAAAAATGCAGAGTAGGAGGTTCCACCCATAGATTGAGCATGAGTCAGAAATTAACGCTGACTGGGCCATAATGTATTCATTCATTGTACTTGTCATATAATTAACAGTATTATATAATTATTCATATATCCAACGGAATATCCATTAATACATTATTTGGCTTAATACGCTAACTCTGTAATCTTTTCTATAAAATGTACAATAAATACAAATACATAAAAAATAATAGCACAAATTACAAGCACAAAAACAGTACACAAAAAAAAATTAAAAAACACAAAAACAAAGAGCTTTATACAAAAATATGTAAACGTTGGAGGTTGCCAACCACTTTCCCACAGCGTTCTAAGGAAACAGATAGTTTCCTCCTTCACCGTACACGTCAGGACTCTATTTTTTTTTTGTAAAAACTCTACTTTTTATTAAAATGACTCTAGACCTCCAATGTCCAGGCATACATTGTTAGCAGGCAGTATGCGAGTGCGTACATGTTGTTAATTATTTATTTCACTGTATCACGTCTCATCTCCGCCACTTGATGTATCTGAAATAAAAGTTTATTAATATAAAGGAAGAAGAGTTCCTTCTGAGAGAAGGCAGTCCCGCCGAGGATGAGCGGAGCCATCAATCCAGTCGCAAGCAAGACTCGGCGTCAGCATCCCAAGCCGGCTTCCCGGTAGGCCCTCGAAGAGAATGTTGGGATTAAGGGGGAAAGAAACCTGAAGACCCTAGGGAAAAAAGTTAGCTTCGGGTCACCAGAGGCAGGGTGTAAGGGCACCGGTCCGCTACGGTCAGTCTTCGGGCCTGCTCAAGGCAACGGGGGAGGCGCGGGAGGGTTATGCAGCTGCTGCCTTGGGAGTCATCTCCTCAGTTGATGCACGGTCAAAATATGTAAGCACAAAAAATTTATACAAAAATATTTATTTATTTATTTATTTAACGCCCTTATGGGCTTTTACACACATTTACATTTTTATGTTTTAGTGCATACAGGTGTGTTTAGAATACAAAGAAAACATGAATAGTTTTTACACATGGTACATATAAATAAAGCTGGTAAGTAAAAAGTATAGCATTATACAATAAAGAGAAAAAAATCAGTTTTATATGTATATACGTATATAACAAATAATAATAATGGTGAGTTTTTAATATATGTGCAATTTATGTGTTGAAGTTGATTTTAAACAAAAATACATACTACCGACTTGCACCGCACTAAAATTAATATACAAAACAATTCCATTTTGACCAATTACTTTATCGTCAGAATTTCTGCAAGGAATTCAATTTCCGAAGACGAAATACTTTATACCATAAATATACCAATCCCCTTTATACTGAAACCATGGAATAATGTCAGATACTTCAGTAAACTATCACGGAGAGGACAAATGAGTTCGATAATATAATATAACAGAGTATCTAATTACAATCAAATTAAAATGTTAATCAAAGTATAAGTCGTTAAAGTAAATTTGTTATTATTACCTATTACAACGATAAACAAGAACAGTTTTTATAAGGTTTGTTTATAAATTATAAATTACTAACCTTTATTGCGCCCTATATTGTAGGTGTTTTGACGGAACTTAACTATGAGGGTTTACAATAAACTGTGCACACAAAATTTCAAGATGGGGATTTATAGTTCTATTGTAACTGTTCCAATATACTGAATTTAAATTTGGACACTGACAGATGACGATAAACATCGATTGAGTTATATTTATTTCCTAGCCGATGAAGCCTTTCGATAGGCGAGTTTTCGAAGTAATTATTAGTAGGCGCGTTAACGAAGTAAGGCGCATTCAATCTTGTATTACGGGTAGGTACTCGCAGTTGGATTAGTTTGGTTAAATCCAGGGCGTCCAGTCTGCCATTTGAAATATTGAAAAGACAAATTAAATCACTCATTGTTCGTCTTGGAGTTAATTCATTTAATTTTAGTAAGTCCATTAAAAATGTGTAGTTAAGTTCTTCGATTGGAATTCCTAATTTATAGTTTATAAATCTCAAAAACTTATGTTGCACTCTCTCAATTTTTGTAAATACTAAACATATTTTAATTAAAGAAGGTGTTGAAATATATTCAAGAAAGTACTAAGCGCCCCCACAAAGACACAGAATTTGACAAACAATATATTACTACAATAGGTTGAGTTGAGATATGTATGTATATAAATGTTAATATAAATAAATGTAAATAAGGAGAAAAAAAATACTAAGACGACCATTTTTCTCTATACTTAGAATATTTTGTGTACCTCAACATTGCCTTTTTCCTGATGGAATCAGGTCCATTATAAGGTCTGGTATCTTTTCCAGATATTTTTTTATTAATATCTCCGCACCAAACATTAATATTAAAGGGCACGGCGAATTTCACAATAGATTCGGTCAAATTTTTTTTATGCTCTTGACAATTAATCCAATCAAAACATACATATTTGAAAATTGTATTTTTTATAATGGGCACAAGATGTATATTTTCGCAATAATGATTTAGTACATTCTCAATGACACAACGAATATTCAAAGCGTTTAGTGCAAATTTTTTTGTTGGATAATTAAGGCTGAGCCTTTCCGTGATGCGGTATTCACGGCTCAGAATAAAGGCATTTAAGGAATCATACGGATCACCAATGCAAGATGATTTGCATTCTTTACAATTTCTAATATATTTCAACACCTTTTTTAACAAAAATCCAGCGACGTAGGCGTCAATACTCATTTTTTGTATGGAAAATGAATCTAAAATTTCACCAAATTGGGCATCTATGTCCGCTATAGTTAAAAAAAGACCTTAAATTTAGATTTAAAGTTGAAGATTGGGTGTAAATAAAATCTTCTATGTTAGACAGAAGGACGGCTCAATTGTCAGCTTCGAAATTCATACCCGGTGAACGTGCGGACCACAAATTACAAATCATTAATGATTTATAGGCTGCTGAAAATAAGGTAGCGGACGGATTTCGGACCCCACGACTTCGTATCGAACCGAAAAAGTTTTCTAATGGATCTTGGTTTAGATATCTACATTTTAAATATTTGAAACCTATATTTTCGAGAAATTTCCACAACTCCATTATGCCGTGGATGGAAAAAATCCAGTTATTTAATACTGGAGCTAAAGTCCTAATATTTGCCCCTGTCGTCTGATGGACGTATTTCATCGTGCGCAATATTTGCAACGACTCATTCCACAATATTGAAAGTGGGGGGAGTAATTTGATAAAGCCACACGATATTTTTTGCCCCCTTTGGGGTGAAATGAAGTTCCATTGACACTATCGAATAGTGTATCAAAGAATTGCAAAACTCGTGAAGTGTCCAATGGATTTTTTGTAAACGCCTCTGGACGTATATGGTTTAATGCTTCTAGGGCAGCAGACACCCTGTCACTAAAAATTTGTGAGGCAAGTTACAACTACTTTATTTAATAACTAAACTTTATTTTTCCCTTTCAAGAAATATAAAACAAATATACATACTTTTTTTTTATTTTTAATTTTTAACTTTATGAGTAAAACCTCAAATTGTAATATTTTAAATAAATGAAGACAATATAAGCGAAACTCAATCGAAAATCTGGAAACAGAAAAATCAGAAAAACATATTGACACCTCTGGGACTCGAACCCAGGAGGTCCTGGGTCCTGAGTATTGGACCACTTTTGTTTGTAACTTTGTAACAGGACGCTATATCGAAATTTTAGTGACAGTTTTGGTAATTCATTTTCCCCATTTTTTTTCCCCATTTTTGGGGAAAATTTCGAATTTCGAGGGAATTTCCCTCAAATTCCCTCGATTTACCCCATTTTCCGTTTAAAATGGTTTCGGACGAAGTTTCGAGTGGCGATTCCGATGGTGCCACTCCCATCATCGTCACTTCAAAGGATGACCGTCAATCGGTGATTCTCCGTAAGATGGCTGCACTTGAACGAGAATTGAAACACTGCAAGCCTCCTAAGAAGAAGTCGAGCAAGAATCCCACTATGACGGACGTAGTGGATGTTCCTGAAACCGACACCAACGTGGATTCAGATATGGACACGGTCCCCCCCCTCCCTGTGACACCTGTGGCAGGCCCCAGTGGAGCATCAATCTCCGCTATTCCCTTCGGGTCTCCTAACGCATCAACCAGGAAGAGGGTTCGAATCAGTGATTCCCCTAATGAGAATCAATGGAAAGTCATCCCGGCTTTGTCTAAGTGCCAACAAATGCGCACCATTATTCTTGAGGGCTCGAATAAGCTGAACAAATCGGTTAAAAGCGCACTTAACAATTTATTGGATGATCTCATGTCTGAGATCACCCATTTGATGTTGGAGATGAATACGATTGCTACTCGGAGCTCGACTATAGAAGACTTGATGAGTGCCCAGATCGAAATGTCGAAAAAGATCGACAATATCGTACAGACGCGGCCTACAACAACCAGTGTCCCTTTCCCGGTGGCTGCACCTTCCTATGCCAAGGTAGCTACAGGAGTCCCTAACTCCAAAACCTTGGTTGTGAATGGCTATGAGCGCCCCCTGCCACCCAAACCCCTTACGGTGCTCATATATCCGGAGAAACCGGAAGGAAAAACGTCTGAGGAGACTCAAAAAAACTTAGAAAAATTGATCAACCCGCGCTCCGACGGCTTTCAAGTCGTTAGACTAAGAAAAATAAAGGGAGCTGGTATGGCCATTCAGGCCAAAAATAAAAGTGACTTGGAGAACATAAAGAAAACCGAGTTCAAACTTGCTGCTAGCGGCTTGAAAATCGTGAGTCCCCTGGGAAGACTCCCGAAAATTGTGATATACAATGTTCCGAGGTGCGAGCCTACTAAAGATCAGGACCTATTCAAGGAAATATACGTGAATAATCTGGACGGACAGACCACCCTCTCGCTGGAGGATCATCTCCGTACAATGCGAAGGGTATCACTTTTTGGTAAAAGAGATCAACCCACGATGAACATGGTAGTCACCTGTCATCCCAGTGCTCGACGAGTGCTCATTGACAGCGGGATGTGTTTTCTTGGCTGGAATGCCTGCCGGACACGGGATTTCACAGGAGCAACTAGATGCTACAAATGTCATCAGTATGGTCATATAACAAAATCTTGTTCGCAAGAAAAGATCACCTGTCGCCACTGCGCCGCTGTGGGACACGACTTCGAGGAGTGCCCCAAGAAGACACAACCCGCTGTTTGTGCTACTTGCACGAGGTTTAGGAAGCCGGCTGACCATCCGACAGGAGACAGGTCCTGTCCAGCTCAGAGAGCCGCCGTCGATGCTCAAGTCAAGATGACAGACTATGGATCTAACTAATCCTTTATCCTTAGGTCAGATAAACCTACAGCGTTCCCGGATGGCCACTTTGGAGGTGCTGCGGGTCATGTCTGACCGTAAGATCGACATCATGCTTATTCAGGAACAGTACACTTGGCAAGGTAGGACTCCCATTAGTTTTCCGGGGGCGGTACTCGAAGTTGGCAGATCTCCGGGGGCGGGTGTCCTGGTCAACACCTCGTTGATCAGCCCCCTCCTTCTGGACGGCTATTCCGATGAGTATCAAACCTGTGTATGTATTAGATTTGGTGATACTGAGATCTTTTTGATCTCAGTCTACTTTAAATACGGGAACCCGGTAGGACCCCACATCCTGAGTTTGACGCGCGCACTCAACGCGCTTAAAGGTCGTAACATTGTTATCGGAGGTGACTTTAATGCGCGCTCACCACTATGGTTTGACACTAATGACTGTAGGACGGAACGATCAGACGCCGTGGAAGACCTGATTGCCGCGCAAGGTCTTAGCATAATAAATGAACAGAGTTCTCTTTTTACCTTTTCAAACATACATGGTGAGAGCAACATTGACTTAACTCTCTGCTCTGGGTCAGTTGCAACCAGGATTTCAAGGTGGACAGTCCATGAGTGCGAAATAAATTCGGATCATAGACTTATTACTTATACGGTTGGTGTTAAGAAAACTGAGATTCCTAGATCCTCCTGGAATTTCAACACCACTAGGGCGAATTGGGATAACTTTGGGATAGCGCTACGAGATACATTAAGGGATTTTCATCATGTAGCTGCTACTGATCCGGATAATTTGGGAAATTTTTTTAACAAGGCGGTTGTATCTGCTGCCAACTCGTCTCTGGGCAGATTAAACCCAAAGACGAGCATTCGAACGCCGTGGTGGTCACCTGAGCTGACTTCGCTGAAGGGGGCCTACAAGAGAGCCTACAGGGCGCTGGGGTCGGCTAGGAGCGGCGTTCGTACGGAGGAGGAGATGGCCGCTCTCTGGGACGACCTTAGATCTGCCAGGTCAGCTTTTAAGCGGGCTGTTCTTCATGCGAAACGAGCTGCTTGGCATAATTGGGTCCAAGAAGTGGGTAACGCCAACCCGTGGAATATCCACAGCGCAATTGAGAAATCCGGTAAAGGATCTGACCGGTATTTGTCTACTGTAATTGGGAATTTTGATGGGAGGAACGCTGAGACGGTGGACGTGGCCTCTACCCTCGAGACACTTCTGGGCGAGTTAGTTCCTGTAGATTCAGTAATTGGGGAAAGTGACCACCATAAACAGATTAGAAATCTGGCACGGCTACCACCTAGAGACCTCGCCCAAGAGGATAACATGTCTAGAGTCACTAAGGCAGAAATTGAAGTTATAATTAAGGGTTTGGGTCCTAAGAAGGCACCAGGGCATGATAGGCTCAACGGCGTAATTGCGAAGCAAGTCTGGGTCCACGCCAAGGAGGAGCTCTTCCAGGTGATGGACACATGCATGAGAAGAGGTGTTTTTCCCTCAGAATGGAAGCGCGGCGTGCTCCGGATTATACCCAAGGGGAACGACAAACCATTATCAGACATAAAAGCGTATAGACCTATAACATTACTCCCTGTGTTAGGTAAAATTCTGGAGAAATTAATTAGGGAACGTCTACGGAAAACACTCTCCCCGGCCAGTGATATGCAGTTTGGTTTCGTCCCCGGGAAATCCACGGTGCACGCCCTGTCGTATGTGCTTGATTGGGTGAAGGTTTGTCCCAAGAGGTACGTTGTGGCAATTTTCCTCGACATAACTGGTGCCTTCGATCATGCGTGGTGGGCAATGATACGCACGAAGGTGAAAAACAGGCAGTGTTCCAAACTTCTGTTTAAAGTCATCGATGACTATCTGTCAGACAGAACTATTACAATCTCATTTGGTGACTTTTGCATCCAGCGGGAAGCAGACATGGGATGCCCGCAGGGCTCCATTCTTGGTCCTGACCTGTGGAATATCGCCTTCGATGACTCCTCTAGGTTACCCTTGCCTGAAGGATGTATCTCTGTCGATTACGCTGATGACAAAGTGTATCTGGTCTCTGGGGACAGTAGAAAGGAAGTGGAAAAGAAAGGCAGTGAAGGTTTGCAGATGTTCCTGGATTTTGGAAAAAGAAATAAAATGACCTTCGCTCCCCATAAGACCAAGGGTCTCCTGATGAAGGGTTATCTCAGCAGAAACAGAAACCCGACCATCAAAATGGGAGAGTCCAACATCCGTTTTTTCGATAATGTAAAATACTTAGGCGTTACACTAGATCGATCGTCCTCTTTTCTGGCTCACGTCAAGGATGTATCCAGCAAGGCTCAGGCTCTCTTTTTGAAGCTAAGGAGACTCTCCACAGCTGAGTGGGGATTGCGTAATCCGGCGTTGCGGATTCTATACAGATGTGTATATGTGGCGCAAGTTTCATATGCTGCATCTGTTTGGGAGCACCGCTTGGATAATTCGCTCATACTCTTGGCTCTCAAGAGGGGCCAACGTACGCCTCTGTTGGCACTATCCGGTGCGTATAGAACCGTTGCTTCGGACGCTTTGCCTGTTTTGGCCGGTTTATTACCAATCGATCTTGAAATCAGGGAGGTGATTACGAAGCAGAAGCTGACCAGGGGAACCCCGGCAACTCATCTTGGTGTAGTTTTAACTCCGGATGGTCCGGGGACTCTCCCTTGTCTGCTTCGATCAATGAGGGAACTGTCGCTCCAGGAGTGGCAGCTCCGTTGGGATAGGTCGAATTTGGGAAGATGGACCTTCTCCTTCTTCCCATCAGTTAAAGTCAGAATGGAAGGGGCCTTCCTAAAACTGGACCACTACGTGACCCAACTCTTGTCTGGTCATGGGGAGTTCAGGGGGAGACTTCATACCCTCTCCCTGTCCCCTCATCCCAACTGCGCGTGCGGTTGCACCAACCAGTCCGCCGAGCACATTCTGTGGCACTGTGAGATAATGATGGATGCTAGAGAGGAAATGCTAGACGGTTTGGATGTACCGATTAGACCAGTGTGGAACACTGATCTAGTTTCGAACAAGGTGAATTTCGAGTGCCTGCGTAAATTTGCAAGGATCTGGGTTGAAAGATGGCCTGCTCTCAGAGTCGCTGATTAGTTTAATATAGGTCACCAGGTGTACTTGTTCCTGATATACCACGGACTACGATTCAAAAATTTTCTTTCAATCATTTGCCTTGGATGTATATACTTTTATATTTTTAATTTATTTTTCTTTTGTTATTTTCATTTAAAAGTTTACAGCTTTACTGTTTGCAGCTCTGCAGTATTGTCAACATTTTTAGTCTACAATCTACATGTACATTATATTTATATTTTTTTTCTTCCCCTTCTATATTGTAATGCTATTTCACCAAAACTTTCACATTTTGGAAGATTGCGGCTATATATATATTTACTCTTCGTTTTGCAGCTCTGCGGTTTAATTTATAATTTCATTTTTACAATTTTTCATGTTTAGTATACTTTGCCTTTTTTTACAGCATCTACTTACTGTTACCATTAAGCTATATTCATATTGCTCTGTATTATTATTCATGAGCGCCATGGGGGTCTCCAACATCAACTTATTTAGCATCAATGATTGATGTATTATTATTTTGTCTTCATTTGTTTTATTTTTTGTTCTTCTTTTTTCCCTATGTTATATAGTTTATTTGGAGGTTGAACTGAATTCCGTTAGCTATTTTGTTTTGTCCCTTTCCCCAATAAAGGGGTTGGACTTTGGGCCTTGTCCCTATTTTACTTGTTTGGGCCGGCCTGTTGGACTTGGTGGGCTCCACCCGGCGTCCGCGCCACCCCCCCTGACATGAAAGGGTTGGGGGAAAGACTGAGCGGCGTCCGAAGGTTGTCCGTCCCGCCTCCGGCTACCCGACGCTTTCCTCCCTAGGGTCTTCTGAATGGTCGTCCAATTACGTCGTCTAGGCACCACCGGCTAGCTGGCTAAAGGACGACTCCTTTGGATGTCGTAACGTTGGACACACGACCTTCTTCATTCTCACGGGGACTGCCGGTCGCCGGTTGGTTACTTTCACCATTTCTGTTTCAATTTTGTATATCTACACTTATTTCATTGCTTTTTTTTCTTTTCCATATACAGACGCCTGCAGCTCTGGAGTGTGTGGTCTCCCTCCGTTCATCAGCAACAGCATGCATAACTCATGATGGTTGCTGAAATATTATTTTTTTGTTTTCCATATCGTATTTCTTATGTACCACTAACACCTGTAGTATTAGTATACTGACCATTACAGTACAGTCTGTAGGCGATCCTACATTTCCGCCACCTAACAAAGTATGTAGGGACATTGAAGGTCTAGATTCGTTCATTAAATAGTAGAGCCGTTCATTAAAAAAAATTAGATTCTTGCGAGAGCTCCGAAGGGGCGACCATAAGTCGCCTATACCGGGGCGGGACAGTGGTGGGTACTTCAATGTCCTTTATTCAGTGTGCCTAAGTATACAAAATGTACATACCTTCGTTAACTCCTGGGACTCCTTCGGCAGGAACAATCTCACTGCTGGTGCCTTCGTAGACATTTTGATCTGAAATAAATATATGTACGAATTAGCTAAAATTTTGGAACAAGAACTACTTTATTTTTTCCCTTTCAAGAAATATAACACCCTTTGGCAAGAACAACCACACCGATGGCCCTTGGGAAGTCATTATGCACTGAAATCAATATAATTAACCAAAGTTTGTGAACAAACCATAGCTTTATACCATTTGCGATTATACGTTTTGCAATAATTTCCACAACTTTGTCCTCAGCAAACATGAATTAAATCTGAATAAATATAAAAAAGAATAATGATGCAATTTAAGATTACATACCTTTACGAAGTTTGACGTAATCGTGGTCCCAAGGCTTCATAATACTTAATGTCATGAGATTTTGTCGAGTTGGGGTCTACAATGAAAAATAAATACAGTTTTAGGCAAAAAAAAACAACAAAATGAAACATAAAAACAAATGTAATAACGGATGAGAGATTATCACCTGCATTTTCGTCGTCATTACGACCACTCACGAAACTGACTTTCTTGTTGGGATATCTATGTCGAATCGAATATCTGTCCACGCAGCCTTTAACGCAGCACGGCTTTTTAAAACTTCCTCGAAGTGCTTTTGCAAGAACCATTTTAAAATCAAAATATTGGTAATTATCGGTTCGGACTGGCCACGCTTATTACGAATAATTTTTAGAAAAAAACTTTAGATTCGCCTTAATTACTATAAAAGGAAACTTTTTGGCTTTGGGGCGGCGGAAAATAATGCATTTTAATTTTCAATTGCATAAAACCAAAATTCACTTCGCGAACCAACGCAGCGAAAATCCGCGGCCGTAGCTGTCACTGTTATGGACTGTAGCTGACTTCGTGGGATACCTACATGAAATACCGCGAATCACAAACCATGTTACACAAACCTAGCGTAGCCGCTAAGCCACTTGAAAACTGGGATGTTTTTCTTGCGTTGACGCGAGTAGGCGTTATAAAAGGGCACTTTCTTTTGTATCACAAACCATGTTACACAAACAAGCCCGCTAGACAAATTTCGTAATTACGCGCCTTATCCCATGAAGTCGGCTACAGTCGTATTAGCTCTTGTTAATTTATCAAGGATACCAACATCACAGTGACATGTACGGCCGCGGATTTTCGCTGTGTCAGTCGCGAAGCGAATTTTGGTTTTATGCAATTGAAAATTAAAATGCATTATTTTCCGCCGCCCCAAAGCCATAAAGTTTCCTTTTATAGTAATTAAGGCGAATCTAAAGTTTTTTTCTAAAAATTATTCGTAATAAGCGTGGCCAGTCCGAACCGATATTTACCAAAATATTTACGTATTGGTATAACGCGACTGACTATTCACCCTGACAAATGCAATCATAAACCAAACCGGATATGCTGGTTCAATGGCGTATTTGTCATTTCCGTTTACCTACTATCTACAATTCAGTTCATCTATGGACCCGATATTTTTTGGAGTTACAAGGTTAATACAGAGATATACGCCCCTGACAGAGTTGCACAGTCCATCCAGTGATGCCAATGGAAAAACTTTGAATTTAAGCTTTTGACAGCTGGGCGAAATAATATATCAAAATGGTTGCTCGATGGTTGCTCGCAGGGGCGTAAATCTTGGCTTTAACCTTGAAACTGACAGGAGCGAACCAAAATCTTATAGATAAAGCTGAATTTTATTATAGATAGGTCTAACTTTAAACGTCAAATTGCGTCATGCGATTATCAAACGAACATGAATTTGAATTTGTGTTGTTGACATCGCCATGGGCATATTTCATTTAAAAATCGTTTACAGGAATTCCAGAGGTGGAAAAATGTTTCAAATGTGTCCGCAATTGATCCAGAAATCAGGTAATTACATGAGACATTAACATTCAGCTTAATTTATCTGTAAATGGGTTATTGAGGTTAAATGACATATTGATAAAATATTCGGCTTAGGGAGGAATGCAGAATACGCCAATGTCAGGGAATTTAATAAAAATGCACTTTCTAGATGAGAAAAGTGTGTAGAAACTCATTAAAAAAAGAATTAATGTGCGGAAAGCAAAATTGAGGGAGATACAGCCGATCAAAGTTTTATAAAATTTCACTCGCAAACTGATACTATGACAGCCCGCCCGCCATCGTTATGTTGGTATCACGGACTAGATACAATTGTAGAATTGTAGCCGACTACATGGGATACTTGAGGCGCGTAATTATAACCTAACCGAACCTAACCTAACCTTTCTAGCGGGCTTGTGTATGTTAACCCAGCGCCGGATCTGCCCCCCCCCCCCCCCCATAACCTAACCTAACCTAACCGAACCTAACCTAACCTTTCTAGCGGGCTTGTGTATGTTAACCCAGCGCCGGATCTGCCCGCCCCCCCCCCCCCCATAACCTAACCTAACCTAACCTAACCTAACCGAACCTAACCTAACCTTTCTAGCGGGCTTGTGTATGTTAACCCAGCGCCGGATCTGCCCGCCCCCCCCCCCCCCCATAACCTAACCTAACCTAACCTAACCTAACCGAACCTAACCTAACCTTTCTAGCGGGCTTGTGTATGTTATCTTTACATTAAGAAACAGCCTACGTTTTTAAATGGTTTGTCTGGCGGGATTCTCCATTTCAGTGCCTATTTACATTATATTATTAATTCTGTTTTTCATAATTACGCGCCTCAAGTATCCCATGTAGTCGGCTACAATTCTACAATTGTATCTAGGCTCTTGTTTGTATCAGGTCCGGGATACCAACATAACGATGGCGGGCGGGCTGTCATAGTATCAGTTTGCGAGTGAAATTTTATAAAACTTTGATCGGCTGTATTTCCCTCAATTTTGCTTTCCGCACATTAATTCTTTTTTTAATGAGTTTCTACACACTTTTCTCATCTAGAAAGTGCATTTTTATTAAATTCCCTGACATTGGCGTATTCTGCATTTCACCCTCGGCTTAAGTTCGGTTTATGGGCGAAATTCCTAAAAAATAAAACTAGTTATTTTTATACTAATTTGGGGTCGGGGAATCCGAATCTGAAAGAATTAGGCGGCGGCAAGCAATATTAACTGAATTAAACGACGTTAAAATTTTCTATACACACACACATGAAAATAATCATTTCGGAAGTATTTTGACACACGCAGTACAAAGATCATAGAAAAACAAGAAATATACAAAAACATGTGCCGGCAGTGTTACCAGCTCTCAAAAATATTTATCTCTATATCAATAATTTCCGACACGATAATTCTTCACATAACACATTAACCTTGTAGCAGTGTCTACGCTTTCGTCACATCACTACTTTAACTGGCAAGCACTATTTACATAACCACGTGACCTCGCCGGCTGAGGGGGGTCTGGAGAGAACGTTCATCGGAGGTAGACACTGTAGCGTATTTAAAGTGAGGTATTGCTAGATTACATGTTACATGTATAAATTATAATTATATTAAAGGTAGATGTTGGCCAGAGCATGAGACATAATAAAACTCACAATTATAAGACAAGATTTAATTATTTATAATCACAACGTGGGTGTTAATTAGTATTGTATAACTTAGTTAATTCATGAGAGATTAGATCTACAGGTCGTGCCTTATCTCGAAGAGAGAAGGTATAAGTTATATAAGTTAATGTCACCTATTTCTATAAAATGTATAAGAAGCAGTTAAATGAATTTGCGGGCGCCATCCTAATATTTAAGTAGATTAGGAAAACTACTGAAGCTAAGATTGATAGATAAACCATGGTAATAATTATTAGAACAAGGTTAAACTATATTACGAAAGATCGCCGTGTGATTCCATTGTTCCCAGTGTGAGACCATTGTTCCCCGTGTGAGAGCTCCGTGACCGGCTACCCAAGCCGCTCGTCAGGTGTTGATAAGTCCGCTCCTGCTCGCTTCCAGAAAGTAACTGCCTACCTCCGATGAACGTTCTCTCCAGACCCCCCTCAGCCGGCGAGGTCACGTGGTTATGTAAATAGTGCTTGCCAGTTAAAGTAGTGATATGACGAAAGCGTAGACACTGCTACATTACCCCCTCAGCCAAGGAAAAAAAATTTCCAAAGGAATTTTTTTTTTTTGAGCCTCCTGGCGCTTGATCCAAGTAAAAATTCTGCTGATCATGCCTTCAAAATTTTTATAAGTGAAGCGTGGAAATCTCCAATGAACTTCTAGTGAATTGTTAGCATAAGACTCCAGGAAATTGTTTTATCCAGTCCATAGATTGCAAAAGACTTCCAAAACGTAGTAGTTGAGTGAGGTAGATGAGCGTGGCAGATTAACGGGATACCCTTGGTGCGTGGTGATACTTGAGGTTAAAACTTGGTATTGATTTTCCCAGACGATGACCAATGTTCTGTCTTCAATTTGTATCTTCTAAGACAGCTAAGAGAAAAATCCTCCTTCTTGGTGATGAAGAACTGTAGGCTGTATCCAGTAAGAACTTCCAAATAGACTTCTGCATATTTCTACTGCACTGATTGAAGTGGAAGCCAAATGTAGAGGTGAAGACCCAAAATAATAAGGTGAAGTCCAAAATGATGAGGCCAAGTGGAGCCAAGACTGCTTGAAAGAACGGCCAAAGTATTAACGAAAAGAACGTCCTTCAAATGCGATGATTCCTTGAATGTGTAAGTGGTTGAAGGCCAGATGTAGTGGTCCAAATGTGATGGTCCGTCAGAAGTCCCAATGTAGAAAATCTTCTTGAAGTTCTCTAAAGCTAAAACTACCTAAAACATGGTTTATCCGCGAAGAAATAAATATCACGAAGAAAGATAACTATAAGACTCAAATAAATCATTGTAAACAACCTATACAAATAAATCCACAACAAAATACTACCGCAAGGAAAAAAAAATCTTTTTTTTTTTTTTTAAAACAAGGTATAAAGATCATTCCGAAATTACGAGAGAAATTAATTAAATTTGAATTTATTAAATTATTATTATCATTATTAAAATGTAGGTACTGAAAACCCAATAATGTTTTGATTTCAAAGAAATATGTATATAATCAATTTGAAATATTTAAAACTGTTTATAACTTCAATGTGATAAAATTTTCCACGACTAAAGTCCTCATTATATTAAATAAATTTTTATAAATTATTAAATAAATTATACATAATAAAATTCTTAAATTCATTTAGTCAAAATTACGGTAATGAAAACCCAATATAATATTGATTGCAAAGCAAAAGCATATGATTATTGAAGTTAAAATATTTGAAAACTGTATCAAACAGTCATGTCATAACATTTACTAAGACAAAAGTCCAAATCTGCTGAAGTAATATTAATGAAATCAAATAAATGGCAAATCATATTCAAATGATAAGAATAAAAATAAAATTGTAGACGATTCCCCATACGAGTGAGCAAAATTTAAATAAACAGGCACTCTGCTGTTAAAAAAAAATGTGATTAAACACAATAATTTATGTAATGGGAAAACCCCAAAGTTCAAGTTACTTCCATATGAAAATAAAGGAAAAAAAATGTTTGTTTCAAATCTGAAGGAAGAACCAAACACATTATTTTGAAAGATTCATCATGCAATTTCCCTGACTAAGAGGAGAATTGCACAAGGAAGGAACACGTATCCTAAAACATAAAACATAAAACAGAAAACCACCCCAACTAACCATTTATGCTATAGAGCGCTTCAAAAAATAATAATCATAATTAAATTACACTTAAATCCGATGCAAAATTTATTATATTATATGTAAAAGTTATTTGATCAACCCACATAAATTAAAAACGAACCCTGAAAATGTTCAATATTCCACACAAATCCTCTATCTAGAGATAACGGAATTACTTCCTATATAATATGAACAGTAAATTGAAAATTATTCAAAACGTAACTCGTCGTAAAGCTTCAACTAAATGATTTTCCTCGACATATCCATTTTAAAACCTCATATTGAGATGGAAAAAAAACAGGAAAATACCCACACATAACATAACGTTATATACTTCAAAACACATAACTTATTTGCGGAGGACAAGAGACCTACCCTCATCATAGGAAATACATCTACGCCAAGGGTTCCTCTCTCTTCCTGCGGTTGAGAAAGACTAGGATAAGCTACCTAAATCTAAACTCTTACGATCAATTCCCAAAAGAATTGTGCTGCGAACTCAGAGGCCCTAAAACTAAAGCATGGAACGCGAAAACAAACTAACTGACGTGCTCAGAGGATTAGAAAACTAACATGTCACGCGTTAATATCGTCCCGCTGCAAGATAAGAAAAAAAAAATAGTGAAATAATTTCCACTATGATTAAAGACGAGGCTTAAAAGTTAAAATCCGAAAAAAAAATAAGCCGCGAATACTCCAAGGACAAATTACAAAACCGACAAGACAAAACAAGACAGCACAAAACATCCATTCGAGGTTCATATTCGTGTTCATATATATGAACATCGAATGTATGCTCTTATAAAAAATTCACATCTCTCTCAACCGGAAAAAGAAATGCTCCTTATTTACGTAAATAAAAGGGATAGTAAATAAACAGAAACCGTTACACAACAAAAATTAGAAGATTAAATCCGAAAATTAATCTCCACGAAGTATCAGATGTATCAAACATCGATGTCGGCTTCCTTACTGATCGGAAACGACCAAAACATCAAAAACAACTCACAGTTGTATAAAACTCCATTGAAAAGACAACATGAACAGTTGAAAGCACACTTGCAACGAGGAAAAGAAAATTTGTGTTCCCGAAAAAAAATAATTTTTTTTTAAATTTTAGCAAACAACTAAGCTGTATAAAATTTCCATATAAATCCAACGAAAAGGTTGATAAAAGTTAAATAAAGCAAACTTAAGTTGCAACAGAAAATATTAAATAATGTTAAATATGTTCACTTTAAGCAAACTTAATAAATAGCATCAGCGATATTACGTAAAATAAATTTGTGTGAAGAAAGATTCGTGTATAAATCATTTCACTGGTAAGTAGGTATTTTATTTGTTGTACGAAAATGTTATTTAAAAAAACAAAGTTATGTATGTCATCTATAACAAAATGACAGTTGTAATGAAAATTATGTATTTTATAACAACAGAGTATATTATAACAAGTAACCCAAATGAAAAAATAAATTATTATACAATGTACGCATAGTCACGAACCAACTATGAATCTTGAATGTTATTACAAATGAAAGTAAATAACCGACGGCGACGTATTGATGCAGTTATATGTAATAATAATACAGTCATTAGCGAATGTAACGTGAACCGAGAACTGTGTATAAAATAATAATAATTTTATTTGCAATGACTCACCAAGCATTATAAATTTATGTATGTACTTGTAGAATAACGAAACCAACTGCTATTCGATTGACAATAAAAATCCCCTAAGGTATGTACAACCAAACGACAGCTGTGAACCGAAATAATACTTTGTAAAGGTTTGTCTTACATAATTAATAATTAATTTAAATCGAAATTATTATTCACGAATAAGTTATATATATTTTTTTAAATTATGGATAATTAAACCACTCATGTTAATATGGAACGAAGGAAGAAAGTTATGATAATTTTCCTATGTTAGAAATAAATAAAACTTGCTGCTCAACCAAAGTTCTGTATAACCTTTAAAAATCCCTAAAGTAGGTAAGTTATAACAAAGCCATGAATGACCCGCGCAATTCAATTTAAATATAAAACATCATAACCAATCATTTCTTGCATGAACTTAAACCCTTGAAGGAGTCATACTATAATAAAATGATAAATACGCAAGGTAGCGTAGAAAATAAAATTCCTTTTCCAATCCAGCTAAATTTAAACCCGATTAACGACATCTATTTTTTTTTTAGAAATTTAGGTGAGATAAATTTTTTTTTTCAATTACTGAATAAAATAAATTAAATTTGACACGTATAGCATTTAAATTCCCGCAGTAATTATGAAGAAAACCCAAAGTAAGCGCTATAACTTAGATATATGACCCCAAACGTTAACTAAGATCTCCACAAGTTTAAAAAATAAATCCTCTTCCAACAATAACTAAAATCGAAATGCATTATGATAAATGTTAATAATAAAATAATTTTGCAGTTTCAAATGCAAAGCGCTTTGTAAATGAAACGCCATCAGATTATTAAAAAAAATTATCATGAATTTAAATTTACTGTTTTAGAAAGCAGATTTTAGAAAGTAAATTGTTAAAAATTTGAAATTAACGCAATTGCATTCAAAATACGTGAGCCAAGGTAAATTGAAAGGAATCGACAATAATTCAAAACGTTTAACCTAGAACAAGATGCCAATAAATCCCCATTATAATTCATCAATCCAAGTTAATGAAAGATTCCAAAGAAATTAACACAAACTATATACAAAACTTCAGTAGAAACCATCAACAACTCAACCGAAACAAAAATATGGAGTAATTTACGATGACCTCTTATCCATGATGAAATGCTAAACTGGACCTTGGTAAATCCCATTGAAAACTTGACGTCTCGAATTCAACGGCAATGTGAAGGAAACCAGCCTGAGATTAGAACATCCAAATCCGTATGTTAACCACTCATGCAAATAAGTATGTTGGAACCACAGCAGACATAGCACCAACTGTAAACACATTTTATAAAAAAAATTACTATACTGAAACAACCGAGGATTATCCCAAAACTGAATGTAAAGAAGTAAGAAAAAGATTCCCAAGTTTAAATTATATTTAAAAAATATTCATATCAAAATATTAACCGAATTTGTAAGAATCCATATGAAGTTTACAAAAGATGTCCGTAAAATTTCAATAAACTTGAGTGGTATAAAAAGTTTAGATGTAATTTAGAAAGTATGAAAATAGTAAACTAGCAAAATATTCTAAAACTCCGTTGAAATAAAATTTTACCTAAAGTTCTGTAACATTAAACACAATAATTTAATAAAGTATGAAATATCATCAGGTAGTAATTAAAATTATTAGCCGGAATTAAATTTAAATGTGTATTGCAGCAAAAGAAGCCCGTTCTAAATTAATGTTGAAACTTAAATCACGTAAAATAGAAATCAGTAACCTTGAAGCAAAAACCCCAGAAAATAATTTAAAATTCTCCCAATCCTGAAATAAAATTATGTTAGAAGTTGACATAGAAACTCAAATAAATATCTAATTATGAATTAAGATTTAAAAAAAAAAATTAATTTCATTTCAAAAGCAAACAAAAATCAAAGAAGGTATTCAGGAAATACTGCAACAAATAAAATATTGGATCGCGTGGACAAAAAAATATAACAATAATCTAAAGTTACCGGATAATAAATGAAGGTATGAAAAAATATTCCAAAACTAATAAGATACTGGTGTCGCATGAAAAAAATTTTTTTTGTTTGATTTAAAGTAGAGTTATTACTGCAATAACAAATTATAAATTTCAACATTCATGGCACAATAATACGCCGCAATATAAGATGTTAAATATCTTAGTAAATACTGAAGAAAGAAAGCCAACAAAATATCCGTAATATTTAAAATGTTGATAATAATACTGAGCATAAACACTTGGACGCAATAAACGTATAGCCGACAAAATTTTTAAAACCAATATAACAAGTAGGTACCCATGAAATTGTAACATTGTAAATCAAGAATGTAAAAATAAAATTAAATTTTAAAACACAATTTTGAGAAATTTTGTACAATAAAATCAAGAAAAAAAACCATTCTCATTAAAAAATTAAATCAATCTAACTTAAAATCCGCGCTCCAAAATCTATAAGAAAATGTAAGTGACTTAGACCCCCCGTCTCTTAATATAAAATTATTGAGTAGCATAACATTCAAAAGCAAAATTTAATCCGAATATGATTGCAATAAAATTAAAACCCCAAAAGTTAGAAAACAGTCACTTAATGAATTTACACCATGATGAATAAATAAGAGAAAATTTAATATGAAATGACTTACAATTTCTTGTAGCAATCTATGTTTCATTATCTACCGTGTAAGAGGCAGTAGGTATATTAGATTCCGTCGTTAGCAAATTAATGACAATAATACTGCGGCCG
Source organism: Limnephilus rhombicus (assembly GCA_929108145.2). NCBI lineage: Eukaryota > Metazoa > Arthropoda > Insecta > Trichoptera > Limnephilidae > Limnephilus > Limnephilus rhombicus. The sequence continues at coordinate 13,313,425 of OV815291.1, forward strand.
TTGTTGCAAGTCACTCGCTAAAATGCATAAGTACATTATATTACGACAAACAGAATTACAGTTAGCTTACGAATCGAAGAAGTTACAATGATAATAATTTCAATAAGAAAATTGTTCAGGGAACACAAAAGTTGCAAGATGAGGTATTTAACTAAACGGTAACAAATTATTCACCCCCAACACAAAATTGAGTAACCTTCCGGAAACAAGCAGGAAGAAAAAAAAAGTAATGAATAAAATAAATTATTGACGCATACTTACCAACACAAAACGGAACGGATGGGACCACGGAACTCTCACATAAAACAATGCATTAAAATGTTAACTACCCCGAAAATGTGACATAAAAAACTTATATAACAAAAAGGTTCTACCACGTTAGGTCGCCACTGTAACGTATTTAAAAGCGAGATATTGCTAGATTACATGTTACATGTATAAATTATAATTATATTAAAGGTAGATGTTGGCCAGAGCATGAGACATAATAAAACTCACAATTATAAGACAAGATTTAATTATTTATAATCACAACGTGGGTGTTAATTAGTATTGTATAACTTAGTTAATTCATGAGAGATTAGATCTACAGGTCGTGCCTTATCTCGAAGAGAGAAGGTATAAGTTATATAAGTTAATGTCACCTATTTCTATAAAATGTATAAAAAGCAGTTAAATGAATTTGCGGGCGCCATCCTAATATTTAAGTAGATTAGGAAAACTACTGAAGCTAAGATTGATAGATAAACCATGGTAATAATTATTAGAACAAGGTTAAACTATATTACGAAAGATCGCCGTGTGATTCCATTGTTCCCAGTGTGAGACCATTGTTCCCCGTGTGAGAGCTCCGTGACCGGCTACCCAAGCCGCTCGAAAGGTGTTGATAAGTCCGCTCCTGCTCGCTTCCAGAAAGTAACTGCCTACCTCCGATGAACGTTCTCTCCAGACCCCCCTCAGCCGGCGAGGTCACGTGGTTATGTAAATAGTGCTTGCCAGTTAAAGTAGTGATGTGACGAAAGCGTAGACACTGCTACAACCTGATGAATTACGACTATCTCAACGGCGTATTCTTAAACCAAAAGTATGAAAATTCGTAGTCTTAAAAATGCGTAACCTAACCTAACCTAACCTAACCTAACGTTAGGTTTGTGTAACATGGTTTGTGCCCCTTTATACCGCCTGCTCGCGTCCCTAACCTAACCTAACCTAACCTAACCTAACCTAACCTAACGCTAGGTTTGTGTAACATGGTTTGTGCCCCTTTATACCGCCTGCTCGCGTCACGGCAAAAAAAAATCCCTGTTTTCAAGTAGTTTAGCGGCTACGCTAGGTTTGTGTAACATGGTTTGTGCCCCTTTATACCGCCTGCTCGCGTCACGGCAAAAAAACATCCCTGTTTTCAAGTAGTTTAGCGGCTACGCTAGGTTTGTGTAACATGGTTTGTGGCCCTTTATACCGCCTGCTCGCGTCCCTAACCTAACGCTAGGTTTGTGTAACATGGTTTGTGCCCCTTTATACCGCCTGCTCGCGTCACGGCAAAAAAACATCCCTGTTTTCAAGTAGTTTAGCGGCTACGCTAGGTTTGTGTATCATGGTTTGTGCCCCTTTATACCGCCTGCTCGCGTCACGGCAAAAAAACATCCCTGTTTTCGAGTAGTTTAGCGGCTACGCTAGGTTTGTGTAACATGGTTTGTGCCCCTTTATACCGCCTGCTCGCGTCACGGCAAAAAAACATCCCTGTTTTCGAGTAGTTTAGCGGCTACGCTAGGTTTGTGTAACATGGTTTGTGCCCCTTTATACCGCCTGCTCGCGTCACGGCAAAAAAACATCCCTGTTTTCAAGTAGTTTAGCAGCTACGCCGGGTTTATGTAACATGGTTTGTGATACAAAAGAACGTGCCCCTTTATAACGCCTACTCGCGTCAAGGCATAAAAACTCCACAATACTAGTTGGTGTACCTTCCTAAAATATTTGAGAATCAATTATAAAAAATAAGTACTTAAAATATAAACATGTTATTTTACGTTATAAATATTACTGCTTAATGGCAACACTTAATTTTGTGTGGTAAAAACATCTATGTTATCGTGTTTTTCTATGATCTTTGTACTACATGTGTCAAAATACTTCCGGAATGATTATTTTCATGTGTGTGTGTATAGAAAATTTTTAAGTCGTGTAATTAAGTTAATATTGCTTGCCGCCGCCTAATTCTTTCAGATTCGGATTCCCCGGCCCATAGTTAGTATAAAAATAACTAGTTTGATTTTCTAGGAATCAAAATGCTTCCAAAATGGCTATTTTCCTGTATGTGTATAAATTTTTTTAAAGTCGTTTAATTCAGTTAATATTGCTTGCCGCCGCCTAATTCTTTCAGATTCGGATTCCCCGACCCCAAATTAGTATAAAAATAACTAGTTTTATTTTTTAGGAATTTAACCCAAACACCGAACTTTAGCCCAAATCGAGCAAACTTGGTTTGGCTAAACTTGTCGGAAAACAAATTGCAAATAGCTATCGAAATGACAGATCGTTGAAAGACGTCAGTGTGTCAGTCCATAGATTTGGTTCACTGATTAGATGACAGGAGGACCGCTAAACACCGTGCTGCCATCTCGAGGGTATTTTGGAATTACTCAGAAAACGGCCCTGGGCCGTTTTCGCACGATTTTGGCCGCTAGGTTCGCTAAAGTCCTAACGGTCCAACTATTTTATTTAACTGTCAGATCCCATACATTTTTTAGGCCGTTTGGCGCAATTTAGTGTTTTTAAATATTATAATAATGCCGTCAACCTGTTGTAGTGTTCCAATGTGTAGAAATAGGGGTGGGCACGAGTTTCCCATAGATTGAAAGACTTAAAAGCGAAATGGATTCATTCAATCGGCGTTCCAAATGGGCACCGACTCCTGATTCTGTAGTCTGTCAAGCTCATTTCAGGGACACCGATTATGTATTCAATAATATTAACCATAACAGTAAGTACATTACTCATTCAATTAATATCTTACTATAATTGAATCCCCAATATAATATAAAGAGTACTTGTATAGTATAATGAACACGTAAAGAAACATTTGACATAAAATGCACAAAATTTTATACACAATGTTTTGCTTTCTTTCGCAGTTGACATTATTTGACAAACGTACCTTTTAATACAAGTGTAGTCAATCACAGCTAACATTAATAATTATGGTAGACATAATATCTTATTTCCTTTTTTTAAATTAAACATTTTCAATTATTGCAATCATTTTATTACACGGTTATCAAACTGTCTGGCACGAGATTTCTGGGCAGCTGATTCTTCATTGTTGGCAATCTAATTTGCTTTGCATTTCTCGTCCCATGTCTGTATATCTCGTGATTGTAATTTAATTTTCAGTAGAAGTGTTTTAGGAAAAAAATCTAATTATCATTTCTTAAGTAGACCATTTTGTATTTTACATCACGCAAGTATGGAAGTTTGAGCCTAATTTTATTTTCATATGTACTGTTCTGGCAAAAGCTATTGAAAGGTGTAGTTCCTTAGAAGTAGGTAATTTAGAATTAAGAAACAGACAGGAAAGTCTGTTTGATACCTAAGTACGTGAAAATATATATATATAAATTCTACAAAACCAAAACCACAAGATGAAGCGGCGTTGCCTGTGAATCTAGAAGAAGTGGCAGTGGAAGTCATATTGTCTTTTGATACTCCGTGTGATAGACTGACTCTAGATAAAGACACACAGACATAATAAAAAGGAAAAGTTAACTGTTTATATTAAAATAAACCTTTGTTTCACCGCAGGGGAAGCTTATGGCGCAGACTACGCCAGTCGAAGAATACCATCATCACTGCCATGGTTGCCTGGATGGAGATGGAGTCCCCCCTGATGCCCTTCTGAAAATGGGAGCCTGTCAAATATCCCCCATGAACGGATATTTGCATATTTTTTTGGATTTATTATTATATACTATATTTTTCATTTATTTTCTGTTCCATTCTATGTATGAATGCATTGTATTTTGTCAATGTTTGAACTATTTCAAAATATGGAATGTATTGCATTGCACAACATTCTGAAATAAACGATCATTATAATGATACGTTTTAAGATTTTCATGGCCAAACTATTTTCGTTATTTGTTTTTGGGGTGTTATGCCGTATTGCGATACCTCCTTCTTTAGCCAACGTTTCGGACAGCGTTGCAGTGTCCCTCATCAGGGCAGATCCGGTAGATCTGCCCTGATTGCAACGCTGTCCGAAACGTTGGCTAAAAAAGGAGGTAGCGCAACACGGCATAACACTCCAAAAACAAATAACCAAAAGATCATTATTATATTTGTTTTATTAAAATAAAGAGTGAGTGTCGACAGCTACTGCCAAATTAAAACACTTTTGTACTTTCTTCCACTAATTTTATATTTCACCAGGACCGGTTTCATCCTATTACGGATATTTTCAGACTTAAAAAAGATTATTGTTTATTGGTACTAAATAACACAAAATAATTTAACAAATATATAAATAAATAAAAAAAACTTTCTTTTATTTCTCGAGGTCAATATGAAAAGAACGAGATTACAGACATAATATAAATGTGTCATAAAACATTTACAAACATTATACACATAGAAGAACATATCAGTACAACAAATAATTAACATTATACATAAATTATTTATTGTTGTGGCAATTTTTTTTTTTACATCCTAATATTATATAGTTCTGGTAGCATCGGTCAACGCGTGAGCTACTTTGTGAACAGTCAACCTGTTAAAATAAGATTAGCAAATTAAATATGCAACTAGTGTAAAATAAATAAGTCAGTTTTTTCTCAATTTCAAGTCTCAGAGGGGTAATAAATAGCATTGCACACTATGTATTTGGACACATATTTTGGGGTAACTAATCGAAAAAATCTCCCAACCCCCGTACTATACAATATTAATTAACATTTATTTTTATAATTTACTTGATAAACCATTGATTTTTCATATGCTAATATTTTATTTGAAAACATTCAATAGAAATATAAATATAATCTATTTCACAGATGAGGGATATCAAAATACAAAGATGATAAGAGGTAATATAAGTAAACCTATTAAAACTCCTATTCAGCCGTGGTTTCGGGGAAATTTGGGTCCTTTTTGATGATGAAGATGGAGTCGTTCAGCCAGTAGTAGGACTGGTTGAAGTCCCCCTCGCAGAGGTAGGGCACGCGTGACCACTGCATGACCTGGAGCCCCACGGTGGTGGCGCAGTAGCTGATGAAGGATTCCACGTGCTCCTCGAATGTGTGGCCTCGGATGGGCAGACGCTCCTTCGCCATGTGGTCAGATTCGTCTGAAAATTATAATTGAATAGTACAAGGAATCCGAGAGAAGACGACCAGTGCAATACCCTAGACATAGTTGGGAGAAATTAAAGATTGTGCTTTAAGCTCGAGATCAAATGTGCAAGTCAATGTAAAAAGACCCAAACTAACATGCTCAAACTTCATTTTATGAATGACTATCTGAAATAATAATGTTGTGTATGTCCTATGATATGTCCACTTAATACATACAGCTATATGTTTCATGTAATGCGTATCATTCCCGCAATAGACGCTCCTTCGCCATGTGGTCAGATTCGTCTGAAAATTATAATTGAATAGTACAAGGAATCCGAGAGAAGACGACCAGTGCAATACCCTAGACATAGTTGGGAGAAATTAAAGATTGTGCTTTAAGCTTGAGTGTTAAGCGATTAGATTTTTGCCTCTAGCTTTATGCTTTGAGATTTAAGCTTTGCTTTTACCTATGTCAAAAATAATGAAAAATTAATAGTAACAAAACAGCAGCTTTTGAGTCTGGAGGAAATTGGTAACTGTCTGGTTATTCAGATCTAGGCAATACACGTAGCAGATAATGTTAATAAATTGATGAGATCCCTTTGGTATCGGTTCACCAGCAAGAAATTCGCCGGACAAGAGCGGAACATCCATCCACAGTAGATGACAGCAGCATCGACTTGTTCTCATGTAATATTTCCCTATATACTAGGAATATTTCCCTCTCCTCCCTTATTTAATAGTGGTCTTTTCAAGATCTTTATTAAAAATCCATTCTTCCAAACAGCCGGTGAAAAACCACCATTTAGAAGCGATACATTGCTTGAAATGGCAATAGTTGTGTTAGGTGACCAGGTGTGAATAGCCAGGCATTTCCCAGCCTTCAAATTTCTCATATTCTTTCCTCCCCCATTCAGTTCAGCCTCACAACATACCCTGATTGGGGGTGCCATAGTACCGCTCACTTAAAATTAATCACATTTAAAAGACCGGTTAAATCCCTGGTTAAAGTATTAGAGGCATAATAAAATCCATATCTTACATTCAACGTATGGTTTGAAGGGCAGAACCAGCGCTACGATAAGGAGTCCATCGTCGTTGAGAGCCTGCTTAGCGTCGAGGCCGTTGAACAGCATGGTCTGTGGCTCAGAGCAGCATTTTTGTGCATTTTACTTACAAATCGAGCAAACTAGGTTTGGCTAAACTTGTCGGAAAACAAATTGAAAATAGCTATCGAAATGACAGATCAATCATTGAAAGACGTCAGTGCGTCAGTCCATAGATCATAGATTTGGTCCACAGATTAGATGACAGGAGGACCGCTACACACCGTGCTGCCATCTCGTGGATATTTTGGAATTACTCAGAAAACGGCCCATTAGTTATAAATTATCTTCAAATTTCCCTCGCTGGTTTAGCAAGGACCTCATTAACTTAGTAATTGAGAAGAAAAAAGCGCATAAAATTTACAAAGAAACAACAAATCTTTCTGATTTTATAATTTTCAGCAAGCTGCGAAAAGATTGTAATAAATTATCAAACATTTGTTATAATAATTATATTAAGAATGTGGAATTTTCGATTGGTTGTAAAATAATTTTTCAACTATTGTAAAGCCCAAAATAACAACAACCTTGGCATGCCTGAAACCATGCACTATAAACTGGAAACTTCCTGTAAAATCAAAGAAATTGTCAATTTGTTTGCAGATTTTTTTTAAGGATGTATATGAAACAGATATCCCTGATGAAGACATTCCAAACTTTGAGTCAGATATAAATTTACAACTATCTCGGATACATATTGAGATTAAAGAAATTGCAGCATGTATCAAACTACTGGAACCTAAATCGTGCTCAGGGCCAGATAAAATTCCCCCCGTATTTCTAAAAAACTGTGGGTTAGTGTCTCTTACTCTCTGTACCTACTATTTAATCAATCACTTTTAACAAGCAAGTTCCCACAAATATGGAAAAATAGCTTTCTCACTCCAATATTTAAAAGCGGAGACAAGTCTTTAGTTGAAAATTACAGACCAATATGCATACAATCGTCAATACCAAAAATTTTTGAAAAGTTAATTCTTCAAAAAATATGTTCTTGCATAAAATTTAATATCTCATCATTTCAACATGGTTTTATCTCTGGGCGATCTACCTTAACTAACCTTACGCTGTATGAACATTTTATCTCTGGTGCTCTTGCTAATAGAGAACAAGTTGACTCAATTTGCACGGATTTTAGTAAAGCCTTTGATAAGGTTTGCATAAATAAATTGTCTAAACTAGGAATAAGTGGTAATTTATTATGTTGGATTAAGAATTATTTATCAAAATGTGTACTAACTGTCTGTATTAAATAACACTTGTCTTACGAATTTGAAGCCACTAGCTGTGTGCCTCAGGGTTCGCACCTTGGTCCAATATTGTTTATACTATTCATAAACGATGTCACTTCCATATTCACTGATGTTAACATATTATTATTTGCTGATGACATGAAAATATATAAAATCATAAAAAATATATACGACTGCTTTTCCCTCCAATCCAATTTTATAAAATTCGTAGAATTAACAAACTTGCACTTAACATTAAAAAATGTCAAATCATGAGTTTCTTTAGAATTAAAAACCCTACCAAATATAGTTATTCTTTTAACAATCACAGTTTATTGTCAGTACCTGTAATAAGGGACCTTGGAATAATCTTCGACTCTAAACTACTATTTACCAACCACATTGATATAATAACTGGCAAAGCAATGAAAATGCTAGGCTTCATTGTAAGAATTTGTAAAGATTTCAAAAATATCCAAACATTCAAAATACTATATACAACTCTGGTTAGGAGTCATTTAGAATACAATTCCCCCATATGGAACCCTTTCTACAAAAGCCATGCAAACTCCATTGAAAGAATTCAACGCAAATTTCTCAGATCAATTAATTTCAAATTAGGTATTCCCGCGGTTGACATAAACTATGAATCTTTATTACAAAAAATGCGACTCTTATCGTTAAAAGATAGAAGAATACTCAATGATCTTATTTTTTTATTTAAAATAAACAATAACTGGTTTGACTCCCCTGAACTGGTCTCATTAATAAATTACCATGTACCTTGTAGACCGACTCGACTCAAAAAACCTTTCCATTGTGACAATACTTTGACGAACGCTGAACAAAACTCAACCATAAATCGCTTGCATATTTTAGGCAATGAATATGCTAATATCGATCATGCCGCCAGTAGTCTGGCTTCATACAAAAGATGCGTTAAATTTAATTTGTTTGCTAGTACCACGTAAATATAATTCATCATGTAAACATAATATGCCTACCAGTACTTCACTCTATAACTATTAATGCACTAGAAATCATAGGTACTTGTTTAATTTATCATATCGGTTAACATAATCCAGGATTTATTACTTTTTATATTTAAATCTTTGTAGGTACCTTGAGATAGGTATCTTTTATTTGTACATTTTACATTTTATTGTTTTATTTCTCTCTTTAAATTTTTATTTTTACTTTTATACATTAAAGTTTTTATACACTACTTATTACCTTACTTTTTACCTTTTTTCTTAAATTTTACTAACATTTATACTGTTATTCTTCATGTTGTTGTACTATTATAAGTATGTCTATTATGTTAATGGCACATGTTGTGCCGGATATGTGTAAATAAATAAATAAATAAATTACCCTGATATTTAGATAACCCTAATCAATCTGTACTACAACAAAGTACCCAACTACTTCCTTTTACTACCATAACAAGTTTTCAGCAAAATCTTAATCCAATGTTATTCATCTACGATAAAGATAGACAATCAAATAATGTGTGTGAACGTCATGAATATAGGAACGGGCGAGGTTTTCATATAGAGCCGAATACTGAGATGCCAAGATACGCTCACTCGCTTAGTAAGACGAATTCGGAATTTTGTATGAGACGACCTACTGTCATAGATTGTCCTTATCATTGTTTGCCGGCGACCGAACTAGATCTTCAATAATCTCATGTCTTTCGTTTGTCCCTTTATAACGAAATATTGTATTTGCGGTGTGTAGCGGGCAGGCGGGAAGGGAAGATTTCTATGTAGTGGTATTTAGTTGCAGCGCTAGCGAGCAAAATATGGTGTAATAGAGTTTTAAAGAAAAGGGCGCGTAATTATTATGTAACATCATTTTATCGGAGAATACGAGGAATGATCTTTTTGTGTAGTGCTTTGAAATTAACGGAGATATTATATTGTAATAGGAGATACGGGAATCGGATGCATGACGTAAAATTGTAAATAAGTAAAATAGAGCGTTAAACAAAATAAGGCATTTATTTCCATGCCCGAACACTTGCACGAAGACGGTGCAATGCCCCTTTTGTTGATAATATCTTTAGCGACACGTCCTATAATATGGGAGACTCCCGACATAAATATTTCGTAATGGTGTTAGTGTGTCCGGTGTCCGGCGTTTCGACGTGTACACAGTAAAAACGCGAGAAACCACCTAGACAAAATTTTAATTTTATATATCAATATATTTTCGTCAAGACGAGAAATCACCCTTTTGCTTAGTTCATTCAATATTAGCTGAGACATGTATTGTTAGAAGAGCTCCGGAAATAATAATGATAAATTTGAGTGCAAAGCTGTGTTTTCGATAGAGTTTATATATGCTTTATAACAGATTTTAGAAAGATCTTTGCATTGTTTTCTAGTTTCACTGAAAATTGCATAATCGATCATCGATCGAGTTTCTTTGAATTTTTTATGAAGTTTCTTTTTTGTTGAAGTGAGGCTTTTAGTTCTGGTGAGAAATAAGTCGGATATGTATGTTTTTAGGAGTATATAGTGGTACATATGATTTTATGGTGCTAGACAATATTGAATATAAATTATCTAAGGATTTGTCAGTATTCACGTCCGATAAAAAAGACCAGTCGACACGGGAAAGATGATAATTTATAGATTCAAAATCTGCACGTTTGTAGTTGAGAGTCTCTTCAACGTGTTTTGGTTTGACGCTACACACATTTAGCTTAATATAAAGAGGGGGGTGGTAGTTATCAACAGGTAAGAGAGGATCATTACATTTGTCAATGACCAATTTAGGATAATTTGATATTACTAGATCTAGTAAGCGATTATTTGCATTGTATATAAAGTTATGTTGGAAAAGATTTAAAAAATTTGTCATATCCAAAATCTCACGTGCACGATCATTCTCGCCCTCATTTACAATTAAGCCACTATCACTTGATTTCCACTTCAGGTTAGGGAGGTTGTAATCCCCAAGAATAATAATTTTAGAGTTAGGGTATATGTATAGTAGATCTTCAACGTCTTCGCTGTGACTTCGGTAGATTAGAGCATCAGACAGTGGCGGTGTGTACACAGTTGCAATTATTATCTTTTCTACGGTGGTATCAATTTGTATAAATAGTTGTTCGAGTGTATTATTTTTTGTTTTGAGTTTTCTTGATAACAATTTTTTTTTAATTGCAATTAGCACTCCGCCGCCCCTTGTTTTGGAACTGGATTTAGAGTTTCTATCGCAGCGAAAGATTTTGTAGTTGTTAAGTCCTAGTTCTGTTGATTTTATTTCCGAGTCGAGCCAAGTTTCTGTCAGCACATATACGTCATAGTGGTGTGTAGATATGGTAGAACGTAGTTCGTTTAATTTAGTTCGTAGTCCACGGACGTTTTGATAATAAATTTTCATAGTACTCAGTTTTTTGGATGAATGTTGACGATTTTGGGAGACGAATTTACGTATTTAATTGTTATATCTGTCTCACCGTTAGCTTTTCGTTTTTCTAGTTCTACTCGTAGGTCCGTTAGATGCTTTTGCTAAGCTGGGGTCGAGTCAGAGTAAATGCGTAGGTTGTCCTTTAAGAGATGTTTTTTCCTTGTAGTGTTCTTGCTGTCTGGGAATTATCAAAATGGATTTTTATAGGTCTTGGTTTATTGCTGTTATATTTACCAAATCGATACATTTTTACAATGTTGTTTATTGCAGGTGTGTCAATTTTGGAAATTATTTCTGTTACTACAGTTTGATCTTCCATAATTTTGTCTGTACCTGCTACCTTCGTGCTTTCGGGCACGTTGCACAAAATTATGTTTTTTGACCTCTCATTAATTTCGTTAATTTCATTGATAGCTTCACAAATATTGAAATTGTTTTGGGGTGGGATGGTTTTTTGAATTTCTTTATAGGCCCTCAGTTCACCTTCCAAGGTGCCAGTTTTGGTAGCTACCGCTGCCGACATGCTGCCAATTGACGCTAATATTTCACATGCTATCGGAGTAATTTTTGCTATTTGGTCCTTATTAAATTTGTTACCAGGGTCAAGAAGCACTTTGTTGATAGCATTGACTGCCTTTTCTGCGTTTGATATAAATGACTGGATATCCATTGTGGTATTAAAAATATGTTTTTCAGTTTATATAATTTTTTGTTGAATAAATTATTAAGCTATATTTTAGAACCACTGGTTGACCTTCACTGTCCCAAGTTTCAAGTATGTAGTTCGTATAGGTACTTTAACAGTCAGAGTCTTGTGTTTAGTTATTGTGTTTTAATTTGCTGGTAAAGGGACACTAAACATAGAGGTTTTAACACTTTATTTCACAAATGTTTGCACTACACAATATTGCGTATAAGTTTTAGGTTCAGATTTGCTGTAATTAAGTTTTTGTTTATTATTTAGACTGGAGACGAATATTTGGCGTATGCACTGCTAAAGAGTATTGTTGTATAGTATTGTTGTATAGTTCTAAAACGATTCTAAAACAACGAACACCTGCATATTGTCAACAAACAAAGACATAGATACACCCATTGTTAATGTATGGCGATTGAGTTATGTATGTATTAGTTTGTCTGGCGCGATTTTACTCCTTCCCCCGGCCCACGCAAGGTACCCCGTACAAGCTGCCCCGTCCGGCTGGCAAATGAGTGGATGAGACAACAACAAAAAACCTAAGTAATTTTACTACAAATCTGCGCGTATCTAAATTCGGTTTTTTACACGAATAAAACTGTTTTCAGTGCAGAATAAAATTTTATCGTATACTTCATCATATTCCTGACTCAGGATGTGAGGAGTTTTTTTAAAAAATTGCGTCCATATGCCCAGAAAAAAATTCCAAAGTTGCCTCCTAAATTCATGGATAAATCGTCTTCTTTTGGGGCCTATATTTTATAATTTAAAGCAAAAATCGAAAATCGGATTCACATCCTAACTGTATACATGCCTAACTTATCATTTTAAAAAAAAGAAAAAAAAGAATTAATTTGATATTTCAGCCGTAAATCCAAAACAAAATTTTGTATGAAACAGGCCACGCATGCGTTCCCCTTATACCTACGCGACGCGTGGAAGTCCAGTACTTACTCAAAAGTACGAAATCGAAGGCAATCTCAATCGCCTTGTTTTTGGCTTACCACTTTTGAGATTTCTACAAGGCGTCTATGTATTATAAATAACGTCTGTGCGTTTGACTAAATATGTTTGTACAGAACTGTGTGAAGATGCTATTGTAAATAGGTAATTCAAAAATTCCGTCAAACGCGCTGTTCATCCTTAAATTCATTAGCCATGTGCATTGTGAATGTAAAATAACAACAATTTGTAAGACTAGATAGTGAATGAGATAAGAAATGCACTTGAACGTTTAACAAAAAATATCTGGGTAGTTATGGCAGTATTAAATAATTTAAAAAAACAAATATGAAACAGGTTTCCAATAATAATAATCGTACCCATGTCCCTGAACACTGCAGAATAGATTTATATTTTGACAATAAGTCGGAATAATAATAACTCCCAGCGCGGTTGTTTGTTGCAACAAAAGAGATTATTAAAACAATAATTTAATACAGACTGCAACGGGATTACGGTTAACTGTACGCAAGATACGAACGTACTAAAGTATTATATTTGCTTCAATTAGCATTTACTTGATAAATATAGCTGAACGGATTATTAGTTGATAACAAACAAAAACATTTGACATTTAACAGCCCGTAAGTACTACTTGAGTCAAAACAAATGCTATTAGGAACACTGACGAAGTCAAAAATAAATTAATTGCCACCAAAACCGGAAATACTTATTTAAAATATTCTTACACTGCCAAAGTCAAAAAAGAAAATAATTAATTCGGCCGTCAATAATGGCTGCAACCGGAAATTAGTCAAATTCAGTCAATTATTAACACGATGCGTCACAACTCTATAACATTGACATTAAAAACAATCTGAAAATACCAAAAAAAAAAACTGTATTTCATAGGAGCACCTTTAAAAGGTTGGAGCGCCAAATGTAACGTGAATTTCTTGGTAGAGCATCAGAAACTCCCTCGAGTTTGTGGGAAGGAAAATACAGTCTTTATCTTCGGGCATTTTTAGATAAATAAAAGAAATAATTTAGCAGTACAATATCACCTATATTTAAAAGGTATGGTGTATACATGGGTGCCCTCCAAGGGGTCAAGAATTCCACATTTCCTAAAGAAATAATAAAATAACACATAAGCAAGAGAGCATACCTGTGGACCGTAATTTATCTAAATTATCCTGACTCTAACGTTGACGCGAACCACTGTTAACAGGCGGCCAGGAGCACGCGGGGTCTCCATGGACAGGAACCGAGGAAGGCCCCGGGCCATGGGGACTCCTCACCAGGGAACAGGAACCAGGAAAGGCCCCAGAGGATGGGGACTCCTCCTCAGGGAACATTGAAGCACCCACCACTGTCCCGCCCCGGTATAGGCGACTTATTGTCGCCCCTTCGGAGCTCTCGCAAGAATCTACTTTTTTTTTTATAAACGACTCTACATTTAACATTTGTATAACGAATCTAGAGCTTCAATGTCCCCGCATACGTTGTTAGAGGGCGGTATGCAGGCGCGCCTACAGGATTGCACTGTTATAGTCACTTCTACAATTCTAAAGCCCATGGAGGTAATCAGCCTCATGGACAGTCAAACGAGTTGTTAGTAGCCTCAACCAAAAATAAAGTAAAGAAAAAAGAACAAAATATACAGCAACCGTCGTGAGTAATAAGCTCACAACAGCGGATGACTATGGTCAATCCAGCGGGCGGCGCCGAGCACTGTTCAAAAGAAAAAAAATAAAACAGTTAACAGAGAGTATGTACAGTGAAGAAGTGGTATTGCCACACTCTGTCAACCGGCAGTCCCCGAGACAGTGAAGAAGGATGAATGTCCGGCCTCCCGACAACCGGCGGCGTCGTCCGTAAGCCAGCTAACCGGTGGTGCCTAGACGAGAGTAAATGGAAGTCAAGGATGAAGACCCTAGGGAGAAAAGCGTCGGGTCGCCGGAGGCGGGACGGACAGCTTTCTGTCGCCGTTCGGCCTTCTCCCCAGCCTCTTCATGTCACGGGGGGTGGCGCGGAAGACAGGTGCAGCTCCACCAGTTCTGTAGGGTCAGCCAGTAAACATAGGCGGGGACACGCTCCAGAGTCCTACCCCTTAATGGGGAAGAGGACGAGGATTTAAGAGGAAATTTTTCTTTCAGCAGACCGCACCAAAAGTGCTTGTGGGCCGCACGAAAAAAATCGCGGGCCGCAGGTCCCCCACTCCTGCCGTAAAGTTTTAATTCGGATAGTTTAAATTTATGTTATTTATAAAGCCAAATAAAATGTGCATTTTGATTTGTTTTACATTTATAATTCAACATATATGTATGTTATTATTCCGAATTTTTTTTTTAGATTTCATATTTAATTTTTTTTTTCATTTTATGTGGATCTATATTATTGGTTAACTAATTTAGACAGTGTGGTTTAGAGGATATCAATTGTTTCTAATTATTCGAAAAACATGGACATCATATGACTAAGGATTTACATGTTGAAGTCATCAGTCACTATCAATAAGTATTGGATATAATAATAATGTTAATAGTTTATTCCAGAATGTATGCAGAGGTAGTGCAATGCAATACATTCCATATTTTGAAGCAACATTATAAATCATACAAACAATAGGTTAAGGATAAAAGTGAATAACAACACATAAATATAATTAAAAAAAAAACGAATAAGCCATAAAAACTTGAGAAATGAAACTGAAGTATATAAGTTACTAGCTATAAGTCTTAGATTTAAGTCACTAGCTATAACTCTTGGTTGTAAGTCACGAGCTATAAGTCTTAGATATAACTCACTAGTTATAAGAGTTTGATATAAATAAGTAACTATTTTAAGTCTTAGATATAAGTCACTTAGCAAAATAATTCGTTTTACCTGTAATTTTACCCTAATTATAAATCTTTATTTTAAGTTTAATTTTATCGTACTTTTTTATGCAGCATTATATTTATATTATTTTTAATGTATTATAAATTTTTGTTTTATAAAATGGAGGTCTCAGCACAGGTGAGCTATCCAGTGAGGCCGACATTGCTGAATTGTATTTGAAATGTAAGATATTATATCAAATAAATTAATAAATAAGTGGTTCGCGGGGCGGCGGCACCCATAACCACCTCCCAAATTGAAAATTATGTGTAGTACTTGACGTAAACAAATCAAATTTGGCACAGTTTTAGTAAGTAAGCGCGGTAAGTATTGGTATACTCAAGATAAGTCACTCAACAGAAAAAAGCTAATAAAAATATCGATAACTCGGGAAAAGACAACACTAGGTATCGATACAATTCGATCACATCACTTCGCTTTATATGTGTTTGTCAAAACCCTCATCTCCCGGCTCCCATCCGGGTTATTGAGCGAAAGGGACAACAGCACATCAGGCTGAAAGTACTTAAATAAAATCTTCAAAATCGATGTTTTGTATTCCCCATTTTTCTTATCCAAAATTGGACCGATTTTAAAATTTCTTTTCACTAACTATATAAGAAGAAAATATTCTATGTCGGTACCTTATGTTTATTTAACCTTTCCTGGTCTGTAATGCGTAAATACTACACATTGCTTCTAATAACTTTTATATCTCTATAAATATAATGAATTCTGGGTTCAGATTTTAGGTATTCCTCCGTTATACATTTACACACTGAATTAAAAAATAATATTTTAAATAATTAGAAAATTTAATTCAAAATCAGAGATATTTTGTTAAATATCGGGAATAAACCACAAATACAATCAACCGTGTACAGTGTGGAACGTGATACGCGAAGAGTGTGCGGGGGGAGATGACACGCTATGTGACGTCTCGCTCTACTTTGCTATATGGGAACACGAGAAACAGAGACCGCCGTGTTGTGTTTCGACCGTCGATACCTACGACCGCGTTGTAGCTAAACATACATAGCTGTATATATGTATTGGGTAGCAGCCCAGCGCCCAGCGCCTCAGTCGTTTGCGCCGTTTGCGGGCAATCCTTTGAGATGGTCTCCTCGCCCGTTTTTTGAGCAACGGACGATGGTTTTTTCATGTTTTCAGCAATTAAATTACAATTATTATCACTTGTAATACAAATTACGAAAAACAAAAGCGATTAGCTATGAATGTTCATATATTTCCGATATAAAATCGATGATTTTAACACGTGAATTGATTACACAGGACCGGAGCGCGCGTATTTTTTTAGCACAGTAAGGGAAAGGTTAAAAAAAAAATACTTTGTTAAGTTTGTATACTGAACGTCTTTTGACGGCGTTTAAACCAGACAATTTTATACATTTTTGGAAGGTCTTAACTTCTATAAGAGGTAAATTATCAAAAAAGCAAAACGTACCGACACGCTAGTCGTCGATATATATATATATATATATATATATATATATATATATATATATATATATATATATATATATATATATATAAAATATTTGCTCTAGGGTCAAAATCCAGAGAGATAAACGGGGAATACCTTTGTATGGAAAAAACGTCGCCCGCTTTCCTCTTAATGTATTTTCATTAGTTTATTATGTGCCCTGGTAATGATTGTGTTAACCGAAATCAGTCGGTCGTGAAAGATCTTAATAAAATATCGTGGTTATAAACCAAGCAATTGTTTTATTTCAAATAGATTTTAAAAAGTGATAGCATAATGAAAGAGTTTTGCACATAAATTATTTGTTTCACAAGTTAAGTTAAGGATGAAAAACTTCAGCCATTTCAAATTATTACTGATGTTACTTTTGAATAAGTATTAGTGAAACCGTGGAGTAAAATCAGAACTTTGAGACCGATAGTCACTGGTTTTGAAAAATTATTCCCTAAGAATGTCCACAGAAAAGTCCATATGTGTCATAAAAACATAAAAGTAAGGTGCTTTATAATGAACATGAATAGTAATATTCCATACTAGAAAATTCCATTATGAGTCAAAATATTAATCTTTAAATTTTCCTTTTGTGAAAAAGAATATTTGCAGAAGGAACATGAACAAGGATTTTGTCAGCTGTGGATTCACATGTACTTCTAAATATCGCTTCAAAAAACATGAAAAGTCATAGTCAGTTCAAGAAAAAAATTTCATTCTACTGTGAGTCAACATATGTCTTTTTATATTTCCCCTTTGGGAACATGTATAATCACAGTCAGTACATGAAAAGGGTTTTATTCCACTGTGAGTCAACAGGTGTATTTTTAAACGTCCCTTTTGCGAACATGAATAGTCACAGTCGGTGCAAGAAAAAGGTTTCATTCCACTGTGAATTAACATGTGTTTCTTTAAATCTGCCCTATCACAAGATGAATAATTACAGTCGATACAAGAAAAAGGTTTCATTACACTATGAACCAACAAGTGTCTTTTTAAACTTCTCCTTTGCGAACATGAATAGTCACAATGGGGACATGAAAAAGGTTTCATTCCACTGTGAATCAATATGTGTAATTTTAATTGTCCCCTTTGGGAACATGAATAATCACAGTCAGAACATGAAAAGGGTTTCATTCCACTGTGAACCAACATGTGTCTTTTTAAATTTCCCCTTTGCGAACATAAATAGTCACAATCGGTACATGAAAAAGGTTTCATTCCACTGTGAGTGAACATGTGTCTTTTTAAACTTCCCCTATAAAAACATGAATAGTTACAGTCGGTACATGAAAACGGTTTCATTCCACTGTGAATCAACATGTGTTTCTTTAAATCTGCCCTGTCAGAACATGAATAATTACAGTCGGTACATGAAAAAGGTTTCTTTCCACTGTGAGCCAACATGTGTCTTTTTAAACTTACCCTATAACAACATGAATAGTCACAATCGGTACATGAAAAAGGTTTTATTCCACTGTGAGTCAACATGTGTTTCTTTAAATTTCCCCTATCAGAACATGAATAGTTACAGTCGCTACAAGAAAAATGCTCCATTCCACTGTGAGTTCGCGTGTGCCTTTTTAAATTACCTTTTTGAGAACATGAATAATTACATGCAGAACATGACAACGTTTTTTGGCCCATGGGAGTCCGAATGTGAAGAATCAATACTCCTTTTCGTAAAAATGATTTTTTACAGTCAGAACACGAAA
Organism: Limnephilus rhombicus; assembly: GCA_929108145.2. Classification (NCBI taxonomy): domain Eukaryota; kingdom Metazoa; phylum Arthropoda; class Insecta; order Trichoptera; family Limnephilidae; genus Limnephilus; species Limnephilus rhombicus. The sequence goes on from OV815291.1 coordinate 13,332,248, forward strand.
AAGGTTTTTCTGCACTGTGAGTCAAAATGTGATTTTGTAAATTTATCTTTCGGGAACAGGAGGAAAAAGAAAATTGCCCAGAATGCGTCTCTGGGTCTGTAATCAAATCTGAAAAAAGACAAGCTTCATAATTATCTTCAACGGCGTAAGAAGAAAAGCACGACTTGTGGATTCAAACAACCAAACACTAGATTTACCTAACGTCTTGGTAATTCTTTCAGATTGCTCTAAACATTCTCTTTTAATATCATGGAGATCTTTGTTTATTTTAGCTAAATGAATTCCCTCTCCATCATCCCCTCGGGTTCCTGGTTCTGCCTTGATAGTAACAGCGTCTACATTGATGATACCTGGAATGACAAAACACTTCTTTAACTTCACAGATATTTTGCGACATACTTAGCATACAAAATAGTTTCGTCCTTCTCATACACGAGAAAATTAAAACCAAACGTTGTCCAATATTATTATCAAAATAAAATTGTAACCATTAAGAAACGATGTAGAAAGAGATCTTGAATTACAGACTACGGGTGAGTTAAGGCAAATACCTTAGAACAGAAATAATTCAAATTTCCAGTACATATTATTACACTAGTGCCTGATGAGTTCTGCAGGTTGGTTTCATACATACTAATAGATTTTGTATGAATTTTTCCTTACAAATAAAATTTTGAAATCGAAAATTAAAAAAAAATAACTTTATCACTAATAAAATTTAGAAATTGAAAATTCAAAAAATTAATATCAATATACTTTCAAGGTCATTCCCAGGAGTGTAATATATCATTGAAGAAGAAGATAACAATAATAATAAGTATACGAATATTCAAAATAATAAATAATGAATATAAAAATTTATAAAAATTCTCTAACAAAAGAATGTCAATTGCCAGCCTGAAGTTGTCCATAATAGGATGAAACCGGTACTGGTTAAATAAATATGTGGAAATAAGTTAAAAAATTGTTTTAATTTCAATTTAATGAATATTCATTTACAATTTTATAAAAAGTCAATAGCACCATGTAAATAAAATCGGATATATTTATCCGTGACGCTATTTAGATTACAAATCAATTCTTAGAATGATTGTTTCCAATAAAAGGATAGTTGGCTAATAATATATATGTGAAAAGATAATATTGTCAATTCTAAAATTTGAAATATAAGATTTACTACTATGACGGTTTGACAGAGGGTAGCAATGGGGGAATCGGTAAACGCGCACGTCCCGGTTAGACGAGAGTTTCGGGCTTCGAGTCCCAGTTGCGACCATTATCTTTTTCTGTTTTTCTGTGTCTTGTTCTCTTTCATATCTTCGTTTAGATTATTATTGTTATCTTCTTCTTACATATGTTAAATCAGGTCTTGATTTAGCCTACACAAGACCTTACTGCTTTTTTACTCACATATATAAAAAAAATATTAAATCTGTCATGTATTAGGTTTGTATTAAATGCTTCGCCGCTCGCGCTCTACCTATGATGGCTCAGAAAGGGAATAAAAATATTTATTTACATAAATAAGAGTGTCTGTGGCGGGCGGTTTTGAGTTGCAAACATATCGACAGTTTTATTCGGAGATTACTGAAATTTTTTAGCAAGATAGGGCGTCGTAAACAAGCAATTATTATAATATATATATGGTGCATTCGAACATCTTAATTTACCATTAAACTAATTTCATATATGCAGTGCAACTTACTGTCTGCCAGTAAGGCTGTCGAAGTCTCGGCATACTGCAGAGATTCCTTCTTTACATCATTGACATCAATATCTATATCCGTATACGACATTTCATCCACGCTTTCTCCCTGGAACTCTGGTTCCCTCTTGATTGAAACACTTGGGTTAGGAAGATCCATGGTACTACTGGGATAACGCTCCGTTATATGTTGGTTTACGGTGCCGGCTAAACAATAAATAAGAGCTATTACCTACAATTAAAGAAATACAATTTTGTTAATATAAAACAGTTTTAAATGGTTTCTTTTGGTACACAAAATAATTTTTAAGATTCATTCCACATAGGAGGCCCTCAGGCGAAAAAAATCTACAAGGTTTAAATCATCTTTGGGGATGCTGTGTTGAAAAGGAAGAAGTGAACCTGGATCTTGAAGAGATCTGAGGAGAGAACGATACGTTATCAAATATCAACTGAATACAACTTTTGCGCCCGCGTTCAGCGTGTATCCCACAGTGCACCAGTGCCGAAGGAATCAATGACGCTGAGTCCTCTGAGCATTTTCCATAGAAATTCCACTAGAACAAGGAAAGCACGCCCTATTGTACCATAAGATTGTTGTTGTTGAGATATGAGAATCTATAAAACGGACCGCCCGTTTCAGAGTCAAGGATTTTAGTCAGGTATTTTGGGGCTCCAGACCAGAGATGGCTGCCAAATTTCCATTGGCAGACAGATGGCTTCCGTTCCCATCTGTGCCCTAAAGATTGCAATTCTTTTGAGCCTGCAGACCAGAAATGACTGCCAAATTCAAATGTGGGCCACATTTTCGAGTTGTACAGGGTTAGCAGTTGTGTACTATCTCACTATCTGGAGTATCTGCGTGCCCGTACATGTACAGTACGCCCAGCTTCTGAGAGGCTAACTTAACTCTGGCTTTGATGGAAGCCCCGTACCTGAGTCACCCCGCTCGGTCACTTAGAGATACACCAAACAAATTAATGGAAGGCCTGTTCGGTAGATTGCTTTCGTTGAAGGAGACTAGATTTCATTTCGATCCCTTTTAGATGTATTCAGACAGATTGGTTATTTGAAACATTAAATTAGACGAGGTCGTTATTTTACCTACTTAATCAATGTCCCATCAGCACAGGTGCCAATAATCAATTGTCTGTGAAACTTTTGTATACTACCTTTAACTCATTATTACATATTTGTAATTTACTTTTTTATATTTAACCAATTACTTTTGTCATTATTTTTGTTATGATTTCTGTTATACATTGTATTTAAATCATCCATGTATGTTTTTGGGTAACATGCCTGTTTTATGTACTAAAATAATAAGTAAAACAACATTCCTACTTAAAAATATTGTAACAATGGAGGCCCTACTGTGTACTGTGCCAAATCCGAGAACCCCCATTTTACAAATTTATAAAATTCAATAAAAAATAAATTAATATAGAAAAATTAGGCAAAATATTGAGAGGTACGGTTGTATAAAGTGAAGTATGTTTTGTGATGGTATTCAGTTTCAGTGCCGTTAACCCGGGCGTTTATTTTATTTTCATTATGTACAAAGGTTTCTTTTACCCACCTCACTAGACAAAGTCTGTTCCTAGGCGGGTAGTATTGTATATTACGTACCTATACCTACATGATTTACTCTTCTACCTTACAAAGTATTTTTAATATTGCCTTTTTTGTCCTTAAATCCATGTTTCCATTTTGTATCTAGTGAAAGATTGTTGAATTTCTTTTTTTATTTATTTCTAAAAAGTAAGACAAACATTCCCGGGTTACGAATAACCCGACAATACGTATTTAAAAATCTTCTTCTACCACCACAGTGTGCCTAAAATGTTGCTTGAGTCGTAATGGAGGACTTAGCCAGCCGAGGAATCGAACACGCAACACCTGGATGGGACCCAAACGCGATGCACACTCAACCACTGACCGGAATGATTGTTAAGATGGTACGAGAGATTTTTCAATATTTTATGATTTTTGCGCGTTTTCGAAGTCGTCTACGTCCATAACCGTACAAACAAAAGAAAAGTTATACCAAAAGAATGATAGTTACATTTACGTTCTATCCCTAGAAATATAATTAAATATTAACAAAAAATATTTTTCATACTTTATTACTGTTTGAAAAATAGTTGTTTTCAACAAATCTCAATCGACCTGCAAATATTTTTCTTATGTTGTCGTACGCATAAAGGAAAAAAAATAAAAAATATATTTTTAGATAGAAAACATCTCAACGTATACCGCTTCATTTTTTAATTTTTTAATTAAAGAGCCTTTTTAGCTAAATTACGATGTGATATTATTAAAAAAACTGCATAAATCAGTCAACTTTAGAATCGTTTTAATGTACCAAAAAACAGGTTAGTTAATAAAATAAAAATATCATCCAATAAAACAGTATTTTAAGAATCTCAATTTAAAAAAAATATATTAAAATCCAATGATTTATTTGGTTTCCATCAATTTTCGTATCATATATTGAGCAGATCTCAATTATTGTTTCAGTGCCTGGACAAGCCCGAAGACGGAAGGTTGTCTGTCACGATACTTTAAATAATTTAAGTAAAAGCTGAATCACCCAAAAGATCAGTCATTTACTAGACCTGAATACATTGTCGGAATTATTATTTCTTCTTTATTTTACTATCTACTCAAATCGCACGGGCGAGCAGTGTCGGCGCTGTTCAGGGATATTCAAAGTTAACATAATATTATATGTTTATGATAATTAAATAATGTTTTTGATAATTAAATAAATGTATATGATAATTAAATAAATGTTTCCGACATTTAAATAAGAACAAATAATATGAAATGCGAAATATCTATTCGATGGCAAATAACTATTTTTGAAAAATCTTAATGAAATTTTATAAAATTATTCACATAAAATTAATCACTTATACCTTAGTTTTGTTCACGTTTACATATCTTTATTTATAATATATTTTTTTCATTTCTAGTTTTGTTATTTTCGATAAGGCTCTCGACTGGCGTTCCGGAGGTCACGGGTTCAAATTGAGCATGCGCAAGTAAATTTTATTTGATTGGTTTGTGTTATTTCACAGTTTGATCATTTAAAAATATTATAAGGTATACTCTTATTTGACGTACGTTCCAGATTGGAAGATAGTTTCAGTATCGCCCTAGTAAAAGACCACCATTCAGAATTAAAACTTCGCTTTAAATGGCTTTAGCCGTGTTTGGTGACTAGATGAGAATAATCAAGCTGTCTGATCTGACAGTAACCATGTAGCAACTTTAACTTTTTTTCCAATTTAACCTTAAAAATTTAGTCTTCAAACTCTATTTACTCGAAAACTAAGGTTTTTTGGTTTGAGTTTTATATATAAACATGTATATACCCAGCTGAGTAGTCGACCAACCCTTCACCCCTCCTCCAACTGTACAACACCTACAATTTTTTTATGTTTTTGTAGAAAAAAAAACATCAAAGATGTCACCGGAGACCGAAATTTCATTTTCATTTTTTACTCCATATAATGTCAGGAATCACTGGTTAAAGTAAGTCAAGTACTTAACATCCTGTATATGTGCAGTCCTAGTGCTGCATATGTACATGATCCATTTTACCCTTAAATCGACTAAAATCAAACTAACCGTACAATGTACTTAAATGAAAACTATTAATTCTTGTTTATTATTTTCTTTTTAATAACTTTTTACTTAACACTATGTACTTTTATTTAATTTTTTTTTTTTAGTAATTTTATTTTAATAACTACTCGAAACTATTATTTCTGTATTGATTATTACCACTTTTTGATAATTTTTACAACGTGCTTACAATTTATACCTAATATAATTGTTTAATAACCACTTGATTTCACTGAACTTAACTGGTTTAAATTATATTCACTATTTAATGTACAATTACTTTACACACAATTGTATGCTTCCTAAATAAACATAAATAAATAAAATAAAATATATGTATTGTATAAATATATGTACTGTAAATATATGTAAAATATTGTATAAATATATGTACTGCATATATACCTACAGGGTTTTAAGGGACGTACTTGACTTACTTTAACCATTGATTCCTGACATTATTTGGAGTAAAAAATGTAAGTGAAATTTTTTGTCTACAGTGACATCTTTGATTTTTTTTTCTACAAAAAACATTAAAAAATTTAGGTGTTGGACAGTTAGAGATGGGGTGACGGGTTGGTCGGCTACTCGTCTGGGTGACCAGTGATGACATGCGGAAAAAAAAATGATTTTGAGGAAAAAAGTTTTGAAAAAAAAGTCGCCGGAGACCAAAATTTCATTTACATTTTTTATTCCAAATAATGTCACAAATAACTGGTTAAAATACGTCAAGTACGCCTAATAATACCCTGAATATGTAATATTGTATTATACTCGTAATATAGGTATGCACATTTTGTAGTAATTAAAATTCTTGGTGCATAATTCCACAAGCAAATGCTTTTAATGGAGGAAAAGTAACACTGTAACATGTTCCATTTTTTAAGATAAATAAAATTATTAAAAAAAATTATTAAAATTATAATCGTCTAATCAACCGTTATTATCAATTTTGTTAAGTTTTCAAATAAAACAATGACAACAAAGGTTTTTTTCTTTGCGATGATATTAATAAGAAAAATAATTATCGATTCATTAAATTAACCTTAATTTACCTTTTGTGTTGAAAAAGTAATAATTTACATTGGAAAAATTATAATTTTTTTCACTTTCTGCAAAATTTTAAATAAAACTGCTTTTATACCCCTGATATCACCAAATGCTCGCTGACCAAAATTACATACGAGTTTCATGGTAAAGTCGACGCCCTAGAGCTTGACGGGAGGAGGAAATCGGGGAATTAGATTACAAGTAGCGTTGTGAAATTATGTACAACTTTAAAAAACAATACCGAAGTTAAAATATCTAAAAACTACACGGGCGACGTTACGACGAAACAGCAAACTAATTTCACCAAATTTTAAAATACTTAAAGGACTGCTAGGCTCTTAAGTCTCTCCCCAAAGCTTGTGTTTTCCGTTGAAGTTTTTATCGTTCGTAGTCTTAATGACAGCGATGAAATTAGTTTTTTTGGTAAAAAACGTAATAAGTATTTTTATTTTGGGTGAAAAGAAGTGGTAGTTTTGAGAAGTCTGGAAAAGTTTTTACCAGTTGCGGAAAAAAACAACTTTTGGTGTCTAATTTGACATTCAGCATAAGCAAAAAAAATAAATTAGAATAATGGAATAAACTTATAAACGAGTTTAGGGTAATGATTTAATGAACTTAGAAATAAAAATCCGTACATTACTCTTATAAATATACTTATAGTAAATCTACAATTAACGCATAGCTGTATAGCTACTCTCGTCCGACGTGTGTAAACCAGGCGTATCTCTGTATTATATCGTGAATTTTATACTAAGTAAAGAAGCTAATAGTCAAGTACTTAGTAGTTTTGGGCATTCTAACCAGTAACGGAAAAAACAGCTTTTATGTGTCTAATTTGACATTCAGTAAAAGCAAGACAATATGTATAAGTATAAAGGAATAAACTTATAAGTTTATGGTAATGATTGAATGAACTTAGAAATAGAAATCCGTACACAATTCTTATAAATTGGTAAGTGGTAAGTGTAAGTCTACAATTACCGCATAGCTATATAGCTACTCTCACCCGACGCAGATAAACCTAGTGTTTCTCTTTATTATATCGCGAATGTTTAACTATGCACACTGATGGGTTGAAAAGCGTAATGGGCTAAAGTTCGGTGTTTGGGCTAAATTCCTAAAAAATAAAACTAGTTATTTTTATACTAATTTGGGGTCGGGGAATCCGAATCTGAAAGAATTAGGCGGCGGCAAGCAATATTAACTGAATTAAACGACTTTAAAAAATTTTATACACATACAGGAAAATAGCCATTTTGGAAGCATTTTGATTCCTAGAAAATCAAACTAGTTATTTTTATACTAACTATGGGCCGGGGAATCCGAATCTGAAAGAATTAGGCGGCGGCAAGCAATATTAACTTAATTACACGACTTAAAAAATTTCTATACACACACACATGAAAATAATCATTCCGGAAGTATTTTGACACATGTAGTACAAAGATCATAGAAAAACACGATAACATAGATGTTTTTACCACACAAAATTAAGTGTTGCCATTAAGCAGTAATATTTATAACGTAAAATAACATGTTTATATTTGAAGTACTTATTTTTTATAATTGATTCTCAAATATTTTAGGAAGGTACATCAACTAGTATTGTGGAGTTTTTATGCCTTGACGCGAGTAGGCGTTATAAAGGGGCACGTTCTTTTGTATCACAAACCATGTTACATAAACCCGGCGTAGCTGCTAAACTACTTGAAAACAGGGATGTTTTTTTGCCGTGACGCGAGCAGGCGGTATAAAGGGGCACAAACCATGTTACACAAACCTAGCGTAGCCGCTAAACTACTCGAAAACAGGGATGTTTTTTTGCCGTGACGAGAGCAGGCGGTATAAAGGGGCACAAACCATGTTACACAAACCTAGCGTAGCCGCTAAACTACTCGAAAAGAGGGATGTTTTTTTGCCATGACGCGAGCAGGCGGTATAAAGGGAAGTGAAACATCACAAAACTGCGCTATATAAATACTACGTTATTATTACAAACCATGTTACACAAACCTAGCGTTAGGTTAGGGACGCGAGAAGGCGGTATAAAGGGGCACAAACCATGTTACACAAACCTAGCGTAGCCGCTAAACTACTTGAAAACAGGGATGTTTTTTTGCCGTGACGCGAGCAGGCGGTATAAAGGGGCACAAACCATGTTACACAAACCTAGCGTTAGGTTAGGTTAGGTTAGGTTAGGGACGCGAGCAGGCGGTATAAAGGGGCACAAACCATGTTACACAAACCTAACGTTAGGTTAGGTAAGGTTACGCATTTTTAAGACTACGAATTTTCATACTTTTGGTTTAAGAATACGCCGTTGAGATAGTCGTAATTCATCAGGTTAATGTGTTATGTGAAGAATTATCGTGTCGGAAATTATTGATATAGGGATAAATATTTTTGAGAGTTGGTAACACTGTCAGTACATGTTTTTGTATATTTCTTGTTTTTCTATGATCTTTGTACTACGCGTGTCAAAATACTTCCGAAATGATTATTTTCGTGTGTGTGTGTATAGAAAATTTTAAAGTCGTCTAATTCAGTTAATATTGCTTGCCGCCGCCTAATTCTTTCAGATTCGGATTCCCCGGCCCATAGTTAGTATAAAAATAACTAGTTTGATTTTCTAGGAATCAAAATGCTTCCAAAATGGCTATTTTCCTGTATGTGTATAAAATTTTTTAAAGTCGTTTAATTCAGTTAATATTGCTTGCCGCCGCCTAATTCTTTCAGATTCGGATTCCCCGACCCCAAATTAGTATAAAAATAACTAGTTTTATTTTTTAGGAATTTAGCCCAAACACCGAATTTATTCCCAAGCTACTTAGGTACAAGGCGAATTCCAATGTAATGAAGAAACGTCACAAGAAGAGTAAACGTACTTAAATTTTTCTTGACCAAGAGGTTAAGTTTATTGAAATAACCTCAGAAAATATAAAAAGAACACGGGTTTTTTGTACTTTATTAATTTATACAACATTACTTTGGAAGAGCCGTGGAACAAGGCAAGCAAGTGAAACGTCAGATTGATATAACCATAGATAATAGGCAAACTCAGAAAGGCTCTTAAGTTACCCCATGACGCTACCCGGTAATACCCCCCTGCACAGGCGTTGTGCTTATTAAATTTTACAGTGATAAGACATTATGACATAAATACTTTACGGTGATAAGAGAGAATATATTTTTCTTTAGTGTTAGTTATTTAAGTTGTCATTGCAATAAGTTATTTGTATTGATTTTCACTGTTATTTGTTATGAGTTATATACTTATTAGAGGCAGGTTTGAATATGTGTGACGGTGTTCTTGATATGTTTTATATGTAGTCTTTGGAAGGGAATGGCCGAAACAGGTGTCGATGAGGCTCGCTACCCATCACATCGCCAATCCTTCGGTAGCGCAAAGAGGAGGACGGAACGCGAACAATGTGGAATTGGTACACAGAATATCAGAGGAGGGATGGAAAGAAAGATGAAGGAATTATGCGATTCAATGGATAGAAAATGTTTGGACGTACTTTGTGTGACAGACAGTATGAAAAAAGAGAGCGGTACCTACAATGCAGCCTAACGATGGGCTCGTCATCTGGTCTGGGAGACCAGATACGGAGAGGGCTTGTCAGGTTGCTGCAGCGCTACTGTCTCCCAGCTTTTATAAACCTTAATATCGAGGCCCAAAAACATAACTCGCATCAAGCTCGCTGCCAGCACGTAGATTATTGCACAATGGTTGATAAAATTCACAAGTTTCCTCTGTAGACGCTAAAAATACTTGCCACTTGCCACAAACAAAAACCTCGTGCTTGCGACAAGCCACTCGATAGTGTCGGAATCTCTTAATAATGGATAATTTTTTAAAATTATAATTTTTTTATATTTATGTATTTGTTTTTTACTGTGCAAATATATAAAAATGTACCTACCTATAACTATGAGATGTGTGGGATTGCACTATCCTTCCTACACCCTGGAATAAAGAATTATTATTATAATTACATGGATTCATGGATACATACGTCTTTAAAAAAAAATCTGTGTATGTATATATACATGTCGTTTTTAAAATTCACATCTTTTAAAATTAATATAGTACGTCATTTTTCCTCCACTTTGTTTACTGAGGGGGTAAAAAAATTATATATGTATGAAAATGAAATTAACGCATTTGTTACTGCCACTGAAACTGATTAACAGCTCTCGGGAATGGAGAATAGTTTCTCTTGATACGCAGAACAGTCTACTGTACAAGGGAATGAAGTTGTATAACACACTACCAGAAACTTTAAAGTCCACACCAATTGCAAAGTTCAAGATGTATTGTAGGAGCTACATAAAACTTTGAAAAAATATAGTGAATATGAAATATTATTATCAATTAGAAATTTGTAAACTTAAATGTACAAATTACTAAAATAAAATTATTATTATTATGATTGAATTGCGTCACCAGAGGAATTTCACATCCGGAATTTTTACACTGTGCTAAGAACACAAGGCAGGTTTTAACTTATGATTGATTCTTCGTATGAGTTCACAAGCTTAAATAATAGTTACACATGGGACAGTCAATTTCTCAGAAATTTGCAGCATTTGGTGTGCAAATCAAAAGTAAAGCTCCACTCGGAACATAAGAATGTTTGCTTAGTTTGGTAAATCTGCAATTTGTTCTTTAATTTATCGTTATATTCTGAACAAAAAACTGGTTAAAAATTTATCTGTTTACAGTGAATTAAAACTAAACTCAGACCATGAAAACGATTTTTCTTTGATTCTGGCAGTACATAGTATGCAAATGGAATATAATTGCACTCAGAATATGATAATGGTCTCCTTCGAAATGTGTCGGCAGATAAATCTACAACTGGAATTTAATCGTTATATTCTGAACACAAATTTGGTTATTAATAAAGAGCCAATATGCATGCGAGTCCCCATTTTAAATTATTATTATTCTCATTACACGCGTATGATTTTCTTCAAATTTTGCAGCATAAGGTTTAAATCAAAGTTTTAACTCTACTCTAAACATCAAAACGGTTTTCTTCGAAATGCGTCAGCAGATTAACAAGCTACTGTAATTTCATTCGACAGATCATTCGGAACATGAAAATAGTTTTAACTGAAGAGTGATACTGCATGCGAGTCCCCAGCTTTAATTGATGCTTGACCCAGAACACGAAAATGGTTTTTCTCTGATTTTAGCATTTGGAACACATCAATGGTTACCTTTGAAATTCGTCAGCAGATGAATCCGCAACAAGAATTGGCATTACGAACATAAGAGGCGTTTTAACTTAGAAATGGATCAGCGAAGGAATCCACCAGCTTAAATTACGTTGTTTTTCAGAACTCGTGAATGATTTTACTGCATTTCACAGCCAATTTATTGACTGCAAAAAAATTTAACAACAAGAATTGGCATTACGAATATAAGAGGCGTTTTAACTTAGAAATGGATCAGCGAAGGAATCCACCAGCTTAAATTACGTTGTTTTTCAGAACTCGTGAATGATTTTACTGCATTTCACAGCCAATTTATTGACTGCAAAAAAATTTCAAAAAAATTATATTTATTTTAAAATTAAATGATAACATGGCTTAACAATGGCAAACAATTTAATATTTATTGAATTATTTACGATAATTTATACGGAACTATTTTATTTTGTTTAACTATTTTTATAGCATAAGGTATAAAGATAGCACATATTTTTTTTCCTCTCTGAAGAGGGTTATCATCAATACTGGGATGTTTTCAAAATTAATATCACTATTGTATAACAAAAAGAACTCAATTTAAACTAAAAAAAGCATGTTGGATCACGTATGTATTTCTGTCTTAACTGATTTCAAGTAACATAGTTGCATACGTAAGAACGTGTCTGTCAGCAGTTATAACTTTCTTCGGGTTTAGTCATAACAACTTAAAAATGTAGCTGAAACACCGTGAAAAAAAAACGTTTTCGCTTTCTGAATGTAATTTTTTGTGATTCTTTCAGCAGTCCGTACTAAAATTTCTCAAAAAGCTTCGCGGGCCGCAGGTTAAATCGATTGCATAATTCAGGAAATAAGTACTATATTGATACAACTGTTTGTAGACCGGACACGCAAAAGGTTTTATTCCATTGTGAGTCATCAAGTGGTTCCAGTGGCGTAGCGTGGGTTTCGGCCGCCCGGGGCGGAGGAAAATTTTGCCGCCCCCCCCCCCCCTAACTTCTACAGGTACTTCTTCCGCAGATTTTCAAGCGCTGACCGGTGGGGGGGTAGATATCCTATTTTTTTATAACGATTTTTATAATCCCATGTGCCGAGTACTCTTCCATTAAAATCATGCTTACAAATTCTGCTATGAATTTCGCATCTTCATCACGCATACGAATGGAATGCAACCCAAATGCAAAGCTTCACTCGGTACACGATGAATCGGCAACTTACTGTTATATTGATTACACAAAACTGGTTAAAATTAAACTAAATATGCGGTGTATAAAAACTACACTCGAACAAAAAATAGTTTTTCTTTGATTCTAGCGGCACTTACATTCTGAACACAAAACTGGTTTCAATTAAATCTGTATGCGGCGAATTGAAATTACACTCAGAGCATTGGGGCGGAGAAAAATTTCGCCGCCCCCTTATTTGGGTACTTCAAGTCAGGTGGGTGGGGGGGGGGGGGGTTGTGTTCTGAAATCATATTTTTTTACGACCTATTTATATATTTATATACGAGCCGAATTTTTTATTAATCACATTTGACGAGTATTCTTTCAACAAAAATCATGTTTATAAATTCTACTCCAAAGTTGATTGATTGATACTGCGTTAGAGTCCCCAAATAATAGTTACGCACGCAACAAACAATTTCTCAGAATTTTACAGCATTATGTAACTCAAATGTAAAACTTCACTCGATGCACGATGAATCTGCAACTCGTTATTCAATTTATCGTTACATTCTTAATTTAATTTATCAAATGTAAAATCTTTCAACATCCCAGTTTGTCAAACTTCTTATGGGCAAAGAAGTTTTAAATATAATGCAACAAAGCTGTTCAATTCTCTACCTCCTGAAATTAGAAACACGCAAACCAAAAGTACATTTAAAAGTAAAATCATTGATCACCTCAAATAAACATATCCATCACAAGTATTTAAAAACAGACTTACCTTTATACCTACTGTGTGTATATATGTAACCATGTACCTACTGCAATCTTCTTTATATATATATATATATATATATGTAACATACTTGAATTGTATGTTTAAAGAAAAAAAATTATATTAACCTGCCATTTTCATAATATTACTACAAAATCTTAGATAACCACTCTGTAAATTGCCATCTCAACACAGGCGTTTCACACCTAGTGAGATGGGCAATACGTCATTTTATAACCAAATGTAATATGAAAATAATTAAATAAATAAAATTCTGAACACAAAACCAGTTTGAATGCGGTGAATTAAATCTACACTTAGAACATGAAAATGGTTTTACTTTGATTCTGGCATTAAATAAATAGTCTGCGCATCGGGATTTTCATTTTCCTTCAAAATGTGTCAGCAGATGAATCCAACTGGAATTTTACATTCTGTACTGATTTAAATTAAATCTGTCTGTCCCCAAATAATATTTACACATGCAACAATCAATTTCTCAGAATTTTACAGTGTTATGTATCTAACTCAAGTTTAAAACTTCACTCGCTGATTGAATCTGTAACTCGTTATTTAATTTATCGTTGTATTCTGAACACAAAACCAGTTTGTAAGCGGTGAATTAAAACTACACTCAGAATATTAAATGGTTTTTCTTTGATTCTGGCATTAAATAAATAGTCTGCGCATCGGGATTTTCATTTTCCTTCAAAATGTGTCTGCAGATGAATCCAACTGGAATTTTACATTCTGTACTGATTTAAATTAAATCTGTCTGTCAATGTTTGCGCACAAAATTTCCGGTTATCCCAAGCATTTTAAATTGTTCCTTTCTATTGTTTTTTTTTATCCTTTTGCAAAAAACAAAATTGTTCTAAAATCTAGATATAGTAATTTTTCCGACGTGCTTGTCAGAACATTATTGTTTCCACATATTAAAATTTTGATTTGAAATGTGGATTGACTCAAAAATACACGCCTGCGAATATTTGAATTAAAGTACCTAAAATAGAATAAACTGAAAATTTTAAATACAGATGCCTTTTCTTAAAAAAAATGTCATATAACTTTATCTCAACTTTTATTGCAATCATAAATTTATTTTAAATTAAATGTGTGGGACATAATTTCACAATTTTATTTTAAAATTAAATGTGTGGGACAATTTTCATCTCCTGAATAGGTTTAAATTTTTCCAAGATTATTATTATTTATTGTGAAAATTTGCCGCCCCCCTTAAAAGTGCCGCCCCCCCCCCGCGCTACGCCACTGAGTGGTTCTTCAAATATCTCATCTGGTAACATTAATAGTTGCAGTCAGAAATTAATAAGGTTTTTTATTTGCTTAGTGAGTCAACACATGTGGTTCTTCAAAGAAGTCCTCTGTGATAATGAATTGTTGTATTTGGATCATGTAAAAGGTTTTATTTAACTGTGAGTCAGCACGTGTCTCTGCAAATGTGCCTTCCGAAAATATGAACAGTTGCAATCGGGGCACGAAAAGGGTTTTATTCCACTGTGAATTAGCATGTGGCTCTTCAAATTTCCCTTTAGTGAAAATGAATAGTTGCAGTCGGGACACGAAAAAGGTTTTATTTTACTGTGAGTCAGCATGTGGTTCTTCAAACTTGTCCTTTGTGAAAATGAATCATTGCATTTGGGACATGCGAAAGGTTTTATTCCACTGTGAGTCATTATGTGGTTCTTCAAACTTTCTTTCAGTGAACAGGAATAGTTGCAGTCGGGACACGAAAAAGGTTTTATTCCACTGTGAATCAGCATGTGGCTTTTCAAATTTCCCTTCAGAGAACATGAATAGTTGCAGTCGGGACACGAAAAAGGTTTTATACCATCATGAGTCGACATGTGGTTCTTTAAACTTGTCCTCCGTGAAAATGAATAGTTGCATTTGGGACATGCGAATGGTTTTAATCCACTGTGAGTCAGCATATGAGTAACCATGTGAATCTTCAAATTTCCCTTTTGAAAACTTGAATAGTTGCAGTCAGAACACGCATAAGATTTTTCTGCAGCGTGGGTGCTCAAGTGCAGTTCAAAAATTGACTTGTCTGAGCAGGAGTTGATACAATGTGGACAATCGTATCGTTTTGCCACTCGGTGCAACTTTAAGTTCGTCAATGAATCTGAAAAAATATTTCTGATTAATACGTTAAATCGGAATAGCACGTATTGTTAATTTAAACTAAAGTTGGTTTTACCGGTAGTCTGGGTATTTTTATCAGAGCGCTCTAAGCATTCCTTTTTAACAACCGCGAAGTCTATGCCAAGTTCCCTATAAGGAATTGCCACTACACATTTCTTAGGGGGTCCTGGTTTTTCGTTTATGGTGATAATCTCCATATTAGTGTTAACTGGAAAATAAAAAAAAACACTACCTACAATTAAAATGTCATGACGAACAGGGTATTATGAATAAGAACACAGCTCAACAAAAAATGTTTTTTTTTTGTTGCCCTGGATATATATCTCTGCGGATTTTTATATTTTCAAGTACCCAGTTTACAGATTTATTCATGAAAGTACTGAATTGGCTCTAGTTTTTATGATTTTGGTGTATCTTATATCATCATTACATAGTATGAAGTAAAGACTCTCCCGTTGTCTGTACGCTTAGATCTTTTAAACTACGCAACGGATTTGCATGGGGTTTTCACCAATAGATAGAGTGATTCATGTGGAAGGTTTTAAGGTATATAATTTGGTAAAGTTTTGTGTAAATTTGTTTAAATATGTAATATATGTGGCAGCGGCAGCGGGCTGCGGGCGATAGGCAGCGGGCTGGCAAGCGAGCGATCTGGGTTTGATATGTATGCAAATTTATAGTTGGCGTTGGTTATAAAGGTTGAGTAACTGCGTTGTCAGTAGATGGCGTTGTGTTTCGTTAGTCACAGCAACGTGTGGTTGGCTCTGCTAGTTAAAAATAATTAGCAGTGGAAGTTGGCTCTTCAGAACTAGAGTTATTAATAGGTGTTTAGTTTTTTTGGTGAAATTCGCTTTCTGCGACATCACGTGACCCCCCCCCCCCTGCATTCCTCATGTGGAGAATCCTTAACCGTTGGTAAAGCCAATGTTATAAATGAGCCGTTGTTAAGTAGAGAAAAAATTATACTTCCGCCACTACATATCAAGTTAGGTATGACGATTCTCCACATGAGGCGTGCGGGGGAGGAGGGAGGGGGGGGGGGGGGTGTCGTGTGATGTCGCAGAACGCGAATTTCACCAAAAAACTAAACATCTATTAATAACTCTAGTTCTGAAAAGTCAACTTACACTACTAATTATTTTTAACTAGCAGACTCAACCACACGTTGCTGTGACTAACTATCGCCCGCAGCCCGCTGTATATTTCAACCAATTTACACAAAACCTTGACAAATTATATGCCTAAAAACCTTCCTCATGAATCACTCTATCTATTGATGAAAACCGCATGAAAATCCGTTGCGTAGTTTAAAAGATCTATGCGTACAGACAACGGGAGCGATTTTACTTCATACTATGTAATGATGATATAAGATACGCCAAAATCATAAAAACTAGAGCCAATATTCCAAAATCATTCATAGTTTCATAAATTGTTGGCACAAAATGATTTAGAACCACTTTCATATCAAGGGCAACAAAACCATTGTTGACCAGTGTAATAATATTATAAAAAATAAAACCAACACTTTGTATTTAACCAAGAATTTATTATTTTATAAAATAATAACTGTTAGTTATTATTATTCCTCATGTTATGTTAGTGAGGAAGCTTGGTCGAAGCGAAACCGGTAGATATATAAAATAATAAATTCGTGGTTAAATACAAAGTGCCTGTTTTATTTTTTATAATATATTGTCTAACCACAAAGTAATTGCTTCTTATGATAAAAAAATAATAATAATCCTTATTTAACGAAATTTGCATGCGATAAAGACTTCAGACAATAGAAAAGCGTGCGGACCAGACGATATTCCAGTTGAAGCTCTTTAATGATGAAAATGTTGACTACCTGTTGAGGTTATTTAACTCTATAAACGACACAGGGAATATACCCCAAGATTGGCTAAAATCCACCTTCGTAACATTGCCTAAAAAACAATACCCTAAGAAGTGCAGTGACTATCGATTAATAAGCCTGATGAGTCAAGTCCTGAAATTATTCCTTAAAATAATACATGCCAGGATACGCAATAAGTGCTAGCAGGACTTGGATGACACTCAGTTTGGCTTCAGAAATGCGTTCGGGACGCGTGAAGCATTATTGTCTATCGACGTACTATTGCAAAAGTGTCGTGACCAAAGAAAGCAAGTCTTTGCCTGTTTTATTGACTACGAAAAGGCATTTGACAGGGTAAAACATGCTGACCTAATGAAAATGCTTGCGGATTGTAACGTTGACACCAAAGACCAGAATTTCATTAAAAACCTGTATTGGTTCCAAACAGCAGAAATAAGACATGGGAATGAGAGATCTAATGCAATTGCCCTTCAGCGTGGAGTACGACAAGGCTGTATCCTGTCGCCACTATTGTTTAATCTCTATTCCAACTATGTCTTTAAAAGAGCCCTAAGTAATACTGAGAAGGGTCTGAAGATCAACGGAGTTGTCATTAATAACATAAGATACGCAGACGATACTGTATTACTAGCTGACTGTATCGATGACCTCCAATATTATATCTTGTTAATAATGCTGGTGAGCAACTGGGCCTAACAATCAACGTCAATAAAACTAAATGGATGACATTTGGATGACTAGATTACTCTGAATCAGTGATACAGTTAAATGGTTGCAATGTCGAAAAAGTGGAAAGATTTAGATACCTCGGCAGTATTCTCACGGAGACTCTTGACCCAGATGTGGAGGTTAGATGCAGAATTGAAGCAGCAAGAACTGCGTTCATTAAAATGAAATCCCTCTTCTGCAATGACAATATCAGCTTAAAACTAAGGCAGATAATGCTAAAATGTTATGTGTGGTCGGTCTAGCTCTATGGATGTGAAACATGGACCTTGAAAGTAAATACCATGAACAGGTTAGAGGCTTTTGAAATGTGGTTTCACCGGAGAATGCTCAAGGTCCCATGGACCGACATGATCACCAACACAGAAATTCTCAGGCGGGCTAGAGCAGATAGAGAACTGCTTACATTAATAAAAATCAGGAAAATTTCATATCTGGGTCATATACTTCGAGGGGAGAAGTATCACTTGCTCCATTTGATATTGAAAGGCAAGATAGAGGGTCGCCGAGGGCTTGGTAGGAGATAAATGTCTTGGCTGCGTAATATACAAGAGTGCACCGGCATTAGAAGTGTGGAGGAGCTATTCCGGGCAGCGCAAGACAGAGAGACATTCTCAAGAGTGATCGCCAACGTCGGGGGGACCTGATACGGCACACAAAGAAGAACGAAATTTGCAACATTTATAACTAAAAAGTATATTTTCAGTGTAGTTTAAAGGTTTACAAATTACATTAGTACAAAAAGTTAATAAACAGAAAATAATATACATATGAACAGATTAAGGAATAGAAATTTGCAGTTACATAAATGAGCGTTATCATAACCAACCTCACTAGTCTAGCCTGTGTTGAGGCAAATTATTTATTAAACTCAAAATTACGGTTTTCCCCGTCCTAAAGAGAACAAAAACTAAAAATTTTCATAAAAATAAACGTTAAAACATTTAAAATCAACGGCGCCATTGTAAAACCACGAAGAAGGAGGGATATAAAAAGAAGACATATTATAGGTTAATTTAAGAAATAAGAAGGAACCTAGGAACAGATGACCAACGAAGTTGTTATAACTTGTTATTCTTGCAGGTAGTTTTTTTGTACATAATCATTAGAATAACGATTTCTTGTGTCTGTCTGTGACTTGTAGCGGACGGGCGAACACCGGGCGAGCGGCGTGAATTTGATTTTCATAAAAATCTACTGTTTTATTCTAAGATCGATGAAATTTTGCACACTCGACCTTCAAAGCAAGAGTGAAATTACATCCGATTGTTGAGTCTCGACTGATGAATTTACAACTTCACTAGAATGTTATAACTACGGCACGTTTCAGAGAGATAGAGGCTCGAGAGAGCTGTCGCTCTGGTAAAAGACCACTATTCAGAATCGAAACTTTACGTGAAATGGCTTTAGCCGTGTTTGAATACCAGATCTAAACAGCCCGGGACTTTCCCGCCTTCCTCCACCCCATCTCCTTCAGACCCACAACATACACCAATTGGGTTGCCACTCAACACACTTGGGTAGTCTCAATGGCTCCAGATAGGAGCAGTTGGAACTGTTGTGCGGTACTTAAAATTAAAATGTATGTATTTGTCCCATCTGCCGACATTTCAAAACGGACACAAATCCCGTCACATTCAACTTACTGTCTGTCGGATTGATCTTGGTGTACTGCAAACATTCTTTCTTGATGTCCACTACATACAAAAACAATAAATAAAATTACACGGAGAAAGAAAATAATATATTACATGAATGACCAGAGGGGTACGTTGATAGTGAATTAGTAACAGTATTTGAACTATAAATAAATCGTTATTCCCACCAAGAATTGAAGGGAATATTAAAAATAAATACGGTGAGACTCTGTTTTTAGCAAATTTACAATGTTTTACACTCATGTAAAAAAATGTTATTATTTAAAAAACGACAACATGGATGACAATATTATATGCCAAGTTAATGTATAAAATAGAAAAACTTTTCCTTGATACTTCTGCACTTCATTGTTTGATATAATAACCCCTGCTCACGTCAAGTGTTCACAGCCGCCTACGAGAGGTCCACTCTTGAGATATAAAATCAAATTCTTACATATATTATACCTATTAATACACTTTAAAAACTCCTGCTCACATTAATTCAAATTCTTACACTTTAAACCCATCTTTGTCTCATGCTTCTTATTATTCTATATTGTCTCTCATTTATATAACATTTTGACACCCAACGTGAAATTTCATTGAATCCTTCCGTGGTTTATATATTTTGTTGAGAAAAGATGGGACCCTTGTGCGGTACCCTCATTAAAAAAATGTATGAATATGTCTTGTCTGCCGAAATTTCAGAGCGGACATGAAATTCGAACAACCGTAATTAACATTCAACTTAAATACAATGCAACTTACTGTCTGTCGAATCGCTCTCGACATTGTGTAAGCATTCCCTCTTTATATCCAGGGGGTCCATTTCTGTTTTCATACATGGCATTTCACTTGCGGCTTCTTCCTGGGACACTGGTTCCGGCTTGATGAAAACATTATTTAGGTTGTTAAGATCCATGGCACTGCTGTGATAGTGTCCCGCTATATTGTTATGGTAATTGGTCCCTGCACAAAATAAATCAGAATTAAATCAGAACCTTAACAGATCAGTCCTGTTCGTCAGGCGCAAAAAAAGATTTTAATTTTATTTAATACTATGATAATTCAGTAGAGTATGCTTGGAAAAAAATCGGATCTGGTACCAAATTGCTAAAAACATCCGATAATTAGTAAACAGTTTCAAGAAAACCTAACTTTGTTGGAAGTTGTGTTCAAATTACATTTGTACTGTATGGTGCTGCCGCCAGTATGTGGTTTGAGGAATTAGATTCCTAGCAACCGTCGTTTGTTATGTTACTAGTTAATAGAATCCCGTTGGATAAGCATTGTATTGTAGTTAAATAAATATATCACGGATTAAATATGTTACACGTGTTTTCCTTCAAATCCAACCTGGAGATTCCAACATGGTAGCAGTTCTGTGGTTTGATATGGAAAAATAGAAAGATAAAGAAAATAGAATAAAGTTGTGAAATTGTGGAACACGCGAATGCGGTGAACCGTTGTAACGAAAAAAAATGGCGTACGTGAAACAAGATGATGTGCTTATTCCAATTTTTGATGGACAAGACTATTCAAATTGGAAAACCCGAATTTTGAAGTTCCTACAGTATAGAAAGTGCTATGTTGTGGCCACAAGAGAGAGACAAACAACTGAAAGTGAATCCGAGTGGAATGATAAAGACATACAAGCAACAAATTACATTTACAGTGCCATTTCGAACAAGCAGTTAAGAGTATGTGAAGCACCTACCGTCCATATTTGAAATAATAAAAAAATTTGACAGAGAGTACTTAAAAGAATCGACAGCCCTACAAATTGTGAAAAGAAACGAACTAGAAAAAATAAAACTTGTGAATTAATCAGACACCAAGAAATTTTTTGATGACTTCGAAAAATCGGTTAATGAAGTGAAAGCCGCAGGGGCGAAAATTCAGGAAGAAGAAATATTAAATTATTTGATCAAGTCTCTCCCAGAATCATATAGTTACATTGGGGACTTGATTGATGTTTTACCGACAGAGGATAGAACAGTGGAATTTCTAAAAAGCAAAATCAAGTTAAAATGGGAAAAATCAAAGTCAAGTGAAAGACAAGAACAAAGATGGTGATGAGTCTGTGAAAGCGAGTGCTTTTAGTACAGAGACGAAAAAGTGTTACAACTGCGGCAAAGCTGGTCACATATTGAGGGAATGCAGAAGCAGAGGACAGTCAAATCAAACATATCGAGGAGGTCGATCAAACAGAGGAGGATACAGTTACCCAGGCAGTAAGAATTATCGAGGGAGCAACAGCTACAGAGGCAACAGTCATTACAGAGGCAATAACAACAACAGAGGCAGATGCGACTTCAGAGGCAACAGAGGTTTATACCATGGGAGTGTCAACACAGCATCGAGTAGTGAGCAAAATCAATTTGGGAACTCTGGTAATGTTTTTGTGACTCAAGTGAATAAAACTGAAATTAAGAATGAGAGGAACAGAAATGAAAATGAAGTAAACTGGATCCTGGATAGTGGATGTACTGACCATATTATTAAAGACGATGAATTATTCGATGAATGTATAATTTAAAAAAATCCCATTGATGTAAAATCAAGAGATGGTGGAGTAATGAAAGCGACGAAAATTGGTAAAGTAAAAGCATTGTTTGTGGTCAATGGTAGAGAGAGTATGGTAACTATGTTGAATGTTTTTTATGTGCGTGACATGAGATCAAATCTAATGAGCTATGCAAAAGTCACGATGAACAATTCAATTATTTCGTACGATGATGTTTCCGAAGTGTATAATCAAAATAATGAGTTGATAGCAATTGCGGTAAAAGAGAATAATTTGTAATTCATGACAAGCTTTATCAAGAGAGACGGAAAATTGAGTGAAGTATATAATACAATGTCTAGTAGTAATGATGGAGGAATGACCTTGAAAGAAAAATGGCATCGTACATTGGGTCACGTAAATTTCAATTATTTAAAAACATTAAGTGAAAAAGAACTTGTAATTGGATTGCCAAAAAAATTAAGTGTCTGAGATTTTGAAATGTGCCACGTGTATTGAATCAAAGATGCATAATTTGCCTTTCGATAACAAGAGAAAACAAGCAACTGAAGTACTAGAGATCGTTCATACAGATATTAATGGGCCTCAACCAACCGTCGGAAATTGTGGGGAAAAATATTTTTTGAGTTTCATTGATGATTACAGTAAATTGGCGAGAGTTTATTGTATCAAATTCAAAGATCAAGTCTATGATTGCTTTGTGAGTTATGTAAATGAAGTCGAGAACATTACAGGGAAAATAATAAAAAAATTGAGATGTGACAATGGCACCGAGTTAATTAACAGGAAAATTGATCAGTTTGCGAGAAAAAAGGGAATTCGAGTTATGCCTTGTCCGCCATATGTTCACGAATTAAATGGGGTAGCTGAGAGATTCAATCGTACAATTATGGACAATGCTAGATGTTTGTTAAAAGAAGCCAAAGTAAATATTCGATATTGGCCCGAAGAAATTAAAGCAGCAACGTATTTGAGAAACAGGACACTTGCAAATACCATTGAAATGAAAACGCCTTATGAAATATTTTTTAACGTCAAACCAAATGTAAACAATCTACGTTCGTATGGGAGTAGAGTTTATGTCCAAACACCAGAGCAATTGAGAAAATCAAAGTGGGATGATAAAGCGAAATTGGGAATTTTATTGGGGTATTGCGAAGTTGGCTATCGTGTCTTGATAAACAACAAAATAATAGTAGCGCGACACGTTGATATTGTTCAAAACGATATTAAATATATTGGGTTCGAAAATCAAGAGAATGAGATGATTACAAATGAGTCTGATGAAAGTGTGGATGATATTGTTGGGGAAGAAAATAAAAATGAATCCATTTATGAGTCTGCTGAGTCAAATGGAGAGAATGAGAGTGACAAAAAAGTAAGTGAAGATGTATCAGTGAGACGTTCAATGCGAGAAAGAAAACCGAATAAGAAATATGTGAACGACGATTTCGTGAGTTACTGTGTGTACGTAAATTGTTGCAATGCAGATGTACCGAATACGTTTGAAGAGGCAATTGAACATGAAGAGTCCGGTGAATGGGTAAATTAATTGTATTAGGAAGAATGAAACATGGAGTCTAGTAGAAAAACCTGATGATAAGAAAGCTATTGATGTTAAATGGATCTTTAAAAAGAAGTCTTATGATTTGTTTAAAGCTAGATTGGTTGTAAGGGGATATCAACAAAATGAGCAAGTTGAAAACACTTATTCACCAGTTGCGCAAAAATGGAAACTCTTAAGATTTTATTATCGTATAGTTGTCAAAACAAATTGAATGTTGAACAAATGGATGTGGAAACAGCTTTTTTAAACGGAAAAATAATGTCTGAAGTATACATCAAACAACCTCCTGGTTATGATGATGGATCCGGTAAAGTTTATAAATTACGAAAATCACTTTATGGGTTGAGAGAGAGTCCGAGGTCATGGTACGAATGTTTTCACAGTTTCATGGTTGAATCAAAGTTTAGTAGAAGCACTCATGATTATTGTTTGTACGTGAGAAACGAGGGAAATGATCCGATTTATATTTTGATATTTGTTGATGATTTGTTGGTATGTGGCAAAGACTTGAAGAGAGTGCAAAGGGTGAAAGATGAATTATCTAAACGTTTCAGAATGAAGGACATGGGTCCAGTGAGTAATTATATCGGAATTGACATTAAGCATGATCTCGAGTCAAATGTAATGAGTCTAAGTCAAGAAACGTAAATTAATTCTTTAGCCAAAAAGTATAACTAAGAAAATGCTAAACTGTACAATACACCAATGGAAACAAACTTGAGACTAGAGCCAGCTGACGAATTAAATGAACAAGTCAAGTATCGCAATTTGATTGGAGAACTGTTATACATAAGTACTAGAACGAGACCAGATATCGCCTCTAGCGTAAATTATTTAAGTAGGTTCCAGAGTAGTTACAATGAGACTCATTTCCAGTACGCGATGAGAATTCTAAAATATATATACTTAACAAGAAAATTGAAATTGCTGTACTCAAGCTCAAGTAAAAATGAAGAACTGGATTGTTTAGTACACTCAGACTGGGCTGGAGATATTAATGATAGAAAGTCTACATCGGGGTATTTAATAAGATTGTTTGGCAATACTATTTATTGGAAGTCTCGTAAACAAAAATCTGTAACCAAGTCGTCCACTGAAGCAGAGTACGTAGCATTGTCTGACGCTTTGACTGAATTGAAGTTTGTGAAGGGTTTAGTAAGTGAAGTGTTCAAAATTAAATTGAATGATCCAGTCAAAATGTATGAGGATAATTCTGGAGCGGTATCAATTTCTAAAAGCGGAAATTTTTCTAAAAAGTCTAAATACATAGAGGTTCAGTATCACTACGTACATGCGAGTTATGAGAATGGAAATATTGATATTGTAAAGATCGATACTGATGAAAATATTGCTGATATATTAACCAAATCCTTGAGCAAGCCAAAGTTTGTTAAGTTAAGAAAACTGTTGAAATTGGAAGAATAACCAAAAAAAGGTTTATGATTATAACAAGTACAAATGTAAAGGGGCGTGACGGAAGTTGTGTTCAAATTACATTTGAACTGTATGGTGCTGCCGCCAGTATGTGGTTTGAGGAATTAGATTCCTTGCAACCGTCGTTTGTTATGTTACTAGTCAACAGAATCCCGTTGGATTAACATTGTATTGTAGTTAAATAAATATATCACTGATTAAATATGTTACACGTGTTTTCCTTCAAATCCAACGTGGAGATTCCAACAACCTTGAATGAGGTAAATTGTAGTACGGCCGATAAATTTTCCGAGGGTGAGTCACAACACTTTCTAATTGGAAGGAAAGTTCTACAACTCTAACAAATGTATCAAGCACATAATTAGTGCAACCATTTGACAGTAAGCAAAGCGTAAAACAAATCTGATATAAACCGCACAATTTGGAAGAAGAGC
Organism: Limnephilus rhombicus; assembly: GCA_929108145.2. Lineage (NCBI taxonomy): Eukaryota > Metazoa > Arthropoda > Insecta > Trichoptera > Limnephilidae > Limnephilus > Limnephilus rhombicus. The sequence continues at coordinate 13,358,152 of OV815291.1, forward strand.
AAATGTCAGCAGTCAGATGACAAGTTATTAAGGCGAGTGATGTCCATAGATAAACTCTGAAAACTTACGAGAGGCTAGATAACCGGTAATCCGCGCAATAGTCAAGTAGAAAATATGCTACCTCTCGTTTGCCATTTGTCACCCGGTGGCCGCGGCGGTTATTTAAAAAAAAAACTTTTGTAATGCGATTTTGACCCATATGTATAAAGAAACTGTATCAAAGACAAAGTCAGAATCGCTTGGGCTATTCTTGTTCTTGACACAACGAAAGTCTGATTCACTTCTAGTCCCTTGAAATAATTCTAATAAATTTTTCTGTGGTCAACAAGCGGCATTATTTCGTAAGCATTTTTACCTTGACAAAGCCAGTGGAGAACAGTTGCTGAAAACACGGAAAACTTCGAATTTCGACTTGAAAACGTAAGTAATGTTATTATTTATACAAAGTTTATTGTCCATTGAATGTGTTTTAGTAAATATATTATACGATAGCTCGAAATAAGCTGACAAAATGTGGCATCAAAGTGGAAGCATTTTTTATTTGAAAAATTTTCGGTTTTCTGTTTGAGTTTTGGAGTCAAAAGATTCGTGATTTTGCAATGGTTATTCATTCATTTTATAGATAAATCAATTGAGATTGTAAATCAAAGCTTTTGTTTTGTTCATATGTAGTTAAAATTTTATGAAAAATAAAATTCGAGCCGGCGCCGCGAAAAAAATCTCGCAAGTAAACCGTCCATGTTTGTCAATTGATATACACGTAAATATTGCATAAAATTATAAAGATTGGTAAATTTTAGGGATCGCTGGCAACGGTTAATACGCACTTTTTTTTGAAAAAATCTTTTGATTCTCCTTAATTACATTAAAAGACAACTATTTGCATTGGGGGAAGTGGAAAATATTTTTGTGTAACATGGTTTGTGAAACAAAAGAAAGTGCCCCTTTATAACGCCTACTCGCGTCAAGGCAAGAAAAACATCCCAGTTTTCAAGTAGTTTAGCGGCTACGCTAGGTTTGTGTAACATGGTTTGTGATTCTGGCGTACAATCTCACAAGACGAAAGCTAATTTTAATTTTACGTAATGAAATTTAGAATGAAATATTTTCCACTTCCCCCAATGCAAATAGTTGCCTTTTAGGTGAATCAAAAGGTTTTTTTTTAAAAAAAGTGCATATTAACCGTTGCCAGCGATCCCCAAAAATTAATTAAAGATTTTACATCATTATGTAGGGAAATCTATTGAGATTATATATGAATATCTTTGTTTCGTCAATATTTTGTACAAATATTACAAATAATTATATCCCAACACATAGTCGTATTTGCATTTTTGCGTGCCGACCAGTGCTGCCGCCTAGTGTTAGAAAGTGCCGATAAATGCCTTCAAGCGCGAACATCAGTTTGAAAGTGCTGCCAACAGAAACATGCGTGAAATATAACTTTTCAATGAAAAGTACTGGGTGACTAAAACTAATCAGGGTGGAAAATATTTGTTTATTTTTAAATGTTTTACGAAAAATAAGAATAAATATCAAAAAATGAGATCAGTTATACAGGGTGTGCTAAAATATTTTTTTTTGCTTATTATTATATTATGTAGAAAAAAATTGCGAAGTTATAAAGAACTTTATAAAATATTTATAAATACAAGCATATTGATGATTATATTATATGATGATGATAAACATGATTGTTTGTATTGTTATAGAATGGATCAGCAGCAGCAGCAACAAACAGATGCAGTGGAGGGTGGTTCCGGAGGAGATGGTTTTGTGGTCCTCGCATCGGTATGTTGTTTATTTGTAGTAATTGTTAAAATACATTAGTGAAAGACATTAGTGACAAAATTGAAAGATATTAATATAACAATAAATATTTTTAGTGTCAGTTGCCGGGCCGCGCTCATACTCGGGCCTCTAAGCGACCGAGGACTGACGGCGGGGCGGAGGTGGAGCCGACACCCTCAACATCCACGTATCGGGCTCCGATGACTCACGTAATTATAATAACACTTGCTAACTTCTGCAGCCGTTTTTGTCTTGTATTACCTCAAGGACCCTTTGCATAGCTATATATATTTTTTCTTTTCTGTCTATAGGTCTCGAACAACTTCATTTTTGAGTTTGAAGGTTTCGCCGACGACGATGGTATTTCCGTCGTCGGCAACGAAGAAGTGGAAAGTGGAGGATGATTTGGAGCCCTTGGATGAATCGGAGGAGGAAGCAGAGGATTCGAACCCCGAGGAGCAGTCCTTCGCCTGGTCTGAGGATTTCTCCACCTTCTCGGGCCAGCGTGAGCATTTTTCTGTCCCTCAGCCTGGCCCATCACCAGACGTCTTCCCTCCGACACTCCCTCAATCTCCGTATGATGTCTTCTCCAAAATATGGGACCATGAAGCAATGTCCTATATTGCGGAGGAGACCAATAGGTATGCGTGGAGTGAGCTGGACTCGAAGACGACTGAGGATGGATTGAATTAGTCAACCCATTCCAGGCTGAGGGACTGGCAAGATGTTACTGTCCCTGAACTGTATGTAGTTTTCGCTATGTTTATTTACATGTCGTTTGTTATAGAGCCCGCTTATCAGAGTACTGGATGACAGATATTTTAGAGATGCCTAAATTTAGATCTCTAATGTCTCGTAATAGGTTCATTCTGATAAATCGGTTCCTACACTTCGTTGACAATGATACAATTTCTAGAGTCGGTTACCATAACAAGCTTGCAAAAGTTAAACCAATATTGGATATGATGAATGAAAAGTTTTCCAGTCTGTATACTCCCCATGAAGACATTAGTATAGACGAGTCCCTGTTGCTCTGGAAGGATCGCCTTGGGTTAAAGCAGTGCATCCGAACTAAGGCGGCCCGGTTCGGCATTAAAACCTATGAGCTGTGCGAATCGTCAACAGGGTACTTGTACCGCTTTATAATGTATGCGGTGTTACGTATCGACGGGCTCGAACCGCCTGATTACGAACTTATAACAAATTTGAAATTAAATAACACAATGTTCAAGACTCAACAACAATGGTTCAATTTAAATACTTACCAAAACCAAATTATAATACAAACCTCGGCTAGCTCCTCCCAGGGATATTGTGTTCTCAATTCGATCGGATTTGATTCAAAACGATCGTCGCTTCATTTATTGAATAAAGATAGGGTTTAATAAATTAGAAGATCTCTTGTCGCTTTTAAATAATTTGTGAATTTATTAATGACTCGACGCTTCTAGGAAAAGCTTTTAATCTCTTTGTGAACTCAAGGTTAATGATTCTAAAATATAATAAAAGGGTTGAATGATAACACATAATAATATAAGTTGTACGCACGTTACCCCGTCTCGGGTTTCATCTGGGCAGAGAACCTCGTCCGGAAACACCACTGAGTTGATTTAGATATATAAAACTTAACTATATTTTAAATTATGGGTTCCAACAAACGCTGAAACCAAAAAGGATCTAGGCGGCCCCGGCCAAAATGCGAAAGACCGACCCATAGCGCAGTTAAAACCAGAAGAACCCCCCAGAAGCCCGCAGATCGCAGCCCCCTGGCTGACCGCCACGCTCCTCCCACCGAATTCTTAGCCAATCAGAAGATCTAGCCAATGTTGCAGGCTTTTGACAACTATTATTAAATATTTAGTACCTGATGACGGAAATAATCATATAGGGGTGGGAAGTTAAAATTCAAGAAAGCACTTCATGACACATCCCCGAAAACACCAGGAAAAAACCGCCGTTGTAACGAAGGTTTTTTGAATCTAAACCCTTCAAAGAATGACTCGATAAACTTTACAAAAAAATCGTTCACATAGAGATTCAGCATTAAAAACCTAGGCAAAAAGTAGTACAGTTTACAATAAGTTATATAGTTTACAATTTATATAAAATATCAAATAGACAGCAAAATCAACACGTCGAAGTGGCCTGGCAGGAACTTTGTTACACGCAACTTCCTAGGTAGCGCAAGTCAGTGTGTAATGTCCATCGGGGCGTCTAGAGGAATAGTCAGGTTCCTCAGCAGGAGAGAAATGTCAACATGGAACAAAATAACAAAATTATTAGAAAGGTACAAACACTTAGGCATCAAGGCACATAGAGTAAACAAAATTATCTGAACAGTAATGTATAAGCAACAAGAGATCAAAGCGTAAGGTAACTCCACATTAGATGTCGTGATGTATGTATTGACATATCGTAGAACAAAAAGCACATTTAACCCCCTTTTAAAGAACGGGTAATGGCTCAGTTAAGTCAGTATCCACTTTTTAACAGTACGGATTACTGGTTAATGACATATTAAAACAAAACAGATAACAAAATAGACAACAAAACTCAAAGTCCTTTAGTGACCCACATAGTGTCAGAAATCTTACAAGATTCCGACGTAGGTTAATCTTACAAGATTCCGACACAGTTACACCTACCAACAGCAGACGTCAAGTGTAAATTTGCTCCGTATAAAATAACGAAATAAAGTGCTAAAAGTTATATCAATCAATACAAATCCGTGTAACAGTGATATAACAGTGTTGCGGTAGTATTGGAGTGAATTTCATGTATGTACAGAACTGTTTTAATTAAGTGAAGCTCTTTATAAGAAAGAAGTCTAATAACCGAGATTTTGACAATTTGAATACCCTACCTACATATGAAACACTGTGAGAAATAGTGAAGGTGTTGCGGATTTTGCCCACCAACAGGCGCAAAAATAAACATCCAAGGATACCAGTGAAGGTGTTGCGGATTTTGCCCACCAACAGGCACAAAAATAAACATCCAAGGTTATTAATCTATTTATTATTCTATTTCAAGGATATTAACCTATTCACTATGGATTTCCAAGTAAAGTCTTTAGAATATATGACAAAAGCAAAGATAATGATAACGGAACTATTAACTATTTTCAATGATCCATCGAATAACTTCACAAAAACTCAAATAGCGAAAGTAACGCCGAAAACGACAGACATATTGGGAACTATTGGAGAAATGGCTGTTACTATGGGAATTGTAGTTGGTGAACTGACTGCATCCAAAAATCAAGCAATTATTCAGCCACAAGTGGAGGAAAAAATAAAGAAACATGAACCAATTGTGATCATTAAACCGAAAAATCAGGATCAGAAGAACAAGAAAACGCAGGATGAATTAAAGAGTCACATAGATCCAATTAATGTGGGCGTGGCCGGAATCCGAAATTTTAAAAAAGGATCAGTCATAGTTGAACTGAAGAACACAGAATCAACAGTAAAAATCCAAAAAGAAATCATCAATAAGCTTGGGGATAGGTATGACATTGATATTCCTAAACCCAAAAATCCAACGGTAAAAGTGATTGGAATTACAGATAAATATACCGCCGAAGAAATTGAAAACAATATAAGGATGCAGAATGATTACATAGATAAAGAAAACTCTAAAATATCAGTCAAATTTATAAAAGAAAACAAAAAAAGTAGTGGATACAATAATTTTACTGTATTCATAGAAGTAGATGGAAAAACACACTCTAAAATGTTAGAAGAAACTAAGATAAATATTGGATGGAACAGATGTGCGGTCTACGATCATCTCTCAGTTCTGAGATGTTTCAACTGCAACGGATATAGACATAAGGCAGGGGACTGTAAAAATAAAAAATCTTGCGGAAGATGTTCAAACGAACATGATACGTCAGAATGTAAGGAAAATATTGACAAAATGAAATGTATTAACTGCAAACTCACAAATGATAAACTTTCATTAAATTTGAACGATAACCATCAGGCATGGAGCAAGGAGTGTCCTATTTACAAAAGAAATATAGAATCAGAGAAGAGAAAAATTGATTTTTTAGGATAAAAAGAAAAGCAACTGTATACTACTTAAATATTGCAAGCCTTTTGGCCCATGTAAATGAAGTTGAATTATTATTGCAAGAAGTCAAACCAGAAATTTTAATGCTAAGTGAAACGTGTATAACCAACGATGTATACAATTCCGAAGTGTCATTTATAGGGTATTCAACTGTAAGATGCGATTCACATAGTCGACATACGGGAGGAGTGATTATGTTCATTAAAGATTGTATATCTTTCAAAATAATATCAAATGAAGTATTTGATGGAAAAAATACGTGGATTCTGGCAATACAAATAACAAAAAACTTGATTAAAGGAACCTACTCTGTATTATACCACTCACCAAACCAAAGCCATTCGAAATTTTTAGATTTCTTCGAAAGTTGGTGTATTAAAAATATGAAAAACCAAGATATGTTTTACATAGCTGGTGACTTTAATATTGATATGAAAGTAAAGAATACCTACAGTAATAGACTCCAAAGTTTAGTGAATGATCTAGGAATGAAACAACTTGTGACAAAACCAACGAGAATATCAAACGCATCAGCAACCATTATTGATTTGGTTATATCAAATCATTTTTACTTGAACGTAAAGGTTGTGGATACACCAAAAATATCAGACCACGAAAACATAATAACACTACTTGAAACGAGTGTAATAAAAAATGAGTCAAGGGAAATTATGTATAGAGATAAAAGGAACTATGATCACTTTAAATTCTGTGAAACTTTAAAAAATGGTATCTCACAAATTACTGAGTCTAATTCGTTAAATGACAAAGCAGAAAATTTCGTCAAAATATTGACGACCGCAATCGATAAAAATATGCCGATAAGGAGGGTTAAGTTTAAAAATACTAACAGATGGTATTCGATACCGTTACATAACCTTCAAAAACAGAGAGATAATGCATATAAAGCGGCAAAATTGGAACCATCCAATGAAAAATGGAATGCATATAAAAAAATTCGCAATTTTTATTCAAAACAAATTAAAAAACATAAGTGCGATTACTATAAACAAAAATTAGAAACACAACAGAATGAGCCAAGAAAACTTTGGATAACACTAAAAGAAATCATAAAGGGCAAACAAAAAGAAGTTGTAAAATCGATTGATTTCCCAGATGGAAATGAAGAAGAAATTGAGAATATAGCGACCAAATTTAACAAGCACTTTATATCGAGCATAGATCTTATAAGCGAAAGTATTCCAGAATGTCCTGTTAACAACCTAGACATAGACAGGCCTGTATGCACCGATGAAGAGTTTAAGTTTAAAAATATAGATTTACCATACTTAAAAAGAGTCTTAAGTAACATGAAATCGAAAGAATCTCCAGACGGTATAACAATAAATATAATCAAAGACTCCATTAATGTTATTGGCGAATCGATGGTCCAAATTATCAATGAATCTCTGAATAGTGGAGTATTTCCCAAAACTTGGAAGACATCTGTAATAACTCCTATTCCGAAAATCGATAACCCAAAAAAATTTGATGAATTCCGACCGATAAATTGCTTACCCAAATATGAACAAATACTTGAATACATTGTAAAGGAGCAATTAACTGATTATATTGAGACAAAGCAGATATTAGTTCGACAACAATCGGGTTTTAGAAATAAATTTTCCTGTGAAACCGCTATTAACTATGTAATACAAGATTGGAAAAATTATAGAGATAAAAACAGTAAAATTATTGCAGTATTTTTAGACTTAAAAAGGGCATTTGAAACAATCGATAGAGACAGATTAATAAAAAAATTAAGAAATATTGGAATTAACGGTAAAGAAATTAATTGGTTTGTTGATTATCTATCAGAAAGAACGCAAGTAACAAAATATGGTGGAATAACATCGGATCCACGTCATACTAGCAAAGGCGTTCCACAGGGATCTGTCCTAGGTCCATTGTTATTCATTATATATATAAATGATATTGTTAAAGTTTTAAAGCATTGTGCCATTAAATTATTTGCTGATGATACATTGTTATATATAGCCAGAAAAAATTTACAGGATGCCATTGAAGAGATACAAAATGACTTAAATAATGTAACGCTTTGGTTAAACATAAACAAACTAAAACTGAATGTTATGAAAACTAAATTTTTGATTATTGATAGTCAAGGTGGAACTGAACATGCAATACTAACCATTGATAACATAAATATAGAAAGGGTTAACAATATTAAATATCTGGGTGTAATATTAGACGATAAATTAAAATTCGACAAACACTTCGATTACATATCTAAGAAAATTGCTAAAAAAGTTGGCTTCTTAAAAAGGATTAGGAATAACTTGGATCTCAAGACAACGCACCTTGTATATAATTCTATTGTAACTCCTCATTTAAATTATTGTTCTAGTGTTCTATTCTTATGTAACGAGACCCAAAATAATAAACTACAGGTTATACAAAATAGGGGAATGAGGATGATTCTGAAATGTAATATCTTTACTAGAGTTAAAACTATGTTACAAAACTTAAATATGATGACAACTAAACAACATATAATATATAATACGTTAACAATGATGTACAAGCTTAAAAATAACATGCTCCCTAAATATCTGCAAACTAATATTATGTACCATGAAAATATTCACAATTATCCTACGAGGAGTTGCCGAGACTTCAGGCTTCCCAAAACTAAACTGACGTGTACACAGAACAGCGTGTTTTATAAAGGTCAAAAACTTTATAATAACCTACCAAATTCCATAAAGGAAGCCTCAAGTCTTGGCACTTTTCGTAAAACATGTGCTACATACATTAAGAAAAATTTATGAATTGTATTTATTTGTATTAACTGTATGTCTTAAACCCTATTGTTTGTATTTCTAACTGGAGTAACTGTATTTCTTTTTAAAACTGTATTCTTTCCGTTATAATTTTATGACTATATTTATTTTATTATGTATTTTATATGTTTTTTTTAATACTAGATGTATGAAAAAATTTGCTTACATCTAAATAAAGTTACAAAAACAAAAAAAACAAACAAGGTATAATTTAGGACAACAGCTGAAAAAAACTTAGCGCTAATTGGAACACCGCAGTGATCCCCCTTAAAATTAAACTGTCAGCAGAAACGGGTAGACTCCAAGATTTCTTTGACACACATTAATAATACCTCAGGTTTTATCACATTCACTGCAATATAATTGTCGTCGATATATCGCGTTTTAAGGCAATATTTGAAGTTATTGTAGTCAGCGCATTATACTATTTTTTTAATGATGACAACAATAATTTAAAGTTATTATTTTAGTCAGCGCATTAGAGTATTTTTTTAATGATGACAAAAATAATAATAATGAAATAATAATTCAGAAGTCAGGGACTTTTCCACTTCATTTACGCGGGCTGTGCCGCGGGGCGCCAGCTAGTTTTTTCCCGGAACGAGCAAACCATCAAATCGCAATTATTAATCACCAACGACATTCATTCTCGAGCTTGAAAGAGAGGTGAAAATAATAGCAAGCAGAGGCTAGTTATATATGAAATACAATACGAATGTCGAATGATGTACATGAATAGTTATAAAATACAAGTGTAGTGTGTATGTAAGGTGTGTACACACTGCTTTCAAATGGGCCCCTTCGAAAACAGTGTCAAGGTTAGTGTATGTGTGAGTGGCGAATGTTAGTGGTTATCACATTCGGTTAATTACTCCGAAGCGATTGTAATGTACGTGTATGCACTATCCCAAAAGCGTCCTTTCGAAAACAGCACGATGTGTGTAGGTATGTGTGGAAGGGTGTGGTGTCAATTTCATATCTTATTTTCACAATACGTTGATTTCTCCGGTTCCTACAAAACCATTTGAGTGATAAATCAGTCAAAATACGGGGGGTTCTTCTGGTTTTAACTGCGCTATGGGTCGGTCTTTCGCATTTTGGCCGGGGCCGCCTAGATCCTTTTTGGTTTCAGCGTTTGTTGGAACCCATAATTTAAAATATAGTTAAGTTTTATATATCTAAATCAACTCAGTGGTGTTTCCGGACGAGGTTCTCTGCCCAGATGAAACCCGAGACGGGGTAACGTGCGTACAACTTATATTATTATGTGTTATCATTCAACCCTTTTATTATATTTTAGAATCATTAACCTTGAGTTCACAAAGAGATTAAAAGCTTTTCCTAGAAGCGTCGAGTCATTAATAAATTCACAAATTATTTAAAAGCGACAAGAGATCTTCTAATTTATTAAACCCTATCTTTATTCAATAAATGAAGCGACGATCGTTTTGAATCAAATCCGATCGAATTGAGAACACAATATCCCTGGGAGGAGCTAGCCGAGGTTTGTATTATAATTTGGTTTTGGTAAGTATTTAAATTGAACCATTGTTGTTGAGTCTTGAACATTGTGTTATTTAATTTCAAATTTGTTATAAGTTCGTAATCAGGCGGTTCGAGCCCGTCGATACGTAACACTGACGCCTTTCAACGTGGAGCTAGATTTGGTTCATTATGATATGTCGCTTTCCTTGATTTTTTTCATAAACTCCATGCTGTTTTTCGTGATGTATGTATAAATATGTAAATAATAATAATTTTTTCCCCTTTAAATGTATTGTTACTGGATATATTATGTGGGTCCATGAAGGATTGTTTTTAAGACTCTTACTGAAGTTTTGAGGTGGGAGTGGAGAAAGTGTTATTTTTTGATGGATCGATAACGACCCCAGGATCAAATGCATCCCTGGGGTCGTTTTCGACCCATTGTCGTAATAGACGGAATTCTGTATCAGGAAATTCGTCCGTTTATTGACAACATGCCGTCACAGTCCTGTCTCATCATACTCGGTGCGCCCTTGGTAGGAATCAGCATACAGGCTATATCCTAGTCTCGTAGCAGCAATCCACATTTTGAAGCCAAATCTTATTGGATTCCCTATAAAATGCTGCTTGCAACCATGCCTACCATAATATGGAACCATCGATTCATCGATGCTTATTCTTATTACTTTTTCAATAGGAATATACTGTAGAAATTTCGTATTCAACATGTCAATCAGCGTGCGTACTTTAGCCATCTTGTCATTTTCTGGTAGTTCCGTATTATTAGCTACCTACATGGAACCGCAATATCTCTTCGAATTGATTTCGACGCATACGTTTTGTGACAAGGAGATTATGGGTGTCTTCATTGCTCTCCCAGTACATCTGGCGTTGCTGCAATAGAGCATATTATATCCAGACAATATGAGGATGGAAATGAAGCAGTATATTTCTTTATCCGACAAAGAGAATCATGTTTCCAGTTTGAACAGCATATTTAGCCGTTTCTCGGAATAAATGAACGATTACTTCACGATCGAAAAATAGCTCAAAGAATGCGACAGGGTCACTATTTTATAGAGTTGTAATAAACTTAGGTAGGGCCTTGATCCGCTCACAGTTGTTCAAGGCCGGATCCAGGATTTGTTTCTGGGAGGGGCACAAGGGGCGGACAGGCAAAAAAATCAACAATTACTGTTAGAAATAAACTTATCATACTTATCAGTCCAGCCGAATTCATATCTTGTGTTGTCTGTGAAAACGGCTACCATCTTGTTTGTGCAGAGATTGCGGAAAACCTACGTGGTACTGTAATTCTCAGTGGAAATGTAAAAAATGTTTGAAAAGTTAAAAAAAAAAGCCCAAGAATACGATATGTGATTTAAAAATCGATCAAGAACCATCTAGCGACAAACCTACCAAGCAGTTAACTCAACCTTCTAAATCTGTAATCGAGCAGTTAACAGACGCGGAGAAATTTCCTTCCTCAACCATAGATGGCGCAAGCGGTATACTTACATCAGATTATTTCATTAAAGAATTGAACAATTTCAAAAAAACTATAATGGATTTTGTTGAAGAAAAATATGAATCGATTATCGCACAAAACAAAGAAATCCTTGATTCGATTCAATTTTTAGCGGATCAGCAAGACCATCTAAAAAAACGCATAACTGACATTGAATCATCTCAAGAAATGGTCAGTACTGATATGTTAGAATTAAAAAAAACAAAACGCTGTATTAGAAAATACTACTTCTCATCAGGACGTCAAAATCGACCGGCTGGAGACTACGCAGATGTGGCTACACAGATGTGCAATATCGACATCAGAGGCATCCCTGAATCAAACAATGAAAATATTATGGAAACTCTTAAAAAAATATCAAAAATAATTAATTACGGAGAGACCACGATACCTTTACAATCTGAAATTAATAAAATGTACAGACTAGGACCAAAACTGTCCGAAAAAAATCCCAGATCTATAATAGTGTCGTTCAATAGTATTAAATCTCGAGATGACTTCCTACGCAAAATCAAAGAATATAAAAAATCCTCCACCTCCAGTTCAAGCAAACTCAATACAGCAGATTTAGGGCTATCGCAAGAAGCCAAACAGATTTACGTGTCGGATCATTTAACGCAAAAAGGAAAATTCCTACTCTCCCAAACTAAAAAAATTCGCCAGAGATAATAACTACAAATACTCTTGGTCATCCTCGGGGCGCATTCTGCTAAGACAAACGGATACATCCAAAATTATTACGATTAAAAACATCATTGATCTTGATCGAGAAAAACGTCAACAACTGTGACAGATGATAAAAAGTAACTCAACATTTACTTCACTGCTAAACGAAAATAATCCGGTTAATATCATTTTCATCGCAAGTTTTCATATGAGTTTTTTCTTTGTCTTGAAAAATAATGTATTAATTCAAAATAATGCATTCTTATTCTTTTCAGTAGTTCTTTCTTGTAGCAACATAATCAGTATGAAAATTGTTTATATTAGTATTCACTATTTTTATTATACGTTACCTCCTTTGACTGTAACTCACGTTTCTTTAACACTCTCTAAGAAAAAAATATATATCTCCATAAATAATACTTTCATTACAAGTTTTTATTTGAATATTACCGCTATCTACAATTCACACACGCTAAGTATAATACCTAATATTTATCAAAATAATTCATTCTTACATACGTTAGTAGCTTTTTCTAGTAACAGCAAAATCGATTTACTTATACAAGTTAGAAATGCGAGTGGTACATCTACCTTGTATTTAATTATTCGCTCGTTGAAGTGCGGCATTACATTCAATTCTTGGGCGTTTAGAAGGCAGTTCATAATTCTCATCAGAATATTATATATTCAAGGTAATATATTCTATATTCAGTTTTCGACATCCGTGATTAAAACATTTAATTTAACATTAGGATACAACAGACGTATACCTACTGTTTTTATATCAGGGAAAAAATCCCATTACAAATGCCCACGCTCATTTTTAATTATATTTTTGCATTTTTCACATGTTACTGTATTTAATTATTGCTTTTTATCACACCTATCAATTACAATCAGAAGCATTATACACTATATTATGCACTTTAATGTTAAAATATATTTTAAGTTGGAATACTATGTATCAACATTATCATTCACGTTATATAATGTACTCTCATTATCTCATAATAATGCACTCTCTCTATTATTGATATTAGGTAATTGTATTGTTTGTTCTTTGTTTTTGTTTTATGAGGCATACCAACACCTCAAACATTCTTTTTTATACGCATAAAAATGTATTTTTCGTTCTTCAATCAAAGTCATATGAACTTATCACAAGCAGCGAGAGTCTATGTAAGATGATGTTCCCAGCAAATTTATATAAATCTGGAAAAAATCTTAATTTACATAAATATGTCCTAGTATTAGTTCTACTTTTGCATTTTTCGCATGTTATGGTATTTAATTATTGTTTTTTGGCATCTTTTTCGCATCAACTTCTCCACAGTAACAGCATATACTTTGCATTTGGACATTTTATTGTTTTTATATTTATTATATTTGCAGCTTTCATGACAGATATTTACATAATCATCACCTGCTTAGATTGCTTCTTTACGAAACATACCAACACCATCATCTTTTATAACATCTTTTATATCTATAATAATTCACTTTTCTCATTTTTTTCTTTTCTATGTGCTTGTAGTGGAATCAACCTTCATCTCGAAGAAAAATACGCATCATACTCGATTTATCAGAACTCACAATCTCCTATACAATATATTAACAAAATACGGATTAACAACACCGTAATTTACACTTTCTATTTTTACTTTTTGTTTGCTGACTTTTCGCAAAAAAGCTACGGGTTCACCACTACACATCATAGTAAATTTAAACACAATTATGTTTCAGTTACCTTCGGATAAATGTAATGATTCAGGTATTAGCGTTAATATGAATATAATTCGGGATCTGGAGAATTTAAACAACTATAACTGGGACTCATATAATCTAAAAATCATACACCAGAATATTAGAAGCATATCGAATCTAGACGACTTTACAATTTTTCTTGATTTTAATTCCTCTTTTGATGTTATAATATTAACTGAATGCTGGTTAAATAAATACTACACCGTAAAATCAATCCACAATTACTCTGAATATCACACCACAACCAACCTCAACAAATCTAGTGGAATTATTATATACATCAAGGACGGATTTAAAGCTCATGTAGAGGAAATTCCTTTAGCACAATCAAACTGTATGAAAATAGTATTGAATAATAACATATGCATATTTGCCATTTACAGATCTCCTTCCTTCATCAATATTGACCCCTCCCTGTTTTCATTGCAATCAATTTTAAACAATGCTAAAAAATTTGAACAGCAAATTATTATGGGAGATGTAAACATTAATACTATCCCTGATTACCACCGTCAATAAATCGATTATCTATGTCTACTGGCGGAAAATGGTTTCACACAGACTATTAACAGCTTTACTCGTGAACAGGGCTCGAGTAAATCTTGTCTTGATCACATCAATGTGAAAAATATTAACTTTATTGTCACTTTTGTTATACACTCAACTATTTCAGACCACTATACAACATCTCTTTATCTTAAAAACAAGCCTCCCACTTCTTCGAAAATTAAATACGTTGCTAAAACTAATTTCAATAATTTAATTGAGGACTTGAGCGCAGAGAACTGGCTAAATGTTCTAGATCAATCAGATACTGACTTAGCAATGAACGAATTTATTACCAAACTACACGAGTATATATCAAAACACACAAGTAATATAACCGTATCTAATAAACAAATTAAATTCACGCCATGGATCACCCTGGGTCTAGTTAATTCGATTCACAGAAGAAATCATCTTCATGAAAAGGCAAAAACATATCCTGAGAATTTGGTATTACAATGTTATTATAAAAAGTATAGGAATTTGTGTAAGAAATTAATTACATCGGCGAAAGAAAATTATTATTAGAAACTCATTTACGAAAACAACTGCAATCCAAAACGTTTTTGGGATACCTTTCGCAACATAACCAAATCCAAAATCAATAAATCTTCAGAAATTAAATCGCTATACATTAACACAACAAACTCTGAAGTCCCCAAAGATATGGCAAACTTTGCAAACTGCTACTTTTCATCTGTGGGAGACACACTTGCTAAAAAAATCCTCGATAAGTGTAAGAAATCAGAAACCGCTCTCGCCAATTTAACTATCCCTAATATCGGTCACAAAATAGACTCAATCACAACGTCATCTAACGAAGTCATGAAGATAATTGACGACCTTAAGTCATCAAAAGCATGTGGTCCCGATAAGATTTCATCAAATCTTCTAAAAATCATTAAAGGATACATAGCCTTACCGATTGCATTCATTGCGAATCTAAGCTTTAAATCAGGGAAATTCCCTAACCATTTAAAGCAGTCAATCGTCATTTTACTGCATAAAAGTGGGGACAAATCACTGATACATAATTACCGGCCTGTTTCCCTGCTCAACTCTGTCTCAAAAATTTTTTAGAAAATTGTAAAGAACCGACTCATCCATTATCTAGAAAATAACAACATCCTTTCTAGTAGACAATTCGGCTTTCGCAAAGGTTTAAGCACTGAAAATGCCATCGCTAATTTGACAAAAATCATCTCTAATAATCTAGATAAGGGTAGTAAATGCATTGCACTTTTTTTAGATCTAGCTAAAGCATTTGACACTATCTCGCACAAAATTCTGCTGAATAAACTACAGCGAATTGGGATACAGGGTCAAATTTTCAAGTGGTTGGTTAGTTACCTAGAAAACAGGAGCCAAAGAGTGGATATTAACGGTACTCTAAGTGATCCAGCCAATATTAAATATGGCGTACCGCAAGGAAGTACTCTAGGTCCCATATTGTTTAATGTTTATATAAATGACTTATGTAATACTTCCTTTGCAGACCACATTATTACTTTTTTTTAAATTTTATTTTTATTTTTATTTGATTTGTAAGAAACAAACAGCTTATATACATACAATAGACATAAAAATATACACATTAACTGCAGTGAAGCCAAAAGAGTTTCTTATGGTAATATTGTTTCTAGATGGAGTTTTAATTTATTTTAAGCTAAATTTAGACTTAGGAAGGGAAGAGGAAGGGGTGAGGAAGGGGAGAGGAGGGGGGGGGGGGGAGGGAGAATATAGGATAAGGATATGAGATGCTCTCGATACCTTGCACACCCCGTATCAATCCAATATCGCACGCGTTACTTCTATTCGATACTTCTGAAGGTTTAAATTAAAAATGTCTACGTTGTGAAACAATTCGTTGTATTGAGCACATATTCGAGGAATCGGGGAATTTTTTCTAAAGTTTGTTCTACAAGTGGGCAAATGAAGTAAGTTCGATTGTCGGGTAAATCTTGAAGGAATATGGAGTTTTATTAAATTGGTAAGCTCTGGTGAGTCCAGGCCATTGTTTAAAATTTTAAATAATAAAATTTGATCAAAAATTAATCGTCGTGTATGAAGGGAGTTGAAGTGATGAAATTTAATAGAATCGGTGTAATTTAGAAAGTGTAGGTTAAGTTTATAATTTAAGTGTTTAAAATTTTTTTTTAATTCTTTCGATCCTAACAATGTGGGCTTGGCAGAAAGGGGTCCAGATCGGTGTGCAGTGTTCTAAGTGTGGGCGGATATATGCGGTGTAGAGGGAATATAGAGTATTTAGGTTTCGAAAAGGTTTCGATATACGAATTATAAATCCCAGCATTTTGTTGGCTTTGTTGATGATATTATTAGTGTGTTGGATAAAGTTTAATTTAGAATCAAGCGTTACCCCAAGGTCCCTGATAGATTCAACTTCGTTGATAAGTGTCCCGTTTAGTGTATAATCAAATGAAATTTTATTTTTATTACGTGTAAATGATATTTTATTACATTTTGAGATATTTATGACTAGTTTATTCAATTCACAGTAGATAAAAAGACGATTGAGGTCCTCTTGAAGTTTAAAGCAGTCTTCGATTGATTTGACAACTAGGTATATTTTTTTATCATCTGCGTATGCTAGATAATTAGAGTGTAAAAAACATTTGTGAATATCATAAATATACACATTAAATAATAATGGGCCTAGATGAGAACCTTAAGGTACGCCGGAGGGCACGGAAAAGAAGTTGGACTTTGATCCCTCAACTGAGACGCATTGGAGTCTACTCGAAAGGTATGAAGTGAGCCATCGGAGTAAGTCACCATGAATGCCTAAATGATTTAATTTTTTAATTAAAATTAAATGGTTTACCTTATCGAAGGCCTTCGAGTAGTCAGTATAGATCACATCTATTTGGTTTCTGTTGTCCATATTACTCGATAAATAATCGGTAAAATTTACCAAATTTGTTAAAACCGATCTTTTTTGTAAAAATCCGTGTTGTTGATTTTGAATGTTGCGAACAATTGTAGTATAAATTTGATCGTAAATAATGCGCTCAAATAGTTTGCTAAATACCGTGATTATTGATATTGGGCGGTAATTTTCAATGTTGCTTTTAGCACCTGTTTTATGAATAGGGATTATAATTGCTTCTTTAAATTTTGTGGGAAATTTTCCTTCTTTTAGTGATATTAAAAATATGTTAGTTAAAGGGTATGAGAGATTTTTGGCACATTTTGAGACAAAGTATGGTGAAATACCGTCACTGCCAGCACCCTTACTAACGTCTAAATTCTTCAGGTATCCATTGATCATTGAAGTGTGTATTTGTACGTTTCCAATTGGGTTATGAATATTCACATAAGTATAATTATCGTTTGTGCTGGTATTATTCGTACCCATATCGTTTACGTAGGTGGACTGAAAGTGTTTAGAGAATAATTGACACACTTGATGAGCGCCGGTGCCTGACTGGTCTTTAAGGTGCATGATTTGTGGGATGCCAGTTGTTTTACTTTTGCTTTGAGCGTAATTCCAGAGGTGTTTATTATTATTCTGAATGTTAGATTCAACCGAGAATATGTATTGATTATAGCAGTGCTTCTGTAGGTGTTTTTGTTGTGTACGTTTGATAGTGAACTGTACCTATGTAATCTAACGGATTATTATAGGATTTCTATTTCTTATGAAGTTTTTGTTTTTCTTTAATGATTTTGATTAGAGGAGCTGAATACCAGTTTGGAAAATTATTTTTTTTGACGATGCGTTTAGGGACAAATTGGTTGATGGTATTGTTTAATATGTTATGAAAGGAATCAACTATTTCGTCAACGTCCGCATTTTTCTGAGTAAATGACCAGTCTATCGTCGATAAATGTGGGTTGATTAGTTCATAGTTAGCTTTTTCAAACAGGTATACTACTTTAGGAGGAGCGTTGATAATTGGGAGTGTGTCGATTTGTAACATAATTTGAAGCGATGGGTGGTGTGAGTCTTCACTGACAAGAGGATTGCATGCACGAGACACATGGCATTCCACACTACAGATGACTAAATCTAGGATTCGGTTATTGGAATTTTTTATGTGATTATATTGTTTTAATTCAGAGTAATAAATTGTGTCAGTAAGTGAGGAACTGATTGTATTTAAGTTTCCAGGTGTTAAATGTGAGTCATGCATTTCCCATAATATGGAGGGCATATTAAAGTCTCCAAGCACAAGTAGAATGTCATCGGGATGTTGATCTTTTACATTAGCAAGCAAGTAAAGGAATGAACTGAGAGTTTTGATACAAAATATTAATCATTGATAATTATGTAGGAGATTCGTAAATTGTATTGGAAAAGATGAGATAAAATATAATAAAATAAAGAGTTTTATGAATGACATGTGCGATATTATATAGATAAAACAGTGTGGTCGAAAGGCGAGCAGCAAGTACGGAGGAGCAGCATTTTAGGATAAAGGGGGGAATGACAGGGGAGTGGGGGATGGGCGCAATGTTATGGAAAATGAATACGTTAGTTATTCGACTAATTATACAATCCATTTTAAAATAGGCAGATGATTATAAACAGTATCAAAAAGATAATTTGTTAAAAATGATATAAGAACAAAGAAATAATAACAAATAAAAAATAATTTGTACATATATATGTATAAAATGATAATATTCAACGGAAGGTAAAATAAAAAAGAATTAAAGAAATAAAAAAAAATAAAAAAATACAAAATGCAAGCAGTGCGCGATGATCTTAATTGTGTGGTTGTAAGTTGACAAGAAATATAGCTAGTAATAACAAAATATTTATAAAGTATGTAATTAAGTCTAAAAGTACATCGGTAAGTGAATAATTTGTAGGCGTGCATTGTGAGTAACTGATGGGATTTTATGTCGAGTGATATAAACGTTATGATTAAGAATATGGAGACATATGAGTACATATTATGATTATGCTCAATGTTTAATACATTACCTAGGTAGGTACATACATGCATTGTTTGAAGTAAAACAAATTACAAATGTCAAATACATCTATCAAGTTAATTTAAGGTGACATTATGTTTAACATGTACATAGGTGTATATTACGTGCAATGTTCAATACATCACATACCAATATAATATTTTTAAAGCAAATACAAATTACAAAGGCATCTATGAAGTTAATTGAAGGTAACAATATGTTTAAAAAAATATATAATTGTATAGGTATGTATGTAAAAAAGTAGTCAGAGCAGAAAAGGCAAACCAAATTCTAATGTATCAATAAAAACTGTTAACGTATGTAAAACACAGTAGAAAGATAGATTTTTATTAACATTTAATATTATTATAACATCAATATATGATATGAATGTATATCTCCATATCATAATATAAACGAAATGTAGGTACCAAGACGCCAAGTTTGAAGTCTGTGGGTATTATGCGCGGTGTTATTATAGTGCATTTGCTGACGATACAGTACTTTTATTTGAAGGCAAAACCTGGAATGAGTCTTGCTGTAAAGCTGAATTTGGCATAAACAAAGTTAAACAGTGGCTAGATAGTAATCTCCTCACTCTAAACTCAGATAAAACGAAATTCATCTGCTTCAGTTCAACTCAAGCGGGTCAACCACAAGAAATCCTTAACAATAGAATACACCATTGCAACGACATTATTACATGTAAATGCAACACCTTAGAATGTGTGGACAATATAAGATACCTAGGAATTATCATTGATAAATTTCTGAGATGGGACAAATATATAGCATTTACTTCCACAAAGGTCAGGAAACTTACACATCTGTTTATAGCTATAAGAAATATTCTATGCGTAAATGATTTGAAACGAATTTACTTTGCAATGTGTAATTCCATATTAGACTATGCTTCCTTAGGTTGGGGCGGTTGTGCTAAAACTATACTCGATCCCTTAGCTAAATCCCAGAAATCGCTTATAAGAGTCATACTGAAAAAACCTTTCAGGTACCCCAGCGACTCATTGTTCGCAGAATTTCGTGTTCTTGATGTAAGACAATTATACATGAGGAAAATCATAGTACATACTCAAAAACAGAGGCACCAATATGCTTCCGTAAACCACTGTCATAATACAAGACATGCAAAAAAAACCAATAGTTCCGTCCACCACTTTCTCATCTTTAGCCCAGAGACAATTCTCATACTTAGGCCCTAAATTGCTCAATCTCATACCTGATGCATGGAAGGCAAAGAGTACTAACATTCTGCGTATGCAGGTAAATAATTGGCTTCTGGTCTTGGGGAGAGCTGAATGCGAGAATATGCTAAACAACATTAATTGAATTGTAATTTTTGTTTTTCTTTACATTTTAATTTATATTGGTATTATATTAGCATTAAAGTAACTGTATTTTTACATAAAGTAAGTTCGAAAATTGCTCAATTCTGCGTGATATTTTTCCTTAAAGGAAAAGTTCCTTCTTTACTTTCAGTTTTTATTTTTCATTTTTCTTGTTTATCTATTAACATTTCTTTAGTTTATTATGTCAACTAAACAATAGTAAAAAAAAATGTCGTGGTATAACTGAAAGTATACTAGTTTTATGAATATATATATATATATATATATATATATATATATATATATATATATATATACATCCCGCTATCATTGCTGCGTCTTCTAATGGTCCACTTTCATTCAATCCTGCGTCCGACCGTCATTCTGCGTCCGGTATACGGACGCAGGATCGAACACATGTAATTTCAAGTTTTCCCCACTCCTCTACCCTCATACAGTCCAAAAACGAAAATAAGCCAGACGCAGTTTTGGTACCTAAATCAACTGAAATATGCTATTTTAGTTCAGTGTTTTGTCACCGAGCGGCGAGCCGTGGCGCTGTAGTAGACCAGCGTATATTTTTAGCATAATATACGTTTTTATTGGCTTTTATTGACTCGCGTATCGCAACTCCTACATTTGGCAACATCGCTTTTTAATAGCGTTTCTTCTGATACAGATCATTCACAGTAAAAACATCGCACATTGCAATCAGGATAACAAAAGAAATGATTTCATTCAAATTTAGCTTTTGATTATATTATTATTGTACGGCAAATATATCAGCAACTTAATTTTTTTATATTACTATTTTTAAACAAATATTAGATATTTTCTAATCCATGATTATAAATTCCTACAATGCTTAATCGTGTGCCAAGCCACTCTATTATTATTAAACAAGATAAAATCAATGTTCTTAATATATTAGTAATTTGAAAACTTACTACAAATAACTAGAATAAATAAAACAATTTTTTCTTCAATTTATGACTGATTTGACAGTAAAAAATATATGTGAAATATTTGGAGATTCACAGAGAATGCAAGACTGATGAGTGTAATGAGATAATAATAGGAATCTTAGATGGTTTGGGCATGTAGAGCCAATGATCTAAAGATAGGTTGTAAGGAGATTATATGTACATATGACGTGAACTTGAATGGTAGAAAAATTCGGGGATGCCCGAGAAAGACATGGCATGATTGAGTAAACCGAATTCTCGAGTAATGTCGAAAGACAGAATGAAAGAGCGATGTATGGATGTGAATGAGGCAAGGAGTGTGTATGATATAGTCAATTCTCGAAGCTCCGGCGCTCCTAGATTTGACTAGTCAATCCTCAGGTCTGACTTGAAGTCTTAGTCAAAGCCCAAACAAATGAAGTTTTTCGGCCACTGACTAAGGAATTTTCGTCAAACCTAGGAGAAACTAATTTGGTCAGGCAAACGTCAAAACTCAATTTAATGAAATTTCGATGTTTGACGAAAAACTGAAAAAG
Organism: Limnephilus rhombicus; assembly: GCA_929108145.2. NCBI lineage: Eukaryota > Metazoa > Arthropoda > Insecta > Trichoptera > Limnephilidae > Limnephilus > Limnephilus rhombicus. The sequence continues at coordinate 13,380,601 of OV815291.1, forward strand.
TTAGGAACTTCTAGGTTTGGCTAAAAATACTTTAATCAAAGGCCGACATTGGAATTTATTTCGGGGTTAGCCCGATATACCAGTCATTCCGCGAGAGAGACTGCATACAGACCTTTGACTATGACATATGCACAGACCGAGTTGTTTGGCGGTCGTCTCTGCGAACCCCTCCGAGGAAACAGCGGGTTGGTTAGTTTTTGTGAGATAATATTTATTTATTATTAAAGGCATGTTATTTTATTTGTTTACACAGTTTTATGCTTTCGATTTTCCTTTTGAGAGATTTAACATATAATTTTACATTAGCACAACACAGGAGGCCCTGGGGGAAAATAATTCCCCTCAGGACCTATGTCATCTTTGGGGATGCTGTGTGGAGGGTCTTTTTTTACATTAACTCCATACAGGAGGCCCTGAGGAAAATAATTTCCCTCAGGGTCTATGTCATCTGGAATGCTGTGTGGAGGGTCTTTTTGAGGAGAGGAAGGAATGAACATTGGTCTTGAAGAGACCCATGTTGTAGGAAGGAGGAAACACAGAGGCCTTCTTAGAAAAAGAAGGAGAGGAAGTTCTGTGAAGGAAAATGGTATTGGGGTTGGGTAGGAATCTAGGGGTCAATGTGTCTAGGAGTGACAGTCAAAGACGCTCTCTCAACCGATCTCTCCCGACTTGGCCTGCCATGCAGTTGGTGGGCAGACGCATCCGCTAACAAGATCCGGACAAACCTCACCCCATTAACCCGGGCACCCCTGCTAAGTCACCAAACGTAGTTAACCACTTGGGATGACCTGTGGCAGAGGTGTTTGTTATCCTATAAAAGGTTCCTGCGGCGGCTGTTCCCACACCCGCCTCCCAAATTGAATTAATTATAATTTTGTTATAAGATTCGCAAAAGACGTAATATTTCTACCGATAATGGTGTTGTAGTAATAATTACCCAATCTGCCAAAGCTGCAAGTAATTTGAAAACTGTTACTTTTCTTTTTTTTTGTTTATGGCAATTCACCCTAAGGAGAGTGCTATGTGACACGTTACTTTTCTTCTTACTCGAAAAACGTGTTGAAATTCATTGCTAGATTAACATTTAGAAATCAAGGCACGTGATGCTGTATTCTGGCATATTTCTAATGATATAAATTGTATTTTTCAAAGTTCTCCTACTTAACCGAAAACGTTCAGGTGAACTTCAGAGACTAATCGAGAAAAACTACTAGAATTGGCTATTGGCGATTTTAATCAACTAAAAATATTGGTACATTTTTTTAACGTGAAGTGTGTAATGATAGGGAAAAGACCCGGTTCCATTTAATTTAGACGTGCAAGAAAACCTAAAGACAGGAAATAACGACCTCCGCGGTCGAGGGCAAAGCTCTCTATTAGCAATCCGGAGGTTTCGGGTTCAAATCCCGGCGTGAGCTCATAAAATTTTATTTGATTTAATACATATATTATTACAAAAATTTATTAATTAAAATATGTTATTGTATTAGTAGCTATATTTGTGACTTCTTCTAGAGAAGATGATAATTTCAGTTCGTTCTGGTGTAAGACCACCATTCATCCAATGGAGCCAGTGAGTCTATGGCATCCCCAATTGGGGTACCTATTCATGCTGCGGGATTGAAGGTAGATTTGAAAGACTTTGAGATTTGAACCCGTGTCCTCCTGATTGCAATTCGAGAGCCTTACACCTCGACCACGGATACCGGCAATGTAGAACACGATGAATTTCACAGTAGGTGCGATTGATGTCCTCGATAAGTAGGTATCCGCTGTCGTTGAGAGATATTGCACTGCTGTCAAAAATGTAGATTAAAAACGTTATCTTTTTAATGGGATGAACCGTTCATTAGAGTAATCGGCAATATTCCAGAAGACAAAATTAATGAATGAATCCCTTGTTACGTAACGGGCCTCCTAATCCATTATAGAGTTCTAGGAACCACATTTCAAGTGTTTGGATGTGATGTATTTGTTTATAATATATATAATACAAACAAAATTTTCATTATTAGGTCAAGTTCATGAACCAGTACACTAAGTGTACACCGTAAAACTCTTGATGGTACATCCGATAAAATGTTGAAGTAATATTAACCCTTTTAATTATTATCTGATATCATTGGACAATTTTTTTTTCAATCCTCTTATGTTTAGAATTCATTCTTCAGAACTGGCATAAATAGACTGGCTACAATCAGACACTCAAAAGTTAGCACGTAAGGAGCCGCAACCGGGCTCAAAAAGAAGAAGATGGAGAGATATGAAATTACGAGTGCTAGAGGAGCGCGCTTTTATTTAAAGCGACGAAGTCGATGCAAAAATTGTGAAAATGTTTAATAAAACACGACTCGTTTAAAATAGAGCAAAAATGTCATGGGGGTTGTCTTAAACAGCATTTAAAAAAAACACTGTGAATTTTTTCATACATATAATTTGTAAAATAACTGAAAACAATGTGTTTATAATAATTTTTGGAGCATATTTTCTGATTTTTTTCCATGGAGGGAATTTTATTTTTTTTTTTCAGCACGGGGAATGTCTAGATATTATATTCAAGAATAATATATATATTTTTAGAGAGCTTTAAAAGTTAACGTGATTGAGGCAAGGAGTGTGTGCCAAGATCGAGTTCTTTGGCGGTCCTCTCTGCAAAGGACAGTGTCATTTATTATTACATAATATTTACTTATTATCTGAAGTCATATTATATTATTTGTTTAGACAGTTTTATGCTTTCGCTTTTCTATTTTCCCCTTTCCTTTAAAGGATTTATCATATAATTTAGTTGTTAAAAACCTAAGCCACTAAAACCCCTAAAATTGTTTCTCCCGTGAACGAAAATGCATCGTCAATCATGATAAGCATTAATTTTTATTGTAAAGAAAGATAAACATTTCCGGGTTAACGAATAACCCGACAATATTTGAAAATCTCCCACTACCACCACAGTAAGCCGAAAATGTTGCTTGAGTCACGACGGAGGACTTAGTCAACCGAGGAATCAAACACGAAACGCCTGGGTGGGACCCAAACGCGATGCCCACTCAACCACTGACCGGTCTATAATATTATTCAAAATAATAAAAAAAATATAAATAATTAGTGACCGACCGAAGGTTCGGTTTCGGTTTCGGCAAGTTTTGGCAAAAAAAATCTAGTTTTGGCATCAGTTTCGGTTTTAGAAACCGAAACTTTTTTAGATATGTTAAAAATCGGTTGTTTACTGTTATTTGGCTTATTTTGTACACTTATTCCGACAGTTAACACGTGTTAAATTAAATAAATAAATAAAAACAATAATTTAAGTATGTGAAAAAAGAATTACTTCTATAAAACAAACCAAATTTATAAAAAAATAAGCCAAATAACAGTATTCAATCGATTTTTAACAATTCTAAAAAAGTTTCGGTTTCGGCCGAAACTGAGACAGACACCGAAGATTCGGTTTCGGTGGAAAGGTCTGTTTCGGTGGGACGCTATATATATTTAACTAATTATAATTCTAATTTAATTTTTCATTAATTATTAACATAATTCCTCTCAGGGCCTATGTCATTTTTGGGGATGCTGTTGGGAGGGACTTTTTAGGTGAAGAAGGAGAGGAAGTTCTGGGAAGGAAAAGGATACTAGCGGTGGGTAGGAATCTGGGGATCAGTATGTCCAGGAGTGACGGACATAATAGGAGTGACGGGTATGAATCCATCCCTCCCACTGCGGTGCAAAGCGATGTTTCGAGAGAATACGGCTGGAAAATCAAAGAGACTCCCTCAACCATTCTCTCCCGAACCGGCCTTCTATGTAGCTGGTGGGCAGACGCATCCGTTGCCAAGACCCAGACAAACCTCACCACATGAGCATTACACATTATAGGGCACCCTCGCTAATTCACCAAACGTAGCGAACCACTTGGGGTGACCTATGGCAGAGGTGTTGGTTATCCAATAAATGGTTCCCGGGGCAGCGGTACCCATACCGCCTCCCAATTTGACTCTTTGCGAAGTCTGCGGCTTCTTTATAATTAATAGGTCACATAATATTTCTACTGATAATCGTGTTGTAGTAATAATTAAGCACTTATATCTAGAGTTCATTCTTTAAAATTAACATGAAAAAACTGTTTTTGATGAGAAAACCATACAGGAGTCCACTGATATAGCCAAAATATGGTAATCACTGTCTGATGCGAAATCAAAATGGAGAAAAGAGGAAGCAAAGGAAGATCCCAGCAATATAGATCTAGTCACTAAAAATAACAAATCACACTTCAAGCAACGTTTTAATTCTGAATGATAAGTCTCAAAAAATCTCATACCAATTTAATAAATTTTACGTGGGCATTGCCGCCGCGCCGGGTTGATTAGAGTCCGCGACGTATGGGCCAGACATATTGTCGCCTTCATATTCTATAAATACCTATACAGTCGTTCAACCAAAAACTTGAACAAATAAGCGGCAACGTCGCAAGACGTCGGTTTGTCGTCAACATGAAAATGAATATATAATTGGACGCTTCATTGTGGACCAAATTAAAGTAAATATACGCAGGATGCCTCTCTGCATTGAATATGAAAGGAGTTCAGATTGGTGGAACGCTAAAGGGCGTTTTTATCGTTTTGTATATTTTTAAATTAATGTTTTTCAAAAATTTAAATACCTAACTACAATCAAACACTGAAAAGATAGTATATACTTTAGTTAGAACTATGTAAAATCAAGTCCTTCAGGTAGACGCAGTAATGTCGATCTGATGAAAGGACGCAGAAATGATAGCGGGATGTATATATATATATATATATATATATATATATATGTTTTATTTTACCAACAGAATTTCTTCATTCATTTTCATTTTCAAATTCATTTTTCTTGTTTTATCTATTAATATTACTTTAGTTTATTATGTCAGCTAAACAATAGTAAAAAATGTCATGGTATAACTGAAAATATTCTAGAATATGAATAAACATATGTATTATTTTACCAACAGAATAGTCAACACTATAACTTACTATAATTTACTATAATTTACATGTAAAAACATTATAATATTGGAATGTCCTAAAACGGGCAATTGCCTAGTTGGACATTTTAAGTTCATTATATTGTATTATGTAATATTTACAAAAAAACAATAAATAAAATAAATAAATTAATTATGTATGATAAGTATCATACTTCGATTTTATTTTTACAAGTATGTATAGGTATAGGAAGGTTTATGAACGTGTCAAAACAATAGCAAAACTAAATGTTTAATGAAGAGAGTTTTCTGTACTGTGATGGAATCTCCTTAGTACACAAAAATACCTTCCAAAAATCCACCCTTGCGGTTCACGACGAGTTAATCGAAAACGAATTCATCGAAAATCAATTAATCGAAAATCAATTCATCGAAAGCAAATTCATCGAAAACGAGTTCATCGAAAACCAATTCATCGAAAATCAATTCATCGAAAACCAATTCATCGAATGATCAATTCATCGAATCGCCAATCATCGAAAAAAAATATTTTTGTTGATATTTGAGAGAAATGCCGAGCGGACCGAGAAGTTAAAAAGCATTGGTCAATAAAAGTTGACAATAAATTTACATATAAAACAAATTGACAATAAAATTTTGGACAAGGAAACTAATTTACATAAAAGATTAATTAGTAAAATGGTTTTCATAAACATACATGAATGTGTTAACTATAAAACAGACGTCGAGAACCTTAGTAATTTGTATAAAAATATAAAGTTTTTTTGTATTTTGAGATATGATTGGATTAATTTTGTAATATTAATTTGATTTATTTTTATTTAAAGTAATTTTATAATTTGGGAAAGTTGGTAGAGATGAATTAAAGATGTTCGTCTTGATCTCCGTTTATTTAATTGAACATGTTACATAGTTTTGCAGAATTAACACTGAGTGCTGATCTTTAAGGAAAGTAGAAGTCGCGTTTCGATATAACTGGCTGGTCCTTTGGTCGTCCACTGGAGGTGAAGATCTCGGATCTTCAGTATTATTCCAGGATAAGTTTGGTGTCGTGCGGGCGGAGGCTTCTGGAAGTACGGGAGATCCATTGAGAAGCCGGCGACGCGTGTCGCGACCCGTGGTATATCTAGGCCATCGTGAGGCCTGCGATTCGTATGGCGGTGAGTTCAGTACTGACTGACTGGTAGGAGTCAGGTACATTGTTTATATAGGTGCTTGCGCTGTAGAGAATCTTCGAGTCGGTTCCTGTAAAGATTCGAAGGTCAGCATTTATCGCCGAGCGCCTGGAATTCGCTTATCAGCGAAACTTGATACCATTGTAGCTTCCAGCATGTTCGTTAGTGACTGCGCGGTGCAGGGCTGCCACAGATTTATGATAAGGTAGCAGGGCCGCCACAATAATATTTAAATTTAACATATAATGTGCTCAGCATAAAGCTCATGCATTCTCTAATAGTATATTATATATATGGTATTTATTTGATTATTTTTTGCTTTGTTATTACTACCATACCTTATATGTGTAACCTGCGAACTTAGAAATTGATTCTTTTCAGCTCTAAGGAAGCCCACACTTGTCAACTTTGAGACTTTTCTGCGCGGCGGCCTAAAGTGGCGTGGGACTCGGTCGCTCCAAAATGGAAGTGTGCGGGGTGCTAATGCTAGCTACAACTTGTGATACAGGGGTAGTACAGCGATTTATTATTTCCGTTCGAAAATAAGCAAGTATAAGTACCTATGTATTATTTTTAGGCTTACCATACGTCCCGATTTGATCGGGATTGTCCCGGTTTCAGACACGGGTCCCGGCCGTATAAGATATTGTATCGGTTTGCGCGAGAACTGTATATTTATCTATTCTGTGGGGTTGTGTCAGAGGCTGGCGACTCGAGCGAACGGCGGCGACGTGCGGCGAGTTTCCTGTCCTGGCTGCAACTCTTCTTCTCGAAAAAAAAACTTAAACGTCGCTTGCCGGCCCACAGTGATGAAAAACCTTTTTCAAGTCCCGACTGTGACTATTCATGCGCTACAAAACGGTAGGTATCTAAAAATTCACATGTTTAGCCACACTGCAATGCAATTACTCATGTTGTACAAATAAACTTCTTAGAAATCATTTGCTGATTCACAGTGACATAAAACCTTTAACATGTTTCTACTGCGACTATTCGTGTTCTATAAAGATCCACTAAACAAATCACGAGCTTACCCACAGTGGACAAAAACCATTTTCTTGTCCCGAATGCATTTATACAAGTTCTCAAAAGGAAGATTTCAAAATCCACAGTATGATTCACAGCAGGGAAAACCTTTTTCAAGTCCTAAATGAAACTGTTCTCAAAAGGGATGTCTTAGAAGTCACGTGCTGACTCATAGTGCAGAAAAACCTTTTTCATGTTCCGACTGCAACTATTCATGTATTAAGAAGATAAATCTAAAAATCCACATATTTACCCACAGTGGACAAAAACCATTTTCTTGTCCCGAATGCATTTATACAAGTTCTCAAAAGGAAGATTACAAAATCCACTGTACGATTCACAGAAGAGAAAACCTTTTTCAAGTCCTTAATGAAACTGTTCTAAAAAGGGATGTCTTAGAAGTCATTTGCTGACTCATAGTGGAGAAAAACCTTTTTCATGTTGCGACAGCAACTATTCATGTATTAAGAAGATAAATCTAAAAATCACATGTTTACCCACAGTGGACAAAAACCATTTTCTTGTCCCGAATGCATTTATACAAGTTCTCAAAAGAAAGATTTAAAAATCCACAGTACGATTCACAGAAGAAGAGAAAACTTTTTTCAATTCCTAAATGAAACTGTTCTCAAAAGGGTTGTCTATGAAGTCACTTGCTGACTCAAAGTGGAGAAAAACCTTTTTCATGTTGCGACTGCAACTATTCATGTATTAAGAAGATAATCTAAATATCAAGTGTTTATCCACAGTGGACAAAAACCATTTTCTTGTCCCGAATGCATTTATACAAGTTCTCAAAAGGAAGATTACAAAATCCACAGTACGATTCACAGAAGAGAAAACCTTTTTCAAGTCCTAAATGAAACTGTTCTCAAAAGGGATGTCTAAAAAGTCACTTGCTGAATCATAGTGGAGAAAAACCTTTTTCATGTTGTGACTGCAACTATTTATGTATTAAGAAGATAAATCTAAAAATCACATGTTTACCCACAGTGGACAAAAACCATTTTCTTGTCCCGAATGCATTTATACAAGTTCTCAAAAGGAAGATTTAAAAATCCACAGTACGATTTACAGAAGAAGAGAAAACCTTTTTCAAGTCCTAAATGAAACTATTCTCAAAAGGGATGTCTTAGAAGTCATTTGCTGACTCAAAGTGAAGAAAAACCTTTTTCATGTTGCGACCGCAACTATTCATGTATTAAGAAGATAAATCTAAAAATCACATGTTTACCCGCAGTAGACAAAAACCATTTTCCTGTCCCGAATGCATTTAATGCAATCGTCTCATGGTTGCGTTGCGGTGTGCAGTATCAGAGGAATACTGGAGGTGGGAGATACTTTCAAACGTGTGCTATTTAAAATAATTTGTCGGTACACGGTAGGTAAACGATCTCTTGGCTAGGTCCAACATTGATGGCACTTAATTATTGGATCCACTTGATCATGCCGTGAGTGCCATGACTTTCTTTGCTCTCCCTGACTTCTTCCACAATTAACTTCGCATCACATAATCTCTTTTTAACCCTTGGTTTACGTGGTGACTTCATACATACACAATTTACCTGGGGTAGTCCCCAGGACTCTCGGAAATAAAATCGTAAATTTAACATGAAATACACACTTTTTCAATGAAATGCTTGTAATATGTATTTATTACATATTTGGTTTTACAATGGCATAGGTTTTTAGTTAAAATTAAAGAATCACGACCTTTTTTATTAAGGAACTTCTAGAATATGGCACTTGTAACAAAATTACGAGACCCAATTTCTAGTCTCAACATTTTAAAAACAAAACCATTTATAAAAGTAATTTTTAAAGAAATATAACAAAAACATAATCAATTCTTATAAAAATCAAAAAAATATCTTGGTTTGAACAAAAAAAACGTGCAAGACCTTCTAGTCACAGTTGGTAACACAGTCATTGCAAACTTGTAACAAAATTACGTTACCCAACTTCTAGTCTCAACATTTCAAAAACAAAACAATTTTTAAAAGTTATTTTTAAAGAAATATAACAAAAATGTAATCAGTTCTTATAAAAATCAAAAAAAAAATCATGGTTTGAACAAAATAAAAACGTGCAAGACCTAAACACAGTTGGAAACACAGTCATTGCATATTTTTTTGAACAGCTAAGGCACACAGTAATTAACTTTTTTAAAAACTTTATTTTTAGTTACAACGTTCACGTTTATTATGATAATATGCCATGGCGTACAGAGCCAAACCTGCTGCATTTTGAATACCTTTCGTCTGTTATGTCATCTATACATAAAGGACTTTCTTGTCCACTTAAATATTGTTCAATTCTAAGTTCATTTAAACTTTGTTCTCGTATTATAAACTCAATGAATTTCCAAATACCTGGATGTAGAGAATTCATAAGTCGCTGAAACCCATTGTGCCAGCCCTCGAGGTTGTTATATGTTTTCACCATACCCCCCCACATCACTTTCAAACAGTTCCATATATCATGATTAAACCTTGGTGGACGGCGGCCCAGGAGATGGTTAGGTCGGCCGATCCACGTATCTTCGAAGTAGTCCAATACAGGCAGCATATCTTCCATAAAAATGTTGGATTGGCATAAAGAATCGAAGGCATTTATAATCTCATGTGAAGGTTCAAATGCCAATGCAGAAAGTAAGCGAAATTTCGAAGAAAATTCTATATTAATTTCATATTGCTGCTGTAATCCAGTTGTTGAATTTTGCGCCAAATACATTGGCTAAAGTTGTAAAAGCAACCACAATGTCTCGTTAAGGGAAATTCTCTTTCAAAGGCATTTATCATAGCATTTTCAAAATCAGTTAAGAAAACCTTTTCATGTTTTTTATGTTCCGATTGCAACTGTTCATGATCTAGGTAGAGATATCTCAAATTCATATTTTACCCACAATGGAGAAAACCTTTTTCATGTCCTTAATTCAACTATTCTTCTTCCCGACAAAAATGACTCAAACGGCACTTGCACACTCACAGTGAAAAACCTTTTTCATGTCCGACTGCGACTATTCATGCACTGCACAACGGTATCTAAAAATTCACATGTTTACCCACGGTGGACAAAAACCTTTTTCATGTCCCAATTGCAATTATAAATGTTGTACAAAGGAACTTCTTAGAAATCATGACTCACGATGACATTAAACCTTTTACATGTTTCTACCGTGACTATTCATGTTCTACGATAAGGCGGTTGGAAACAAAAAAAATTACATGTTTACCCACAGCGGTAAAAATCTTTTTCTTTTCACGAACGCAGTTATTCAAGTTTTCGAAAGGGAAATTTAAAAATCCACCGCATGATTCACTGTGAAGAAAAATCTTTTTCGTGTAGCGGCTTCATGGTCTACAGAAGATGTAAACTATGTAATTTTTTAGATATCCCTTTGTAGAAACGTTGCTTGAAAATGGCTTTAGCCGTGTTTAGTGACCAGATCTGAATAGCGAGGTACTTCCCAACCTTCCTCTTCCCCACCTCCTTCCCCTCCCCACTACCTTCAGCCTCACAACATACCCCAATCGGGGATGCCATAGTCTCACTGGCTCCAGACGGGAGCAGTTGAGATTCTTGTGCAGTATTCACTGTAAAAAAAAAAAAAAAGAACATGAATAGTTGCAGTCGAGACATGAAAAAAGTTTATCCCCAATATCAATCAGCGAGCGCATTCTTATAAGTACCTATTGAAAACATAAATAGTTGCAGTCGGGACACAAAAAGGTTTTTGTCCACTGAAGGGTTACATGTCATATTTTAGATGTCCCTTCCGATAACACAAACAGCGGCAATCGGGACATGAAGAAGATTTTCTTCCCTGTGGGTAAATATGCGACATTTTAGTTATTTTTTTGTAGAACATGAATAGTTGCAGCCAGGACACGAAATGGGAAAACGTGCGATTATTTTAGAATTATATTCTTAGTACGTGCAAAGTTACACTCAAAACATGAAAAAGGATTTTGTCCACTGTGGATCGCGCTGTGGATTTTTAAATCTCCATTTCGAGAACTTGAATAACTGCATTCGGGACAAGAAAAAAGTTTTTGTCCGCTGTGGGTTTACATGTGAATTTTTAGATACCGTTTTGTAGCGCATTAATAGTCGCAGTTGGGATACGAAAAAGGTTTTTCATTACAGTGAGTGGTGTTTTAGTTATTTTTTCGAGAAGAAAAATAGTTGCAGTCTCGACAGGAAAAGGTTTTTCTACACAGTGCGCAAACATGTGTATTTTAGTTTTCCCCACGTAGTTCTTGAATACTTGCAATGGGAACATGAAAAAGGGTTTTATCCACTATGAGTCAGCAAGTGTTCCTTAGGGTTCCATGCCAAGTCATAATGAAACCAACTCATAAACACCTTAGAAAGGTCATTAAAAGCTAAAAAAAGAGTTTAAAATTGCCGGTAACCCTAACCTAACTTAACCAATTTTAAAATATTTTTTTAACATCACTCCTAATGACCTTTCTGAGTTGTTTATGAGTTGGTTTCATTATGAGTTGTCTCGTCACCGTTCCTTAGATATCCCTTTTGAGGACACGATTAGTGGCAGTCGGAAAAAGAAGAAGATTATTTATGTATGTACTGACGATTTTTAAATCTCTCTTAAGAGAACTTGTATAACTTATTAAGGTTTTACTCTTCTATTAAGCTTGAGAATCATAGTGGAGTAAAGTGGTGCTCCATAGGGAAACCTTTGGAAAATTATTTTCGTCAGGGCTTTCTCAATGGAGCTAATGGAAAAAAGCTTTCGTTGTTAGACTTAAAAATAAAACAATTATCTTAGTAAATATATTTTTTTATTTCTTTAACATAGGTTGTTTTAAATAACAAGAATGCTGTAAGTATAATTTTAAATGTACAACCTTGCAAAGTATTCCTCGACAAGTAGGCTTACCATAATTCTGAAGCTCCAAACCAGGACGGGAGGCAGTGGCGGTCCGTCCTATAGTTATTGTGCCAATTGTACTTTGCGCTGTTCAACATTCTGTCATTTTTTCCATAAAAATTACTGCATGTAATGCCAAAATTTAATTTACAGTATAGTAACGCTCGTACAGTAGACTCCAGCATGCGGCCACGGTCATCCGACCAAATGTGATTCATTATTGAGAAAACACGCTCCAAAGGTGCTGAAGTCGCAGGAAGGCATAACATATATTGTATAATTCTAATCGGATTAGGTGAATCAATGTGTTGCTCGTGAAAATGTTTGAATAATTGGACCCATTTGTCCACGTAATCAGTTTGGGTTATAACTGCATTCGGGACGAGAAAATGGTTTTTGTTCACTGTGGGTAAACATGTGATTTTAAGATTTATCTTCATAGTACATGAATAGTTGCAGTCGGAACATGAAAAAGGTTTTTCTCCACTTTGAGTCAGCAAGTGACTTCTTAGATATCCCTTTTGAGAACAGTTTAATTTAGGACTTGAAAAAGGTTTTCTCTTCTCTGAATCGTACTGTGGATTTTTAAAACTTCCTTTTGAGAACTTGTATAATTGCATTCGGGACAAGAAAATGGTTTTTGTCCAATGTGGGTAAACACGTGATTTTTAGATTTAACTTCTTAATACATGAATAGTTGCAGTCACAACATGAAAAAGGTTTTTCTCCACTATGAGTCTGCAAGTGACTTCTTAGACATCCCTTTAGAGAACAGTTTCATTTGAAAAAGGTTTTCTCTACTGTGAATCGTACTGTGGATTTTAAAAACTTCCATTTGAGAACTTGTATAACTGCATTAGGGACAAGGAAATGGTTTTTGTCCACTGTGGGTAAACATGTGATTTTAAGATTTATCTTCATAGTACATGAATAGTTGCAGTCGGGACATGCAAAAGGTTTTTCTCCACTATGAGTCAGCAAGTGACTTCCAAGATATCCCTTTTAAGAACAGTTTCATTTAGGACTTGAAAAAGGTTTTCTCTTCTGTGGATTTTTAAAACTTCCTTTTGAGAACTTGTCAAACTGCATTAGGGACAAGAAAATGGTTTTTTTTCCACTGTGGGTAAACATGTGATTTTTAGATTTGTCTTCATAGTACATGAATAGTTGCAGTCGGAACATGAAAAAGGTTTTTCTCCGCAATAAGTCCGCAAGTGACTTCTTAGACATCCCACATTCGAAGCAAAGAACTGGTCTTACTGAAACTAATAAAAAAAACTAGATACATTACTGCCTACAGTTCTAATTATAGCTACATTCAGAACATAAAAATGATTTTCCTGCAATTCTGGCTGCACTTTGTCTGCAACCAGAATTTTGAAACTGCGCTTTTACATCAGAATGATTTCCCTCAAAATAAATCACTAGATGAAACCACAATTGGAATTTTTCGTTGCATTCTGAGCCCAGATCTAGTTTTTATTTCGGTTGAATTTACATGCGGGGAAATAAACTTCAGTCAGATCACGAAAATGGCTTTCCTCTATTTCTAACAGCACAAACTTCGCAACTAGAATTTAATAAATACACTACCAACATGAGAAACGCATCAGCAAATGAATTCACACCTAACATGTTTTTTTGCGTTCTTAACAAAGAACTGGTTTTAATTACAGGGTGAATCTCTACGCGTGGAATTCAAAGTACACTCAGAACGTCAAATTGCTTTCCTCCAATACTGGCAGCACAAATGCAACTATAAACTGTAACTGCATTTCAAACACGAGAATGGTTTCCCACGAAACGCGTTAGCAAGATGAAACCCCACCTGGAATTTTTTCGTTGCATTCTGAACACAGAATTGGTTTTAATTTTAAGTGACTTTTTCGCGGAGAATTAAAACAACACTCAGAACATGAAAATGGCTTTCCTCCAATTTTGGCATCATAAAAAACCTACTTACGCAACTAGAATGTTATAAATGCACTACTAACGCGAGAAATGCGTCAAAAAATAAAACTACACCTCAAATGTTTTCGATGCATTCTAAACACAGAACTGTTTACAACATTTCTTGTCTTTATTTGTGACTCCTGGTATAATTCTTGTCCTCTCGTTTGTATAGTACCACCCTTAAGTGGTGTCATCATATAATTGGTTTGAGCATAACCACTGTCACCTAACAATACTTTGTTGTCAAATTTTCTCTGAAGAAAACTTCTTTTCAAGGCAGAATTGTCCCTTATATTAGAATCATAATCTATGCCACCGTGCCACAATATCGAGGAATTGTAAATCAGCTGCAGCTACACACTGCGTAGATACTAAAAGAAAAATACCTACCCTTTTCTATTTCTGAAAATCTCTGCCATACTTCCGCCAGGAGACAATAAGCGCACATGAGTGCCATCAATAGAGCCACATACTCGAGGAAATTTCATTATTCTGTAAAATTCTGCAGCAATTCTGTGCCGCTTCTCAGAATTATTAGGCATCTTGATAATTTTTTTATACAGAGAAGCGATGGCATGGGTTACAAGGTGTACTATGCGACAAGCTGTGGACTCGTCAACGCCAATCACGTCGCCACAAGTAATTAATTAACTCCATGTTGCATAAAATCTCAATGCGCATAATACTTGATTCATAATAGGTGACACTCATTGTTTTTATTGGTGTTGAAATTAAACTGAGGTTCAATTTATTGCACTAATAATGATGTCGTTTTTACTGAGACGAAATCTTCTTTGAAATTTTTGGCACTGAGTGTATCAAATAAATTTGTTCTTGTGTTTACTTCTATCACTATAAACGGTATAGGTACTTATAAAATCTATAATTTCTTCGTCATCGTCAGAATAAAAATCCCAAATGTCCATCGTGAATACAAATTAATAAGATAGATTTTTACAGTATGTACAGACAATTGGAAATCGAAGAGATAACCTATAAATTTTACATTGTCACTACGAAACTGACAGTTGCTAAACACATTTAACTCAGTTAAAGACCTTTTTGGGTATTTAATTTTGACAGGTCTAATATCTACAAAATAAATGTTTTTCGATGAATTGGCAATTCGATGAATTGATCATTCGATGAATTGATTTTCGATGAATTGATTTTCGATAACTCGTTTTCGATGAATTTGCTTTCGATGAATTGATTTTCGATCAAATCATTTTCGATGAATTTGCTTTCGATGAATTGATTTTCGATGAACTCGTCGGTTACCGGCCTCCTCCATGAAGCCAATGTAAAAAATAGTATTAAAACCGTGTGATTATATTATAGTCAAGGCAGTGTTAAATTATAGAGATCTGGGAGGAATACAAGGCCGATAAAATAATAATAATTTCCATAATTTTTATAGCGCCGTTTAGTAATAAAATCACGTCAAGTGCACTTGTTGGATAGGATTAAAATGTACAGTTATTTGGTGAGGGCATTAAAAAGAGTTGATACGATGCGAAGTGATTTATGGAAGAAGTCAGAGAAAACCAAGGAAGTCATGGCATGATCAAATGAATCAAATACTTAAATAATGCTGGATCACGCCGAGAGACCGTATACCGACCGTGTACCGACAAATCATTTTAAAGAGCTCATGTTTAAAAATATCTCCTACCCGCATTGTTCTTCCGGTACTGTGCACCGCAACGCAAGCATGAGACGATTCATGAATGCGAATGCAGCAAGAAGTGTGTTTCGTAACAGAGTTGTTTGGTGATCTTTCTTTAATACTTCAATTGAATTTTTACAATTAATTCAAAAGATTTTTTTATATTGTGTGTGTAGGTGCATACTTACTTAGACAATTAATTTTACATTATTTTTTTCTGTTTAAAAATTGGCGCCCCTCCGTAACATCGCGCCCCTAGGCAAGTGCCTGCTTTGCCTTATCGACAATCCGCCACTGATCCAGTCAGTGGCGGATTATCCCTAAGGCAAAGTAGGCACGTGCCTAGGGGCGCAAGGTCACGAGGGGGCGTCGATTTTTAAACACACAAAAAAATCCCGGAGAGGAAAGACCACCAAACAACTCTGTATCACACACACTTCTTGCTTCATTCGCATTCATAAATCGTCTCATGGTTGCGTTGTGGTGCACAATAGCGGAGGAATACTGCGGGTAGGAGATACTTTCAAACGTGCACTCTCTAAAATGAGTTGTCAGTACACGGTCAATGTACTGTCTCTTGGTGTAGTCCAATTTTATTTAAGTATTTGATTCACTTGATCATGGCGTAGCTAGCATGGGTGGCACCCGGGGCGGATACCGCGTTGTTCCCCCCCTCCATTTAAGTTGACAAACGTAAGTTTGGACTTTGAAATTGGTCCGTCCTGGGAGGGGGGGGGGGGGTGGCTAGAGAATTGTGCTATTGGGGATGACACTTTGTCGGGTGTCACCCCCCATTGTGTGGCGGACCACCTGGGGCGGGCCTCCACTCCTAGCTACGCCACTGAATGTACCTTTTAATCCCTTTTAATCCTATCCACCAAGTGCACTTGACATGATTTTATCACTAAACGGCGCTATAAAAAATTTGGAAATTATTATTATTTTTATCGGCCTTGTATTCCTACCGGATCTCCACAATTTAATACTGTCTTACCTATATTCCTACATGGTTTTACAACTTATACTTTTTTTACATTAGCTCCACTGAAGAGGCCCTGAGGAAAGTAATTTTCCTAAGGTTTCAACACTTTACCCCACTATTATTCACAATCGGTCTCATAGTGGAGTTTAACCCTTTTCATGTTCCGAATGCAGTTATACAAATTCTCAAAAGAGAGATTTAAAAATCCAAAGTACGATTCTTAGAGGAGAAAAACATATTTCATGTCCGGATTGCAACTATTCGTGTTCTTAAAAGAGATATCTAAGAAGTCACTTGTTGACTCACAGTGAAAACCTTTTTCATACTCCGACTATTCATGTACTACGAAGAGAAATCTACAATGGAGAAAAACCTTTCCCATGTCCTGACTGCAACTATTCTTCTTCTCGAAAAAACGGTACTTGTGCCTCACAGTGATGAAAAACCTTTTTCATGTCCTGACTGCGACTATTCATGCGCTACAAAATTTTATCTTAAAATTCACATGTTTATCCGCAGTGAACGAAAACCTTTTTTATATTCCGACAACAATTATTTTATTATATTATCTTAGAAATCATTTGCAGACATATAGTGACAAAACCTTTTACATGTTTCCACTGCGACTATTCATATTCTTTAAAGAGGTCACAAAAAAATCACAAGTTTACCCACAGCGGACAAAAACCTGACCGGACCTTTTTTTTGTCCCGAATGCAATTATTCAAGTTCTCGAAAAGGATATTTAAAAATTCACAGCGCGATTCACGGCGATGAAAAACATTTTTCATGCTGCGTGTAATTATGCACGTACTACATAGTAGATAAAAAACTTTTTCGTGTCCGGCTGAAAATATTCATGTTCTACAATTCTACAAAATAACAACTAAAATGTGACACATTCATCCACAGAAAAAAACCTTTTTTGTGTCCCGACTGCATTCGCGGATTCACAGTGAAGGGAAATCTTTTTCGTGTCCTGACTTCAACTATTCATGTTCTTCAAAAGGATGTCTTTAGCATCACGTGTTTATCCAAAGTGCGAAAAAAACCATTTTCATGTCCCGACTGCAACTATTCATGTGCTACCATGCTACGAAGGGATATCTAAAAAAATACATATTTACTAACACTTGAGAAAACCTTGATCAGTAAATAGTTATAGTAAGTTTACGTTTTTAAGGAATTTGGTCAATTCTGAAGAAGTTCAAAATATTGCTTGTATGTTAGTAACGATATATTCTGGTGATTTAACTGATTGAACTGCTTGGTTGATGAATTTATCGATCTACGTTCTTATTTAACAGCGATAGCTCGACATGGAGAACTGCCCCGAACAACCAAAGCGATTTAACAGGTTCCAAGAAATAAATAACTGGACATAATTTACCCAAACATTGACATAGCCTTAAGAATATGCGTATCGACGGCAGTTGGCAATTGCATTAGTAAGATAGTAAGCGGAGTTTTTCCTCTCTAAGGAAAGGGAAAAATTATCTTCGCTTTTCCGTGACAGTTAAGAGATTAAATTCGTTAGCAAAACTTAACATTGAATCAAACTTTTTAATATCTTTAAACTATGACGACGTTATTATCAACTTTGCGAGACAAAAATGTTAACGCAGAATTTGTTAATTCTTTTAAACAATTGTGGTTAGTAGACACCAATTTTTAAATTACTAATTGATAACTTAATTTTTTTTATTTATAAATTATTCAAATTGTTTTAATTATTATCCCTACTAATATTATAACTGCGAGAGTGTGTATGTATGTGTGTGTATACAATGTGTATATATGTTACTTCTTTATGCAAAAAAGACTTAACCGATTGCAATGCAACTTGGTATGTAAAAAAAAAAACAGGCCGAAAAATAGAGAGGCGCCGAAAAGGTGCTTGCCTAGGGCGCCCCCACCATCTAATCCGCCTCTGTATCCAGTTATTATATATATATATATATATATATATATATATATATATATATATATATATATATATATATATATATATATATATATATATATATATATATATGTTGTACCCACATATCAAATACTTTAAGGCTAGTAGATTCTTCAGCCTGTTGAATGAGGGACTTGGCGATCTTGAGAAAAAATGACATGCAGAGAAATCATAGATTGATATTGTATGTCTATTGTTGGGTTATAGTGTTGACGTATTTTGACAGCTGCTTCAATTTATCAAGCTTTAACAATCATAATACTAGAAAATCAAACTAAAAAGTGGTTAACTCGTCTAATCAGGAGAGTGCGCGTTGGGACAGTGAATTTTTTATCCCACAAAGTATCTCGCTAAGGCGGAATACTCGTCATTATTCTGGTGTTTTGTACCACAAAATACAACTCAGTGCAAAAGTGACTCGATCATTATATAAACACAAAAAACCTATCCCAAAGGCGTTTTTAGCGTAACAAAGGCTCTGCCATCTCTCATTCAAGAAACAAGCATTGTGTCGTTTTTTCTTTTGTGTGAAATTTTGAAATCAACTACCTTTAAAATGAATACACTGTGCTCCATCTGTAAAAAAAACATTGACACCCCGTCAGACTTCATCTCATGTTGTATCTGCGACGAAAACTACCACTTCATTTGTGCCGATATCGCAGAGACCTCACGACGAGGAACTAAGATTTTACAGTGGCGCTGCAAATTTTGCACAAAAACACAAAAAAACTCAAAAAAAAAATACGTCTGAAAAAAATCTAGAACTGACATCTACCGAGAAACCAAATAAACAACCATCATCAACACCAAAATCTACAATTGCCGCCTCATCATACGCCAGTGTGAACTTACCACCAACAACCACAGATGGCTCCAGTAATCTGACAATCGAGCTATTTTTAACTGAAATTGCTAATTTTAAAGACTCAGTTATTGATTCTGTTGGAAAAAAATACGATGCAATCCTGCTCCAAAATAATGAAATATTAAAAACCATTCAAAGCATATCTCAACAGCAAGAAGACTTAAAATATCGAATAAATAATTTGGAAAAACTACATGAACAAGTAAACTCAGCCTTAAATTCAAGACTTGAGGATTTAGAAAAAGTAAGCGGAAAAAATAATGAAAATCAAATAAAAATTTGTCTCTTGACAGAACGAAATGAAGACCTAGAAAAAAGAATAATAGCGATCGAGATTGACCAAGAAAACAGGAACAGGCGATTTAACAATACTTGTTTGGAACTTCGAGGGCTTCCAGAATTCAAAGAGGAAACATCACAAACCTTAAAAGACATTATATTCAATACCAGTAAAACAGTTGACTGCCAACTAAATACAAATGATATTTATAATATATATAGAGTATCACAAAGAAATAAAAATATTCCTCCAACAGTTAAACCTAGGTCAGTGGTAATTAATTTTAATTCAATAGCGTTAAAAGAGGAGCTCCTTAATGCTATAAAAAAATATAACAGATCTTGCGAAAAGATTGGGGACAAACTAAACACGGGAACAATCGGATTGTCTGGCCCCATTACACCCATCTACGTCTCAGAACTCCTCACGTCTAAAGGCAAACGGCTTTGGTATCTAGCTCGCCAACGTGCGACTGAATGTAAATTTAGGTACGTTTGGACGAAAGCAGGTCTAATCTACATGAAAAAAGATGACTCTTCTCGACCTATATTAATAGATTCAGAACAAGCTATACCGAAGCTCTGACTACCTGCTCTTTATTCTAATTATCGTGATAAAACTACTCACTACCGCTTTATATCGCCATTTCATACTCTATTACATAACAGCACTATATTATATGAACACCTAGGATTTTGCATAACTCCTATTTGTACTGGAATAATTTTAATTCTAAATTTAACTTTACTTTTAATCTTTATTCTCTCTAGAATGGTAACTACACTTATTACAAGATTATTAATTGATTTATTAGTAATATTACTAATAATTCGGCAAAAGAGAACTCTAATCAACATATTTTATATAACCCAGATATTACTTATTTTTCATACTTATACTACTTTTTACTGTCTTTTGAAAGAGAAAATGCCACACACTAACTACATACGTTATTTATTTCCTGGATTTTATTTCAGATATTATTTCTTACTCAGATATTATTTATTTTTCCTAACTACATCATTTTGTTTACAGTTTTGTCGCTACAAATTTCGTTCTACAAGTATTGATATGATAATAAAATACTGTTTTAAAACTTTACCCAGAAAACAACAATTAATTTTTGAATTCTAATGGTAATAAACGATCTTCAACATGAAATCGATAGTATCATAGTGCCAAATACTGAAATAATTTTTGAAAACATTAACAAAATTATGCAATTTAATTGGGAATCAAATAGGATTAATATTGTTCATCAAAATATTAGAACGATGGGAAACTTGGATGATTTTCTTATATTTTTGGAAGAAATAAAATCTGTGGTAAAGTTCCATGTACTAATTCTCACTGAATGCAGGTTAAATGATTCATACATAGCCAAACAAATTTCAGGCTATAACGAATACCATACAACATCGCATATTAACCAAAATAGCGGAGTAGTAGTATATATCGACAATACATTAAATTCCTTAGTACAAGAAATAAACATAAATCAGTGTAATTGTTTAAAAATTAACATTAATGAGAATTTAGGTATCCTAGCTATCTACCGATCACCATCGTTCAATGACATCCAAGATTTCCTGGAAAATATTATTGGTGAGTTAAAAAAAACTAAGGATTACGCACAATATGTACTGATCGGGGACATGAATATAAATACTATAGGAGAAGTATTGCATAGGCAGTCCGACGACTACTTATGTGCTATGGCTGAAAGTAATTTTATTTCCATTATTAATTCTCCAACTAGGGTACAAGGTAGCTCAAGCTCATGTTTGGATCATATATATACCAGAAATATAACAAATTCAAATGCATTTGTAATACATAATACAATCACTGATCATTACACCACTGCAATCAGTATCCCAAACTCAATACCCAAAAAACATAAAATTAATCACAAACAGATTATCAATTATGAGGCTTTATTAAATGATCTTAAAAATAGAAATTGGGAATATGTTTATAAAGAGACTGAAGTTAACAATGCTCTAAACTATTTTATTAATGAAATCAATACATTCATAACAAAACACACAATAATTAAACGCATTCCATATAGTAAAATACATCTCACCCCATGGATTACCAACGGCATTGTTAAATCTATACACAAAAGAAATCACCTTCATAAAATAGCTAAACGAGACCCATTGAACGATACTAAACAGCAAAACTATTACCGATACCGTAATATTTGCAAAACCGTTATTCGCAAATGTAAAGAGCGTTATTATAAATTCTTACTTGATAAAGATAATTCCAGCAAAAACATGTGGAATGTTGTCAGAGACATAACTAAAAGTAAAAGAAATACCAGTACATCGGTAACTGAATTAAACACCGGAAATTTGATTATAACTGACAATCAATCAATTGCATGTCATACTAATCAATATTTTGCATCTGTTGGGTCAAATCTAGCAAAAAAAATTTTATTAGAAACCCAGAAAACGGAAGACTCTTTAGCATCGACAATTGAAACAAAGGAACAATCTTTTTCATTTGATATTAAACCAACTACTGTAGAAGAGGTCTTAAAAATAATCAACAGCCTTAATACTACACATGCAAAGGGTCCAGATAGTCTAAATACACAAATACTAAAAAAAATAAAAAATCAGATTTCTGCTCCGCTATCATATATTTACAACTTAAGTTTTGCATCAGGAATATTTCCTGATCACTTTAAAAAATCAATAATTGTCCCAATTCACAAAAGTGGACCTAAATCTCTTGTAGAAAACTACAGGCCGATATCTCTTTTAAGCGCGATATCCAAAGTCATTGAAAAGCTTTTCAAAACTAGGTTAAACGAATATGTGGAGGAACATAACATTCTAAGTCCAAACCAATACGGCTTTCGGTCGGGTAAGGGAACGGATGATGCCATCGCATGTCTCACGGAAACTATTGCAGGGAATATGAACCGTGGCAAGAAAACTATTGCCCTTTTCCTGGACCTGGCCAAGGCATTTGACACAATATCTCATAAAATTCTTTTACAGAGACTTAGAAATATAGGAATAAAGGGAAAAGCTTTTCAATGGATAGAAAGTTATATATCTAATAGATTTCAACAAACCAGAATTAACGAGGCTATTAGCACTTCACTAAAATACACTTTTGGGGTACCACAAGGAAGTACACTTGGGCCCCTTCTCTTTATTATATACATAAACGAACTTTGTAACCAACACATTGGTGGCAAAATTATCACGTTCGCTGACGATACAGTTATTTTGTTTGAAGGAGATGATTGGATAGAAACACACCACCTTGCGAACACAGGTATAAACAGAGTAAAACAGTGGCTGGACAGTAATTTGCTTACACTAAACATACAAAAAACAAAATATCTCACATTTAGTGCTACCCTTGCAGGGCAACCCAAAACACCTCATCACCTCACAATACATAATATTAAGTGTAGCCTTGGAAATAATAACCATACTTGTAAATGCGAAACCCTTGAATGTGTTAAATCTATTAAATATTTAGGTATAATAGTGGATAACCACCTTAAATGGAAACAACAAATTGAAAACACAGCTAATAAAGTGCGCAAGCTTATTTATATATTTATAGCATTGCGGGAAATTATAAAAACTCAAGACATTAAAAAAATATACTTCGGGCTCTGTAACTCCGTCATAACCTACGGTTGCATTGGATGGGGTGGAACAGGATTAACAATATTATACCCGCTACTGAAGGCACAGAAATCCATTCTACGCGTCATTATGAAGAAACCCTTCAGATACTCGAGCGACGCTCTCTTCAAGGAGTTTAATGTGCTTGATGTTCGACAATGTTACATAAAAAAAATAACAATCTGCGTCCACAAAAATATAAGCAAAACGATAACAGTCGATCATAATCATCAAACCAGAAGTAAGAGCAGAAACGACCTTTCCATTCCTACAAGCAATACTGCGGCTTATCAAAAAGTTTTCTCATACCTGGGACCAAAAATTTACAACAAAATCCCCTCTCAATTTAAACTGTGTGAATTATCATCCTTCGGTACTAAAATTACAAAATGGTTATTAGACTTAGGTAGGACAGATTCTGAAAAATTATTAAAAAACGTAGTCTGAGTTGATTTCTTCGATTTTGTATTTTGTATTTTCCTAAAAAATATATTTTTTTAATTTTTCTTTCTTACATTTATATATTATATTTTTATTTTATATTTTACATGTATCTATCTGGATTTTATTGTTTATTACTGCTAATTTGTATTTTCCTAAAAAAATACTTTTATTTTTATTTTTATTTCTCTTTCTTACATTTATATGTAATATTTTTGTTTTATTTTATATTTTACATGTACCTACCTGGATTTTATTGTTTATTACTGATGTATACCTAGAATAACACAACTTATATCTGATATTGTACCTAATATCTAAGTAACTCCCCCAATATGTACCATTATTGTTAATTATTATTGAATCCATTAATGTGAAATTATGTACACGCAACCTGCCAATTTGACTGTCCTAAAACGGGAAACCTTCCTAGTTGGACAGTCAAAGCTTCCTTTTTATATTGTTATATCTTGTATGTAATAAATGTAATAATAAAAAAAAAAAAAAAAAATAAAATTGTATTTACTTGTTGCTTGAGCAATCCCGACGAGTTACAGAAATCATTTTAGGACAGGAGGAAGATACAATTATTCATGGGTGGGAGGAAATAGTTAACAATTTTACATAGGAATTAAGATATTAAAAATATAAGTTTCACTTACAATATAGACGAAAAATAAAGACAGGTTGAGAAGAACCAACAACTATAGAGAACAATTAAAGAAAAAGGGAACAAGGTTATACAAATATGGATGATTACAACTAAATGGAAAAGAAAAGAAGAGAAAAAGAAACAAGACAAATAAACATGACAAGAAAATTAGATAGTTTCATCCTTAAAAGTAATTACATCCTTAAAAAAATATTATTTTACAGCGTTACTCTGATTTTTTTTCTGGATTCCCTTGTACATATCTGGAAGCGAATTATATAGTGTAGGTACAGGCAACATACTGCAGAGATTTTATCCCATATTTTGTAGTGTGTGTTTGAGGTATGCGAATTTTATTGCTATTTCGAGTATTATGAGTGTGGATGTCTTAATTGTAAAGTGGCTTGATTGAGTAATTTGTAGGATGGTGCTTGTGATTTCATGTTTTGGAAGGACTGTGGTAGGAAGAATACCGGAAACTGAATAAATGTTTCTGACATGGGTGTCTCATGGAAGTCCAAAAACTCGGAGACAGCTCGGTTTTGAATCACCTGCAGTTCAGCTATCAATTTCTTTGAGGCAAATCCCTAGATACAGCAGAGATAAGAAAGGTGTGAATGTACCATGGCGTAGTACACTGATGTTAGCAATGGAATGGGTAGTAATCCTAGGAGTCTATTTTTTTAAAAAGCGGAGACGGTTTACCATTAGTTCCCGTGAATACTTAGGCCATGGGCCCATTGTACTTTCTGCCATTTTACCTCAATCCTTTAACAATAACCCAGTCCCTTTAATAAAGTTCACCAGAGTTGTTATTGGATATGTGGCTAGGTCTGTTACATAAAAATAATGTAACAAGTGAACTATCTGTGTATGGGTACTTTTGGTGTGAAGTTGTTAACATTCAACATCTTTATATTGGTAGCATTGAAATGTTTACCTTTGCTCAGTTGGTGATACTGAGGATCTGCACAGAGGGGTGCACTAGGCAGGACTGGCATTGAGCTCGCCATTCTTTGAGCAGCCACAGGTGACCACGGCCACCGTCCCTGTGGCGGGTCGACGTAATCAAATAGTCGTAGTTCGCCATTATTTTTAACAACATATGAAGATTGATAAATCCGCGCCCACCAGCGGCATCCATTATTGAAGACCATCAGGACAATCATTAAAATCCTGGATCAGCAGCGGAGTACCATGGGAGCACATTATTTCTGCTGGATTAAAACCACATCCAGCATCTGCAGATGCAGTCATGACAAGTCCTTCCGACTATACCTGGAGCCAGAGGTGTTCGCAGGGATGCGGACGAAGATCGCCCACCTTGGCCGTCATCAACATAGTCGGCTGGCTGGCAACCGCCCTTCGACGGGACGTCGCTGGGAAACCGCGGGACTGGAGGCCTGTTCGTCGCTCCAGCCTGCCGTTCAGCACATGTCAGCAGCGGAGGGAGCTATCCGCCCATCTCCGAAGGCAGCAAGCAGCAGCATGGATCGCCTACATATGGCATTCACCCATTCATCAACTCCTCAAGATTAAACGGTACTAACGCTCCATAATATAGCCCATTCAGAATTTAGTCTAGCCCTGATTATTATTTGTAATAATTAATAAATTAATTTAACTGTGTCGAAGCACAATACTATTTCATTTAAATAACCTATCCTCATACAAAGTATTACACAGCCGCCTGCTTAAGGTCCACGCCTGAGAAATTCTAGTAATAATCACACTTGTCTCATGCTCTCCATGTATTATATTCCTAACATTTTAGCTTCCAATGTGAAAGTTAAATATCTTCATAACATTTTGACGTCCTACGCAAATATTTTCATAACAGGTCCTCTGGTTCCACAACATGTCTCCCCAGGCATCTGAGCCTAGTTCCCACCAGGGCAGGACATTGCCACCATAAGTGAATTAGAGTCTCTTCATCCTCTTCACATTTTCTACATCTACTGGTGCTTTCCACTCCCAATAGCTGCATGTGTCTCCTGAGATGACAGTGTCCCGTTAGTAGGCCTACCAGTTTCCTCAGCGAGTTTTTGTCCACATCGAGTAGTTTCCTGGTCCGTCTGGGGTCGGGTCCGTTTACGAGTACTTTGGATTGTCTCATTCCGGGTGCCCTCTCCCATTCCTTCCAGTGCTGGGATTTGACCCACCTCTCGATATGTAATTTGGTGTGGCAAGCTGCTACTCCTACGGCCGGCTCAGATCCCGCAAGTGGTGCTTTCGCCCCTTTCCTTGCTAGTTCGTCAGCCCGCTTGTTGCCCTCAATACCCTTATGTCCTGGTACCCATATCAGGGTTATTTTATTGATGGTAGCGAGTTCTGTAAGAACGGTATGAGTTCTGAACGCTAGGAGTCTATATATTACATCAGTTATGGGGGTATTTTCTCCTTTATGATTTATATGTAGTTCCCACGAGAGTTGGAAATCTACGATCAGGCCGAAATATTTTGTGGTATTTTCTTTTCGAGGCAGTTATCACCAACTTTAATATTGAGGCTGAAATTTTTCTTGTTGCCATAAAGTATAAAATGAGTTTTTTTACGTTAAGAAATAGTTTGTTTATTCTTAACCAGCTTGTGAGTTTAGAAACATCAGCATTCATTTCCATTTCAAACTCCGTTAGGTACAGTTTATTGTAAAAAATTACTGTATCGTCCGCATAAAGTTGTAGAGTTCCTAACTATCCAAAAGTTTAAATCATAATCATGCTTAATTCTAAGAGCGTCAGTTGCTACAATTACAAGTGGCGAAAAATATTTAATAAGGGATTAACCGATTATGAAACATAATGGAGCTACTTAAGAATGTTGAATCGGCTTACGAGTCTGCAGTCCATCGGCGACTAGCCGCCTTCACTGCTCGCCATACGCCACTCTCCTTTCACCTTGTTAATGACTTGCTGACGGAACAAACATAAACTCTATGCTGGTAGCTAGTCCCCGCCTTGCATTCATATATGTTAATAATAGTGGCTTATTGTTCAGTCCGCTGTATAAAGGAATACTACTCATGACGCCAGTTATGGAAAATTTAATCTCTGCGATCACTGATCTACGATGATCTTCACCTGGCTCCTTGGTGAACGAGATGATAATAATAGTTACAAATAAAATTAGTTGGTTAATTTATAAAGCGCCGTTTTAATGAAAAATCACCTCAAGAGCGCTGAACAATAACATATATAAAAGAATTAATATAACTGGCTTACAAGTAAGATTTCCAATTATAACTAGTGACTTACAATTAAGACTTGTAGCTAACAACTTATATCT
Source organism: Limnephilus rhombicus (assembly GCA_929108145.2). Taxonomy (NCBI): domain Eukaryota; kingdom Metazoa; phylum Arthropoda; class Insecta; order Trichoptera; family Limnephilidae; genus Limnephilus; species Limnephilus rhombicus. The sequence continues at coordinate 13,408,441 of OV815291.1, forward strand.
ATGACTTATAGCTAGTAACTTATATCTAAGACTTATAGCTAGTTACTTATGTCTAAAACGTGTAAATGCCTTAGTCAAATGATGTCCATATTATCGGAATAATTATAAATAATTAATATCGCCTAAGCCACACTGCATAAATTAATTAACCGTTTATGTAATATAGATCGCATAAAATGAAAAAAAAAATTAGAAATAGAATAAAACTTCTAACATAATAATATACAAACCTAGTTAATCATAAATGTTAAAAACATTAACATTCTAAAAACATTTTGGTTGATTTTATAAATAACATTAATATAAACGATCCGAATTAAAACTTTGCGGAATTTAAAGAAAGTAATATCTAGTTTAAAATGACTATTCAAAACACACACTAAAAGGAAAAAAGTGCACACTCAAAATAACCACCAAAAAATGATCAAGAATTAAATTAAAGGTTAATTTAATAAAATAAGAATTAAAAAGAAGTACACTACTGGTTTCATTAATTGAGATCATATTAGGATTATATGATTAAATTTTAAAAAAATATACAGGTTTAACACTACCCAGTACGAGTAAAAAATAGTATATTAACCCGAACTATTGTGATTCAGGATATTCTCACAAGGATTCGGAATATTGTGATTCAGGATATTCTGACAAGGATTCCGAATAAAATTCACTAAAATACTTCTTAAAAATAAACAACCACATTCTGAGGATACGTTTTTAGATTTTTACGACCAAAATTATTTTTGTTATTTGTTTTTGAAGTGCTATGCCGTGTTACGCCACCTCCTTCTTTATCCAACGTTTCGGACATGGCTACAGTATCCATCATAAGGGTAGATGTGTAATTGTAAGTGGTGAAATGAGTGCTTATGTACTTGGAAGTGATACCGTGTTGCCAGCTCTAATCCACTATGAGGTGCATTTCCAGTATACTCAGTGGCGTTGCTGGTATGGGTGGCACCCGGGGCGGATAGCGTGTTGTAACACCCATCCCCCCATTAAAGTTGACTTTGATAAATTAAAAAGACGCAAAATTCGAATTCCAAAAAAATAAAAACATTACGACCTAGTCCATACTTCGTCGGCATAGCTCTTGGTATCGGGTAATAGACGGCTACATCACAGCTAAACCCAGTTAACCTGTTCGAAGTGTACTGTAATACCAGCTTGTAGAAAACCATTTTGTTTTATACCTTTATATGACTTTATTCGCTTTAACTATTGAAGTTCGTTACTTATTCTAGAATTCGTAAAAAGATGTCGCCAATTCCGTCGGTAGCTCGCATGGGGACGTGCCCCAGGCAAATATAAGTACTACAATTTAATGAACTTGCAGTATCGCTCCAGATATGTAAAGATTGACGGTAATACTCACTTGTATCAAACAGTTATATACTGCATACGACGCCATTGCATGTCTCGGTTATTCTGTACCGGTGAATAGAGATCACTAGAAGACAGTGGATTCGAGGAACATGCCATTTTTGAACCAGTTCCTGTATCGGTTGTCACTTAGATCAAAATAAAGGTTTTTATCAACAGTGAGTCAGCATGTGGCTCGTCAGATTGCCCCTTTGAGAACATGAATAGGTGCACTCGGAACAAGAAAAAGGTTTTTCTCCACTGTGAGTCAGCTTGTGCCTCGTGAGATCGCCCTTTTGATAACATGAATAGTTGCACTCTGAACAAGAAAAAGGTTTTTCTCCACTGTGAGTCAGCTTGTGCTTCGTTAGATTGCTCTTTAGAGAACATGAATAGTTGCACTCGGAACAAGAAAAAGATTTTTCTCCACTATGGGTCAGCTTGTGCCTCGTGAGATCGCCCTTTCGAGAACATGAATAGGTGCACTCGGAACAAGAAAAAGGTTTTTCTCCACTGTGAGTCAGCTTGTGCCTCGTGAGATCGCCCTTTTGATAACATGAATAGTTGCACTCGGAACAAGAAAAAGGTTTTTCTCCACTGTGAGTCAGCTTGTGCTTCGTGAGACTGCCCTTTAGAGAACATGAATAGTTGCACTCGGAACAAGAAAAAGATTTTTCTCCACTGTGAGTCAGCATGTGGATCGTTAGACTGCCTTTTTGAGAACATGAATAGTTGCACTCGGAACAAGAAAAAGGTTTTTCTCCACTGTGAGTCAGCTTGTGCCTCGTGAGATTGCTCTTTAGAGAACATGAATAGTTGCACTCGGAACAAGAAAAAGGTTTTTCTCCACTGTGAGTCAGCTTGTGCTTCGTGAGATTGAGCTTTAGAGAACATGAATAGTTGCACTCGGAACAAGAAAAAGGTTTTTCTCCACTGTGAGTCAGCTTGTGTCTCGTGAGACGGTCCTTTACAGAACACGAATAGTTGCACTCGGAACAAGAAAAAGGTTTTTCTCCACTGTGAGTCAGCATGTGCCTCGTGAGATCGCCCTTTTGAGAACATGAATAGGTGCACTCGGAACAAGAAAAAGGTTTTTCTCCACTGTGAGTCAGCTTGTGCCTCGTGAGATCGCCCTTTTGATAACATGAATAGTTGCACTCGGAACAAGAAAAAGGTTTTTCTCCACTGTGAGTCAGCTTGTGCTTCGTTAGACTGCCTTTTTGAGAACATGAATAGTTGCACTCGGAACAAGAAAAAGGTTTTTCTCCACTGTGAGTCAGCTTGTGCCTCGTGAGATTGCTCTTTAGAGAACATGAATAGTTGCACTCGGAACAAGAAAAAGGTTTTTCTCCACTGTGAGTCAGCTTGTGACTCGTGAGACTGCCCTTTTCAGAAAATGAATAGTTGCACTCGGAACAAGAAAAAGGTTTTTCTGCACTGTGAGTCAGCATGTGCCTCGTGAGATTGCTCTTTTGAGAACATGAAAAGTTGCATTCGGTACAAGAATAGGGTTTAACTCCAGTATGGATTAGACGGTGACTTACAAAATAATTCCTATGATAGCAAGAGTAGTCACATTGAGGACAAAATAATCGTTTATCCACAAGATGCGTCTTCAGACCTGTCGACAAATTAAAAAAAGAATATGAATAAAAAAGGCTCATTAAGATTTATTTTCCGCTATAAGTTGAAAAAATGGATACCAGATAATGTTCATACAATGAAAATAGGTTTTACCTGTTGTCTGGTTCATTTCGAGGCGTTCTAAGCATTCTTTCTTAACATCCGACATGTCCATGTCAATTTCCATAAATGGAAAACTCCCTTCATCTTCTTCTCGGGATCCAAGATCCTCCTTGATGGCCACTGTCTCCACATTAGTGCTGCCTGCAAAACCAAAATGACAATACGAACATTTATAATTGCAATGTTCTTTGAATGTAGTGTACTACATTCTTACACTACAATAATTTACATACGAGACTTTATAAAAAAAAATCTATAAATTTGAAAGATTTTAAACCCAATCACTTAACATATGTATATAGGCGTGGATTTGGATACGAACTTTAAGATAAAAGAATGACACCAGGTGTCCGCATCAGTTGCCAACGCTTCAAGAAGGACTCTGCACTTGAAGAAGTCAATGTTAAGGTTTTTATTTCCATCAATATTTACGTAACTGTAACGTGTAACTGATAACATGTCCCAAATAAAAATAGGTAAATATTTGAGAAATCAGGAACTTATTGCGAGTAATACATTTAAGTTAATAATTCCAAATTAAAAATGTGGCATGTTTTACATATAAATAATTAAAAAATTAAACATGCCACATTTTTTAATATATTCAATATAACTAACTGGCTGTCTGAGTAATCTCTGCATATTGCAAACATTCCTTCTTTACATATTGGAGGTCGAAATCTACATCTGTATACAATATTACACCTCCGCCTTCTTCCTGGGGCCCTGGTTCCGTCTTGACGGAAAAAGTCTCAGGATTTAGTAGATCCATGGCCCTGATGTAGTAGCGGTTGGTAATTGGTGCAAGCCAAAACGGAAATTCCTGAAACAGATCATTTTAAAAATGGAAATTTCATTCGCATGAGCTTTGAAAATTTGGTTTTGCTTGGAACATTTTGCTTAAACATTTGAGTCGTACATATAACTCATATTTGAAATAAGTTTATAATAATTTAAAATTAATAAGTTTATAATAATTTCACAATTTGGGAGTAGGGATTGGGTACCGCCGCCCCGTGAACCTTTATTGGATAACCAACACCTCTGCCATAGGTCACTCCAAGTGGTTCGCTACGTTTGGTGATTTAGCAGGGGTGCCCGGGTTCATGGGGTGAGGTTTGTCTTGGTATTGGAGGCGGATGACCAGGACACACTGATCCCCAGATTCCTAGCCACCCCTTAAACCCTTTTCCTTCCCAGAACTCTCCTCTCCTTCCTTTCCCCCAAAACCCCTCCACACAGCATCCCCAACGATGACATAGGCCCTGAGGGAAATTATTTTCCTCAGGGCCTCCTGAGTGGAGCTCATGTAAAAAAAAAAATATTGTGACAGTATTTTAAGCTCGCGTTTGACATTTGAAAAAGGTGGAGAGAATCGCCATCAATAGCAGCCTAACTCGATACAATGTACACAATATATATCTCTAAAGATAAACCGGTATTACCTTATTTTGGATCCGCCATTCCGCTTTTAACATGTTATTGTAATGCGAGTATTTTAATGAATGCATTTTAAAAACGGTATGCAGGCAATGTTATTTGTGTTATTGAGTGCAGGGCTTAAGAAGAAGTACATACCTAACTGATTTACGCAATAAGCTAGGTATACAAGTAACAATGGATAATACTACGACTGACGTCAAATTTTGTCAAATTTCTGGGATTAGAAGAAGAAAGTGCGAAAAGATGCTACGGTATATTAATCACAGACTTTTGCTGTCTCGCTCTAGTAATGATCAAGTCAAAGTAGCAATTTTATTTTTCCACAGAAACACTAATCCAAAATTAGGTAGACTTCTATTGATGGTTTAAATGTTCCTCGAAAAAAACATAAAATGAATTCCTTACACATGAAGGTGTACTGATAAGCGTTGGTAGGGTAAGCTAGTTTGTGTTAGACACAGCGCAATTGTGCATGTGAGCCTGCCTTAGCTCAAATGAAAGAACAGGTGTCGATCAGTTCGGCTGTCAGCCGCTACCAAATGAATAGCGTGATTAATATCAGCATAAATAAGTACTTAGTCACCCATAACTATCACAAGTATGGAATGATAAATTTAACTCTACGAATCGAAGTAAGGGATATTAAGTAGAATTAGCGATTGGAACAGGATGAAACGACTGACAGTAAAGAAGGTACTCGTCAACAAAATATTTAGGTTATATATAGAAAGTAATTATCAGCCTTTAAAAGCATACCTCAAACTTTGTAATCAGAAGTTAACTCCCAAATTCCACCATCTAATATGTGTGACGTACTGACAGAAATCGAAGAGAGAAAGATGCGAGCAAATAATGTCATTCTCTTCAATATCCCGGAGAGTGTGTCAGATCTCACCGCAATTAACATCTCAGAGTATATTAGCAGGGTATCTACAGCTCTTAAAAACATAGACATTTCAATTAATACTCAAGATATTAAAATCCACAGATTAGGAGCAAAGAAAGTTACTGGTAAAATAAGACCTATCAAATTGGAACTTAAAGATCGTCAATTAGCCCGGACGATTCTAAAAAACAATAAAAGATTCAAAGATGGAATTAAAGCCGGAAATGATCAAAGTGTCCAACAACGGTGGCAACTGATAACTCTTCGCGAAGAACTGGAGTCCAGGAAAAATAATGGCAAAACCAACATAACGATAAAGTATGTAAACTCCAGCCCTAAAATTGTCGAGATGCAGCTTAATGGTGTTCCACTAGTTACAAAAAGCGGTTAATATCACACAAGAATAATAACCTAGTAAATAACTTTATGGTGAATTATCAAAATGTTATAGGATTACGCAAGTAAGTGGCTGATGTGAAATTACAGAGACCAGCTAATAAACATAAACCGGAATCCTGCAGCATCTACTACCAGAACATCATCATGCCATTAATAAACTCCACAAATAAACATTCACACTCCCCTACTTTCTCAAACAACGTAATCAAATCAGTAAGGCAGAGGTCAAATCAGAAAAACAGAGGTCATAGGATAAAACTAAACGAATTAAAAATGTAGTACCAGAATGTCAGAGGCCTTAAAACAAAATCAAGTTTACTTCAGTCTACACTACCAATGCTTGGGCACGACTGTGTACTACTTTCCGAAACATGGTTAGAGCCAAATATTAATTCTAGTGAATTGGGTTTTATGGTACGTTTCCACGTTTGCCAAGGCTTGGCAAGCCTCCGCAAGCTCCAAGCGTCCACAAATCTCGCTTGGCGTTTGGAAGTCGTTTACATGCTTGTGAATGCGTATATGCGTCAGTGCGCTACCTACACCCGAGCATGGCGGACGCCGAACTTGTGTCGGCTATTGCGTTTGGTCTATCGTACTTTTATTTGAAATACAAGCAAAGTGTAACAAAAACAAGGAAAGCTCTATCTCACAGGCTAAATCCTATAGATTTTTGTCTCTTTTTAGTACCACTTTTTCGTTTCATCGAGTTTCAAATCAAAACGGTGCTAAAGAAGTTTTCGCTTCAAAAATAATGATCGCAATTGGGACCCGAACTCGAGGATCATTTGTCTTATATAAAATTATTTTGTATTATAAAATAAGTTATTCTAACAAAAATCATATATATTTTTTTACTATAATAAATAGTAAATCATCAATAAAATACTATTTATTTATTTTGACTTTTTAGGTAAATCCAGTCGCAATAAATTACATAACATAAGTGCATTAAAATTATGTATTTATACATTTTAATAAGTCTGGCACGCCTCATACGTCATACATATGTCTCGTAATGTTATAAATATTATCATAGACCGCATGGAGCAAAACCGGCGTGCATCCGCCGCCAGTTCGAAAGTTCCACTGAGCGCATAAATAAACCAATCATCAGCGTTTGCCGAAGCTTGCCGCTGGATCCGACCCCGACTGGATCGGCGGTAAACTCTCGCAAGCTCTTGCAAGCCTACGCAAGCCTTGGCAAACGACCTGTTTACACGTTTGCGCTTGTGGAGGCTTGCCAAGCCTTGGCAAACGTGGAAACGTAGCATTATAAATCATAATGTGCATAGATTAGACAGAAATACATTGACAAGTTCTAAAAGCAGAGGTGGTGGGGTTTTAATCGCTGTCAGCAAGAAATATAAAGCAAACTGAATTACAACAAAACACGAACAACTTGAGCAAATCTTCGTACAAGTGAATGTTGCCAGGAACAAAAAGATTATTGTGGGCTGTATTTATATCCCACCAAATTCAAGCAACGAGGTATACAGGTGCCATAGTGAGGAAGTTGAAACTATATTAAAAAGGAATCCTAGTGCGACATTTTTGCTTGTTGGTGATTATAACCTTCCAAATGTGAACTGGGTGAACAGAGACAATAACATCAGTGTTAATGAATCTGAACGCATTATTCTGGACATGGCGTTATTCCTAGGCAAATACTATACCAAATGAAAATAATCGTACTCTAGACTTAAGTTTTTCTAACTTAGACTCACTAGTAATTGAAGAATGTAGTGAACCGCTGATGCCCATTGATGCTTATCATCCTCCACTGGAAGTTAATATTTATAATGTCCATGTTAATACTTGTAAACTGTTTTTCAGTTACCAAAACTTTTTCAAAACTGATTACGAGAAAATTTGTAATTATCTTCTCTCTTTTGATTGATCATCTTTGTAATATCAACTCAGCTACCAATAAATTTTATTCTGTTTTGGAAAAGGCTATCAGCATGTATATTCCAACGAAGATATGCAAGCCAAACACCTATCCAAAATGGTACTCCAAAGAACTTATAAATCTACTCCAAAGAACTTATAAAAAACTTAAACATAAACGGCCTTACTAAAAAAAAACCACAGCGCGATCGTTAAACTGTATATTTGTTGTACGTTATACAAAGCCCATGCATGATTTGTTACTAAAAAAATTATCTCTAAAATGTAGTTATTTCGAACTTGCAACACCGATCGCGCATGCGCAGACGAGTTTTTTGCGGCGCGCCACTCTTGGCAATGGCGGTTGTTCGTGTGGATATTTATCTTTTTTAATTAATTAAGAATAGCGTTTTTGTTACATAAAACGGTCACTTTCTCATTATATTTCTGTATTTATTGTATTTTCAACTTATTTGTGGTAGTTTTCGACAGTTTTATTCATTGAGGTATATAAATAGAGAAGCAAACTTCATTACCGCTCATCGAAAAAAGCGTAACCACTCTACAACTGCAACGACGTAGCTTTGGAATCACTAAACATTTGAAAGTAAACATATATTTGTCTCACTTGCACAAGTCACGAGAACATTACCACCGCTAGGATTAGATAAAGCCAGAAACGCAAACCTGCAACCTGCAATAGCGGCTTGGTGTTACCCACTATTTAAAATTTTACCCAAAATAAACAAAGAAATAGTTTTTTTTAACGTTAGTTTGTAATAAAATAAACTTATTTAAATTATTTCAAATTTGTTTTTTTCATTATATGACTAAAAGAATGCACAACTAATGAAATAATGAAGTCATTATTTGTTCCAATATTTTTTATTGAACCAATAGTATACAAGGTGTCCGAAAACTCGTAGTACAAGCGGGAAACTGGGGAATCCTCATCACCTTTGGAGTCGATTTTGTGATATATTTTTTTTGATTTGAGCTTTCGTTTTCGAGTAAATCGAGTCAGAAGTTGATTTTTTTTTTGGTCAAATTCTTATAAATTATTACTGACGTTCATAGTACCTAACTAATAAAAACTAATTAAAAGAAAACAAACAAAGAAATCCGGATTTAAAGCATTATTTTGAAATTATCCATAATTTTATTCCGTGTAGTACGGTCGTTTCACGGTTAAAAACAGCTGTTCATTATTTTCGCGCTTCTAAGTCAAAGTGCAATGCGAAATTTGCTGTCCCTTTCTGCGCTCGGTTCGATCAACACAATAGAAGGGGTAAGCTACTAATGGCTTGGCCTTGAACTGTGAACTTGCGAACCAAATTCTGTACGGAAGCAAGTCCAAAAAGGTAAATGTTCAGGAGATGTTGTATGATAGATAACAAAAAAACACATTTTTAAATTAATTAGTTTTGTTTTAAAAAGGAGCAAATGAAACGAAATTTTTATAGTAAAGCCTTTAAAAATAATTGTTTAAAAAAAAACGCTGACTTGAGTCAACTTTTCAATTTGGGAGGCGGGAATGGGTACCGCCGCCCCGGGAACCTTTATTGGATAACCAACACCTCTGCCATAGGTCACCCCAAGTGGTTCGCTACGTTTGGTGATTTAGCAGGGGTGCCGGGTTCATAGGGTGAGGTTTGTCTAGGTCTTGCAGGCGGATGACCAGGACATGCTGAACCCTAGATTCCTACCCACCCCTTAAACCCTTTTCCTTCCCAGAACTCTCCTCTCCTTCCCTTCCTTAAAAAACCCTCCACACAGCATCCCCAAAGATGACATAGGCCCCGAGGGTAATTATTTTCCTCAGGGCCTCTTGTGTGGAGCTCATGTAAAAAAAAAACAAAAACATGGACTTGAGTCCTACTGCCTCTAAATGAAGTGGACTATTTTGTTATGACATGTGGTGTATTATAAAAGGAATAAAGTCCATGGTACACCCTTCTGCTTCTAAGATAGTTGTTGCATCATGGTACTTGCATCCACATGCAATTTTAAAAATCGTATTTTTTCTTCATAATGGGACTTCCATCTTTCTGCCACTGATAAATATGATAATTTACTTCAAGTAAATTATCATGTTTTACTTCACGTAAAACGTTTTTACTTCAAGTAAATTATCACCAAAAACTCATTTCTTCAAATTTCGGACTTGGACCGTTTTATCCTCGGGAACGGAAATAAAAATGGTTGCTGTTGTCAAAAATACAAGGAATGTGCCACCGAGTTCCCGCGTGCGTCTCATTTTAGCACCGTTTTAAAAAACGAAACAGCGCTAGTTTACTCGAGTTGTATGCAAACAGTTCCGTGTTCTGGACCGCCCAATTAGTTTGTATTTACGCTTTGACGTGGGATGTTCTTTTGTGGGATGTTTCTTGTGTTTCATTTTTATTTTAAACGTAAATAATAGTGCGTTATTAATTATAGCGTAACATTGTGACTCTTAAGTTATTTTCTTTGTGTGATTAATTGTGAATGAAATTAATTGAATTATTAGTTAGTGAGTAATATGTTATTTATACCAGGGCGGGAAAGCGGTGGGTACCCTCCAATGTAGTTGTGATAAAGTTGAACAATTGGTGACAAATGTTTGTGATGTGTTTTTGGATTTGAAAAGATTGCAACCAAATGCGGAGCTGCCACACAACAAAATAAACTGGTACGCTAATTATTATTTATGCATTAAACCGCTTACTCGTTAATACGGATCCAAACAGTTAAATTTAGCTTTATTATTACGAAAAGTGAGTATTTATGTCGGGGGAGACCAAAAAACATGCAAAAAATATGCATTTAACATTTTAATTTTGTTAAAATTTCACTTGCGCGGTAACGCCATGTTTATTCATTGTTTTTATTTTAACATTTCATCAATGCTGCCAATCATAGAAAAATATTTTTGCGTAAAACAAAGTGAATGCATCATTGACAAGTTTGTACCTGTATTTATAACAGTAGAACATTGAAAGAAATGATAAGTTTTAAGATTTTCACGGCCAAAAGCATTTTCGTTATTTGTTTTTGGGGTGTTATGCCGTGTTGCGCTACCTCCTTCTTTAGCCAACGTTTCGGACATCTTTGCAGTGTCCATCATCAGGGCAGATCCGGCAGATCTACCGGATCTGCCGGATCTGCCCTGATGATGGACACTGCAACGATGTCCAAAACGTTGGCTAAAGAAGGAGGTAGCGCAACACGGCATAACACTCCAAAAACAAATAACGAAAATTGAAAGAAATGTATTAAAATAATTACACAAACCCGCTAGACAAACCCTGCGTAGCCAAACAAACCATTCAAAACCTGGGATGTTTTTTAAAAGTATGATGAAAAGCGAATTTATTTTAGAGAATTTATTTTATAAGATTGGTACTTCCGACAAATGTCATATTTGATTGTCTCTTAGTTAAAAAAGGAAAATTCCGTATTATCCGTGCATCAAACTGCGACAACACGAACGTTCCGTGTTATCCGTGAGGTGGACTAACTGCATATTTACCCGCTAATTAACCATATTGTAATGCCTAGAAGAGGTGGGAGAATAAATTATTAAGATGAAAATAAATAAACTATGGACACGAAAAGATATGTAGCAACTTATAAATAAGTTTAGAATAATATCTTCCATCTGTCATCATGACATTTCCGCTTTTCAAAAATTTTAACCCTAAAAAGCCGAAATGTTTTTAATTTTTTTTTTTTTCTTAATTTTAAATTTAAAAATGCTTAAATTGAAAATCTTTATGTTTATTTGGGTTCTCTATGTGATGTAGGTTCACCAGTTTTCCGCTTGTACTACGAGTTTCCGGACACCGTGTATAATACTCAAACAGAAATTGTTTCAAAAGTGTTTTCAAAGTTCTTTTCTCGAAAATCGAATTATTTCCACCCACTTCTCACGGCGTGCTGCATCTTATGGTGCCCTGCAAAATTATTAATATAAAATACGTAAAAAAATATAATTACTTCCTAGATTATTCATTAATAAACTAAAATAAGTTTTAATGAAGTATGTTATATGAAGATTAAAACATAATTTTTATTAAGTATTTTAATATGGTTACCTCCATAGTAACTTATTCCATAAATTATGTATTCTCCCATTAATGTGGGAAAACCAAAACGACTTTTTAGTGGCAACACTGAACCTATATTAGAGTATTTGACATTTTATTTCATTTTCTGCTTTTTTAAATTAAATGTGAATATGTAAACAATAAACTTAGGTGTGGAAAGTAATTCCACTTGCTTTATTATGTTGAATCGCATTTTTTCGCGACGCATTTAACCATTTTGGTGATAGTTTTGATCGCGTATCGTCCGGCACAAGTCGGTCGGCGTCACAATGAACACTGGACTGACGTTAGCGGGGCATATGCTTCTGGACATATGTACAGTGGCAATGCTTTGGCGCGGTCATTAGTCATCTAGTATATATATATCAATGGTTTTATTCAAGTTAAATTATGATAATCGTATTTTGTAAATTGAAGTGTCAGAAAATAGTTTTTAGGTTATATTTTTATTCAAACTTCATTTTAGGCTTTTTATTTTGCAAGAACTTCTTCAAAGTTATGTTTTATTATAACGTAAGTATCTAATACATACATGTTGGTAAACGTATCAACGAAATTGACACTTTAAGATGTGCATGCAATGCATAAAATATCAGTTTTTTTGTCGTTCAGTTTTAGATATGAAAAGCAAACTTTAACATTTAAAAAAAAATACATTATTGAATGGAATGAGAAAAAGTGAAGTGACAGTTTAAAAAAAAAATTATTAAATACAATGACTGTGTTTTTTTAATTTTATATTTATTAATTTTTTTTCTATATTTTGATTAAAAGTATTTGTGGTAAGCTTTTTGTTATCAAATATTTTTCGTTTTTGAAGCTTAAAATATGTCGATTTTTAAATGCTAAAGTGTGTTTCAAATACAATAATCTAAAAGATAATTTTATCTAGTTTCTATTATGGTAATTTTTTTAAGACATCGTCAAAAATAAGAAATATATAGAACATTCAAAATACATTGAAAAAATTCCGAAATCCGATGATGAATTATTTTTATTAACTGTATATACAGCTGTTAAACTACCCCATCAGGCTGTGTAAACTATGTATATATCTTTCCATGAACAATTTTTTTAATTAGTAATGTTTTCACATCCGCGGCCGTTTGTCAATTGAATAAAATTTTTACTGGGTTTTTTAGTAAGGCTGAAAGAATATAAATTATAAGTTTTAAGATTTTCACGGCCAAAAGCATTTTCGTTATTTGTTTTTGGGGTGTTATGCCGTGTTGCGCTACCTCCTTCTTTAGCCAACGTTTCGGACATCGTTGCAGTGTCCATCATCAGGGCAGATCCGGCACACATCTACCGGATCTGCCGGATCTGCCCTGATGATGGACACTGCAACGATGTCCGAAACGTTGGCTAAAGAAGGAGGTAGCGCAACACGGCATAACACCCCAAAAACAAATAACGAAAATATAAATTATATAAAAAAAATTCTGATTACATTGAATTCAAAGATTTAAGAATGTCATGTAAAAAAATGTCTATGATCCGCTACCGTAACTATACAAATGAAATTCAAAACTCCATAATAAATTATGTTGGTTATTTTTGGAAATACTCGAAATCTCTCAAAGAAGATGATTCTGATTTCCCTAGTATTATGCACCTAAATGACAGCCATAGCAATTATACTGCTGGTATTGTTAACTTGTTTGCAATTTTTTTTAAAAGTGTTTATTCAACAGACTCAAGCAATGCTCCTGTTCCAACAACAATTCTAGATGAAACTATTGATATTTCACAGTGTACCATAAGTCTCTCTGATGTAATTACTAAAGTTAAATCCTTAGATATCCACAAATCTGCGGGACCAGATAATATACCTACAATATTTATCAAAGTAATTTCTCTCCAATTAACCAAACTTTTTAATCTATCATTATCCAGTGGAATTTTTCCCGATAAGTGGAAAGTTAGTTATTTGACTCCAATTTTCAAAAAGGGCGATAAAAGTGCAATTTCTAATTACAGACCAATATGCATTCAATCCACCATACCAAAACTCTTTGAAAGCCTAATACTTGACAAATTTTTTACACAAATAAAACCTGTGATATCACCTAACCAGTTTGGATTTATGCCAGGTAGAAGTCAGCTATCAAACTTAATTATTTATGAAAATTTTATAACCAGTGCTTTTAAAGAAAAAAAAAACAAGTAGACTCTGTCTATACCCTCTGATTTTAGTAGAGCTTTTGATTCCGTTTACCATAAATTCTCATTTGGAAATTAGAAAAACTTGGTATACGTAGTAATATATTAAACTGGTTTAAAAGCTATCTTACTGGAAGATAACAAATTGTTAGAATCCCTGTCGGAAAAAATGTATGCAACAAGTGGAGTTCCACAGGGTTCACACCTTGGCCCAATCTTATTTATCTTGTTTATAAATGATCTAACAAAAAAATTTCATGATGTATTTTTCTTACTTTTTGCTGATGACCTCAAAATGTTTAAAATTATTCAAAATATTTACCATCGCAACATTCTTCAAGATAATATCAACAAATTGTTAATTTGGTGTAATGAAAATAGATTTTACTTAAATATCTCAAAATGCCAAGTAGTTTTTCTCGAATAAAAAATCAAGTGATCTTTAATTACAACATTGATAACAATACTCACAAAACATTAACACAAATTAAACACTTAGGCATCACTTTTCAATCAAATCTTTCATTTGTTAACCACATAACAGAAATCTCTAACAAGGGCTTAAAAATGTTGAGATTTATAACTAGGCTAACAAGAAGTTTTAACAATATAAAGTGTATTAAACTGTTATATTTTGCATATGTTAGTAGTCAACTTGAGTACAATTCTCCCGCTTGGAACCCATATTATAATATACATGTACAAGCTGTTGAAAGAATACAAAACAAATTCCTACGTTTTCTAAATTTTAAAATGGGTATTCCAGCAATTATGTTGAACTAAAACACTATTTTAAATGAAATGAATATGCTCAAATTGTCAGACAGAAGAATTTTCACAGATTTGGTATTTCTGTATAAAATTCTAAATAATTTAGGTGATAGTTCTACATTGCTTGAATTGATAAGCTTCCGGATCCACTACGTAATACCAGAAGTCAGGATTTATTTCAGTGCAGAAATTCTGGAACTAACTACCATATATATTCCTCTTTGCCCAGAATACTAATGGAGGGAAATAATTATACCAAGTCAGTGGACATCTTCAATTTATCTTTAAACAAATACAAAATACTGTTACTGCGGCAGTTCAGTTAGGTACAATAAATACTATATATTTCGTTGCAAAATACCCATTTTATTTCTTTGTTAAAGAAATATATAGTATTTATATATTATTTAATCATAGTGTAACTTGTAAATTTCATACTTTTGTAAAAGCCCCGTAAAAGGGCGTAAATAAATAAATAAATAAATCAAAAGTAATGAATTCATAAACAAAAAATTTCTTGCCTGGGCTTTTAGGTTACAGTAAAGACGAGTCTCTTGCGACCTCCGCCACAAACGTTTGCCGTTACAATCCCTCAAATATTACTATCAACATTTTTTGTTTTCCGTCTCCTCCGTTTATTGAAACACGGTTGAAAGATTGGGGTGAAGTTCGCACGGTTCACACAGTTTGGTTGGTTGTCTGGGGTAAGGACCTGTCCACACGTACGCAATGAACACTTGACGTTTGGCGTTTAAATCAATGAATGCGTTCTGATGAAGAAGAGATGTCAGAGGTGGGGAACCTGAGGCCCGCTGAAAGAACCACAAAAATTATACAGAACGTGATCTTTTTTTTCACGGTGTTTTAGATAAATTTTTAAGATGTTATTACAAAATCGTTAAGTACCAGCTTTTAATGTTTAGATACAAATAAAAATGTGATACAACATCTCCTTTACTTATGTTTTAATTTGTTATTTTGAAACGATAGTGAAATTCCATCGGTACTTTGAACTTTCTTGTACGAGACAGTCCTGATATTTCATGATTGATGGCAACTCTACTTCGAGAATCTAAGGCTGTCTGTCATAAACATTTTTTATTTATTTATCTATATAAGGTATGTTTGCATTACATTATTCGATGCCTGTCTCACTAGGGTATACCTGTGTTGAGACAGGCGTAGAGGTACATAAATGAGTATCATACATAAGAATATTTAATTATAACATAAGAATATTTAAGGTACCTAAGATACATGCTGATTTATACAATTCAAACAGAAATATGATTTAAATTGAGGGTTAATACCATAAAGAGAGCATTATATAGGTGAAGGATGAGATGAATAGAGTAGTAATTCCTGTCGAATTTATATTATACATATAGGATTTTACTATTTTAAGTTCTTTAATAAGGGTAAGGACATACGTGAGATGGTAATTCTGTCTATTTGTAATCTATTTTACAGATGTTAGCAGTAGTGTGACATCCAATACTTATAATCCATTTCTTTATATCTTGTTTGTATTTAGTCATTGATTCCGTTTGTCTAATCGTTGCTGGAAGTGTATTGTGTAGTTTGCAAGCTATGTATTTAAAGTGTTTTTGTCCAAAGGTGGTTTTAGAAAAGGGAGTTTGGAGAAGTTCTTTATTTTTGGCTCGGGTGTTGTGTATCATTTGTGTTGGTTTGTATAGGATTTTGTTGTTTTTATGTAAATAAACTAAGATGGATTTTGCGTAGAGCTGTTTAATGTCCATAACGTTGAAAGTATTGAAGATCGTATCGGTGCTGGTAGTGAGAGGAAGTTTAAGAATTATTTTTATTATTAGTTTTTGTGCTTTAATGATGGGGTCGAGGGCATTAAAATAAGTGTTACCCGAAGCTAAAATTCCGTATTCGATGTGAGATTGGCACAGTGAGTAATACACTGTTTTTAAAAGTTGTAGGTTAAGGAAATTGCGCGTTTGTTTGAAAAAGTATATAGATTTGCGGATTTTATTTGTAGTGTTAAGTATATGTTGCTTCCAATTTAGGTGTGTATCAAAGGTTAATCCTAAATATTTGATCGTTGTTACTTGTTCTAGGCATGGGCAGTTGCAATACCGGTTCAGAGATGAGTTATTACATTCGTGTATTTTTAATTTTGGGTGTAGGTTTGGTTTTGTGATATTGGTGAGACTAGACAGTAAGTATTTTGTTTTCTGTACGTTAAGAGTTAATGTGTTAGAGTCAAGCCAATATTTAATTTTTTGAGTTCCTACCTCCGCTTTAGAATATACGGTAGGCCAATCTTTTGCTTGAAATAGTAGGACAGTGTCGTCGGCGAAACTGACAATAGTGGCATCGATATCTAGGTTACACAACTCGTTAATGTATATTAGGAATGTATATTATGTACATTATTATCTTGTCATCGTTACGGATGTAAAGGGGATAGTAAATCAATAAAATCTATTAACTATTAACTACGGCAACTACGAAGAAAAGAAAAATTGAAGCTGAGTGAAAGTGAAATCATTTGAAACTAAATTAAGGCAGTGGAAAGTGCAACTCGAAATGAATAACACGATGCATTTTTAAACACTGCAAGAACAAAAGCCTTCTACATCGTTTGAATATGCTGGTGAGTGCGCGAAATTAAGTGAGACATTGAATGAACGATTTAAGGACGTCAAAAGCAAGCAAACGGATTTGAACATATTTGCTACACCGTACAACGTGGAACCATCGAATGTGCTTGATAATCTGCTGCATGAAATTATTCAATTACAAAGCGATGATGAACGAAAAGCTAGATATAACAATCTCCCGCTGCTTGAGTTCCAGAAACGCTGCATAAGAAAT
Source organism: Limnephilus rhombicus (assembly GCA_929108145.2). Lineage (NCBI taxonomy): Eukaryota > Metazoa > Arthropoda > Insecta > Trichoptera > Limnephilidae > Limnephilus > Limnephilus rhombicus. Next base: position 13,426,033 of record OV815291.1, read on the forward strand.
GATGAGTTTCTAAATTTAAGGCGCTTGCCCTTAAACATGCATCTATTTTTTTAACAACTTACTGCTGTGAGCAGTTGTATTCAAGCCTTGCCAAAGAGAAGCTGTCCCAGCCATCACATTAGGGGTGACTTACATACTATATTGTAAGGTAAAGTTAATCTTGTGTTCACAATGCAAATTCCTGATGCGGATTTATCTGCAAACGCATTTCGAAGGAAACCGTTCTTGCGTTCCGACTGCAAAAAATCGAAGGAAAACCATTTTGATGTTCTAGGTGCAGTATTAATTAAAACTGGGCACTCACAATCTAATTCGCTCTAACGGTTAAACCAGTTTTGTATTAAAAATGCAATGAAAAAGTTCCAAGTGTGGTTTCGTATGCTTACGCAATTCGCAGAAACCCGTTTTTATTTTAACAGTGCAATTATAAAATTCTATTTTCGTTATTTGTTTTTGGGGTGTTATGCCGTGTTGCGCTACCTCCTTCTTTAGCCAACGTTTCGGACATCGTTGCAGTGTCCATCATCAGGGCAGATCCGGCAGATCCGGTAGATCTGCCGGATCTGCCCTGATGATGGACACTGCAACGATGTCCGAAACGTTGGCTAAAGAAGGAGGTAGCGCAACACGGCATAACACCCCAAAAACAAATAACGAAAATGCTTTTGGCCGTGAAAATCTTAAAACTTATCTATAAAATTCTAGTTGCTTTTATGCTGCCAGTATTGGAGATTCAGATCACCTTATAACTAAAACCAGTTCTGTGTTTAAAATGCAACGAAAAAAATCCTGATGGGGCTTCATTTTTTGACGCAATCCTCTTGTTAGAAGTGGATTTATAAAATTCTAGTTGCGTTCTTTACGCTGCCAGAATGGGAGGAAAGTCATTTTCATGTTTTAAGTGTAGTTTTAATTGCCCACGTATAAATTAACTTTATAATTAAAACCAGTTCTGGGTTAAGAATGCAACGAAAAAATTCCAGGTGGGGTTTAATCTTGCTAACGCGTTTCGTAAGAAACTATTCTGTTTGAAGTGTATGAAGTGCAGTTATAAATTTGTATTTGCATTTGTCCTGCCAGTATTGGAGACAATCAATTTCACGTTCTGAGTTTAGGTTTCATTCCCCGCTTACAGATTCACCATGTAATTAAAACCAGATCTGTGTTAAAAACTCATCAAAAACACGTCAGGTGTGATTTCATTTGCTGACGCATTTCTTGTGTTGAAAGTGCAGTTATAAAATTCTGGTTGTAGACTATGTGCCGCCAGAATTTTAGGAAAACCATTTGCATGTTCTGAGTGTAGCTATAACTAAACAGTGTGGGCAGTTATGTAACTGTTTTTTTATTAGGTTTAATAAAACTAGTTCTTTGGTTCGATGTGGCTCACCCCCCCCCCCCTAAACAGAAATCGGAGTGCGGCCCGCGGGTTAAAGTATGAACATCCAAATAGCCCGCGACGCTAAAAAAGCTCCCCACCCCTGCTCTATTCAATACACGCTATGAAATTGCACTATATAAGTATAATAAATACAAAACAATACAAGAACAACATGTCAACCTTCCAGAGACGAAATGGGCAAATAATTCACCGACTCCAGATATTTTCATATCAGAGTGTTCGGCTCGGTAGAACTCCTAATTTGACCTATAAATCCTGCGGATCCCTCGATATATATTTTAAAAATCTTTAGTAATCTTACATGTAACTATTTAAAATTACTAATTTTTGCATTTTTTTATATATAAATTCTTTGACAAATCTAAAACGCCTAAATTTTGAATGATAGAGCTAGGTATAATGCCAGTAGCCGAAATAACAAATGGTAATATTTTTATATTAGTTTTTAGTTTTTATATACATACACATGTAATATAATCATGAGTAATAAAACATGCAACATTGATTATAAAAACTGTAAAAAAACATATACAGGGTGTCCGGGGGTAAAGTGCATTAACTTTAGGAGGTGATTCTACATGATGGTACGAGTAAAATAGATTAACAATTTTTTCCAAAATTCCAACATTTTTTTCCCATACAAAAAGACGTACCTACTAAAAATCCTTAGTGTGAGGTACGATCTTACTTGGTGAGAGCCTACGGGGCGCCGGACTCGATTGTGATTGGTCCGTATCGTAACAGCGGAAAATAATAAATCCGGCCACACACGTCGGACTAATTTTATTTTTTTAACCTCAAAACTACCCCTAAAGTTGGAATTTCGAAAAAAGTTATTTTTCTTTTTTATTTGTACCATCACGTAGAATCACCTCCCGAAGTTAATGCACTTTACCCCCGGACACCCTGTATGTATAATGGTTTTTTTAATAATATTGAATAAAACAAAGGCGTAATTGTGTTTCTCTGTAAAAACAAAAGAAACAACATTTAAAGCCCTTATTTCCGGTTTATTTATAATATTAGAGAATATATTCAGGAATGTTTAATGAAATAATTCTGACAGTTTATTTTCATAGCTTCATTCATTTCGCTAACATCAAAGCTGTCAGCAGTGACATCTAGTGGGCCACCAACTAATTTGTCGGTAACGCGGCAAATACAAGCTTAAGTGGTTGAAGTGGTTTAAAACCACTTAAGCTCATAAGTGGTTTTCTTTACACGTGTATACAATATATAACCTTTACCAGAGTGCAATTACTCGTGTGTAAAGGGAAGAAGAAAAAGAAGTTTTAAAAATTAAAAATTAGAATACAAATATATACTTGCATAAATTAAATTTAATAATATCTATATTTATTAAATAAAAAGTAAATAAAAAAAAAAGTGTCAATTAAGTATTGTTAATCAACTGCCAATGCGACTCTAGGTAGCCAAACTATTTAAGATATCATTGTTTAGTCTATTTTTGAATTCATTATAGTCAGGTTCCAATCTCAGTTCCATTGCTAGTTGATTAAACCACATCACTCCATTGTATGAGTAGTAGTGTTGTGCAAAACTGGTAAGCATTAATGGCGTATTTAAGCGACCGACTGCGTTTTGCCTATTGCTCTCTACGAACCATGGCCTGGTGCGACTTCTTAGAATAGTCTTTGTGTATTTGAAGCAGCGTATTTTTTATATATGTATTTTTAGAGGTGAGGCTTGAAAGTCTTAAAAAAGTTGAGAGGTTGAATAATTTGATGGTTTCCTAGTAACAATTTTGATTATTAGTCTCTTTGGGAAATTTCCAGTGGCAAAATTGAGGTTTTGTAAGCTACTCCCCACGCAACGATACCGCATTGTAATAAGGAATGGGCTAGTGCGTAGTATATATTTTTAAGTTAAGTATGTTTCTTAAATTAATAAATATGTATACCTACGAGTTTTCTTAATCGATTTATAATATTGGTAATTTGAGTTTTCCACTTTATCTATTATTACACGCAAATATTTCATTTCTTTTTTATTTACTGTACATAGACAGTCATTATTTTGGCATGTTAATATTTTAGTGGCGCATTTTTTTAAAGAATTTTATTATTTAATGCGATAGGAGGTATTTTTTTCTTATTTATACTAAAAAGTATATTATAATAGAATTTTTCAATGTTTAATGTTAATAAATTTTTGTCGAACGATTCTTTTAAGGTATTGATAATATCAATACCTTAAAAGAATGGTTCGACAAAAAATGATATTATCATGATTAGCAGTTGTTTCAAGTTCATTCCATGAATTTGGTTGGAATATAATTGCAGTATCATCTGCATATGAAATAAGTTTTCCTGTTATTAGTAATTAAAGATCTTATTAGCATACAAGATGAATAGAAGAGGGTCAAAATCGTGCATTGTGGTATTCCAAAGTCGCCTGTGCTCGGTTTGCTTAGAAAGTTTTTATTTTTTTTATTTTTACGTATTGATCTCTATAGTTCAGGAAACTCTATCCACGTGTTAGCGTTATCAATATAATTCCGATTTCGTTAAGCTTGTATAGTAGTTTTTTTTTACTTATGCTGTCAAAAGATTTCCTTAGGTCTATGAAAATTGCAAGAGATTTTTTTCCTTTGTCCAGTGCTTCATATATTTTTGTTGTTAAATCTATGTTGCGTCCTGTGTGGTTATTTTTGCGCGAAATCAAAATTGTTGGTCACTCAATATTTTATTAATTCCAATAAAATTTTGTACTTACTTGCTTTTTTGCTACCTTTTCAAAAAAATTTGAGACATTTGATAATACTGATATTGGTCGGTAGTTATTAATTTCTTCAGTGTCACCTGTTTTATAAATCGGTGAAATAATAGTTTTTGTATATTGATGGAAAGATTCCTTTTTTAAGACTATTGTTTATAATATATGTAATAGGTTTTTCCAAATAAGTTAATAATAATAATAATATATCTTTATTGAACAAAAAAAAATGAAGATTTATAACTACAAAAACAAAAAGTACATCGTAAGTACAGTAAAAGTACAGTTTAAAAGTTGCATACGTACGAAAGTTAATATCAAAAAACAAAATACATATATACAGTAGGTAATTAAAGAATAGAGATTTATAATTATAAATTTAGGTTTCTCATAACCTGCCTCACTAGGCTAGCCTGTGTTGAGGCAGTAATTTTATGTCAATTTATTATACTGTGAACATACCTACACTTACATTAGAATAAAATCACACAATAGAATGGTTGCATTAATAATAACAATAACATTGGTACAATAATAACAGCATTGGTTCAATATTAATTTCGAATTTGGGTGAGTGCACCGGTAAATGCTCTATCATTATTTTTTATCCAAATTTTTATGTTTTTTTTGAAATTTTTTTGTGAATCACATTTTTTTATACTAATTGGAAGAATGTTGTAAAGTCTTGTTGCAAGGTATCTGAAGCTTCGTTGACCAAAAGTAGTATGAGTTATGGGAATTTGTAGTAAATATTTATTATTGTTTCGAGTACAGCGAGTGTTTAATCTTTTTTCATAGTATTTGTGTATATTTGTGTATAGATGAGTGAGGATTGTTTTTGCATATATCTGCCGAACGTCAAACACATTCATAATATTGAAGATTAAGTTGGAGTCTGTAATTAGAGGTAGTCTAAGAATTAATTTTATAATAGTTTTCTGTGCCTTTATGATTGGGTCCAGTGCTGATGCAGTACCGCCTCCCCATGCTATGATACCATACTCAATAATGGATTGACAGACTGCAAAATAAATCATTTTCAAGTGTTTTAAGTCGAGAAAGTTTCGTATCGTTCTGAAAAAGTGCATGGTTTTTCTTATTTTGTTAGCAATTATTTGAGTGTGAATATTCCATTTGAGATATGGATCAATTGTGAGGCCGAGATACTTCATCTGTGTAGTGCGCTCAATGTAGGGACACTGACAAGATTCATCGGAATTTAAACATGTGTGTATTCTAATAGAGGCGTCATCATGAGGTTGACCTGTTATATTTATGCTTGATGTGACATATTTAGTTTTCTCAGTGTTCAATGTGAGCGTATTTGTATCTAACCACTTTTTTATAATGTTTATATCCGTTTCAGCTTTTTTGTAAACAGCTTGCCAAGTGTCAGCTTCAAATAGTAAAACAGTGTCATCGGCAAAACTAACTATTTTTCCCTGAATGTTAAAGTTACATAAGTCGTTGATATATAAAAGGAACAAAGATGGTCCTAATATGCTACCTTGAGGTATCCCATAGTGAGTTGAGCACTGATTGCTAAGTGTGTTCATTATTTTCACTTGTTGCTTGCGGTCATCAAGGTAGCTCTTAAAAAAGTTAAGTTCGTTGCCTGTAATACCGATTATTTGAAGTTTGTTTAATAATTTACTGTGTGATATTGTATCAAAGGCTTTAGAGAGGTCTAAAAATATTGAAATACATTTTTTGCTTTTATCGAGGTTTTTCACAATGAGTTAAGATGTGTTTTTAGATTTTCAACAGTGATCCCATCGAAACCTGGTGCTGACTCAGTTTTTAGGTTTATAGTCTACATATAGTCTCAGAATGCCAAATTCTTTTAATCTCATTATATTATATTAACATTTGACATTATATTATAATTTTATTACCATATACTTTAATTATTATATTTTATTTAGGTATAATAATATTTTAAACTCGTGATTATGCTAGCTCATTGCAAATAATCACAAAAATCGGTTCCGTTTATTCTCCATACATGACCGCATCGCGCGGCTCCTGTCAAAAAAATAATTATTCCCCCGCCGCACAGTAGTTCCATTAAAGGAAAATAGCAAAAGACAAAAAGATTTTAATGATGTTTTTATTATTATGTTCTCATTGATAAAAAAATAAAAACAATACGCGCGATACGTGGCAACGTTATAAACACGACACTTTGGAGGTGCCAGTCGGACGCCCAGCGGCCAGTCGCATTCGGGTGTGTACGCTGTTCGGTCGTTAGTGGCGTTATTTGAAATTGGAGAGAAATTACGTTAAAACGAAAATTGAAGTATATGGTATGTTCTTTCAATTTTTTTTAAAGTATTTAATAATTGGCTTATTAAACATTACTTTTATTATTAATTGAAAAATTATAAAAACAGTGTTAATATTTACAATTTTTTTCCAAAGTTTGATTAAACTTTCAATTAATCGTACAAAATCGTGCCTCTGAACGAAATCGTTTTCATATAAAACCATTCTTTATCTATATTGTTTTATATAATTCGTCTGCGCTTACGTGCTCTTTTGTCTTTTACAGAGCCTGTTCCAACGATCTATCGTTCAGATATTTTGGAGATGTTAGAAGAGCAAAGCACTTCAAAGATGAATTGTGTTGCAACAAGAGAGTGTATTTACGAAGATATAAAAATTTTGTTAAAGAAAATTTTTTTCACAGGTTTCGAAGATAATATATTGAAGAAGAAAATCGGTTCATTTCTGTTACCATTTCACCAAAAATGGATTGATGTCAGAAGAAGTACGCTAAAATTCAAATCAAAAACACAAAATGGCGCAATGCAGTTTTTGTTCTTCCTATGTTATTGTGTGACGAGGGGCCACGTGGTGGGTCAGAAAAAGAATTTGATTTATGTTCCTCGAAAAGTAAAACCAGAAACATTAATTAAATGTCTTCTGAATTCCCGAAGACCACAAGAGCTCTCTCATGCTACTCAAACCAGGTTGAGGTCACATGGAAAGCGGGATGCTGCCAAAATTATTCATCAGGCGACGGACTTTTCACCTAAACGAGCTACAAAGATGAAACACATTATGAATAATAACAATTTTAAACCAATCCCGTATTCACCCCAGGAAGCTCTAGCTTATGAAGCTTAGTGAATTATCATTTAAGGGATCGTACCCATACTACGTGACCTGTTCGGGGGGGGGGGGGGGTCTTCAAAATACCATGCTTGGTACAAATGAGCAGCGGGGGGCTTAGGTTTTTGGTTACCGGGGAGGGGGGGGGGGTTCGAAAAGTTGGTCACGTAGTATGGGTACGTTCCCTAATAGTAGTGACGATAGTGACGATAGTGCTGATAGTGACTATAGTGACTCGATATAGTTCATAAAAAAAGTCATCTCTATACAGGTTATAATTTTTTTAAAGTAATTACTTAAAATAAAAACATTGGCGTGACTTTTTTGAACCATTCTCCATATACATTTTATTAATATTTTATTTTACTTTGACAATTCTGTAACAATGGTTAAAATAAATGTAAAAATTTTAAAGTATTTTTTTTATTATATTGTGATCCTTTTGCATCATATACCATGGAAAAATATTTTTGTCTAGCTAGATTGGGATTTGGGACCACTGTGCGCCGGCCGACCCCCGCCTGCCCCCGCCTGCCTTGCCGCTTCACCCGGGATGGGATGTTTATGAAATGTTTTCCGTCGAGCAAGGAAAGTTCGAAACACAACAAAAATTGTCAATATTTATCACGATAATAGTGATGTTTGGAGGATTGTTACGGTAAACGTTAATGGCGGAGCTCGCTGGAGACGGACCTTTACTTAGATTGAAATAATGTCTTGTATAATATTTTAATTAAATTATGTCTTGTACGTACATATACATCAAATATTATAGGGCTATTTAGTAGATTCTTCAGCCTGTTGAATGTGGGACTTGACGACCTTGAGAAAAAAGGACGTTCGGAAAAATCACATAAATTATTTCCAAGCTGTCAGAGAAACTACATACTTAAAATAAAAATCGTTCCTACGCTAATATTCAGTGCAAGGTATTCTAACCTTGTTCTTTACACATTTTTAATCTCATAACGGTTAAAATTGCTTTAAAAAATCCTAGGCTTTTGCAGGAGGACACCGGTTCCGCAAACACAGTTGACATGTTAATCATTACAAGCTGGTAACCGTGTACAATTTTTTTTAGAAGCCACCTCTGAGCCGAAGCCGGAATATACTCGTATATGAAAAACCAACTTGATTCTGTTCAAGTTTAAGCTAGCCATCCGATTGACAAACAGCAGTATATAGACGGATTGCTAAATCTAATGCACGGACGCCATCTTGACATGCTGAGTCTGCTCTAACGGAATTTCAATGTAGCCTGCTCAACAAAGATAACAACACTGATTCTCTGTGCCACGTTACATGAACGCAAAACTCTACAGTCACCCATTCACAGTTGAAGTTGGCTCCATGATGACGGATTGTTTCTTCATTCGAATTGACATAAGTCGGCTCGCGTGGAGAAGGAGCTACCAACATCTGATTTTACTCCTTCATAAGTGTTATTCTTTTCTACAGCCCCAACCTTCCGCCTCACAATACTGCCGAGCCAAGTTGCGATATAGTCCCCATGTCTTTACACCGAATAGACGAGGACGCTTTTAAGTTTGTACGAGTGATAGAGTTAGTCCACATACACAGTCCAATAGTCCTAATATTTCTTAGCTTATATTTAATGGTGAAGGTTCTTCTGGTTCGCTATATTAAAAATTATAATTTTTAAATTCCATTGAAACTCTTTCTTCTTTTCCTACCATTTATATTTGAATAAAAGCTTCAACATCGTGTTGCATTACAACCACCTCCAAGGCTGTATTTAATAATACTTATAATTATTTTTTGCCTTAATGTTAAATTAAATTATATACTACATAGCTGGTACCAGGCATGCGTTGCTATGCCATTTAATAAAGAAATGGTTTCTCCCTGTGGGTCCATTCCCATTCGTCCCGTTTACCTTCCGCCTCCCTTTCCTCTCCCGCGTCCCCTTCCTCTCTCACGTACCCACTCCGCCTCGTCCATTTTCCCTCTCCCCATTCCACTCCCCCCTTCCCCCGTACCACGAACCCCTCTCCCGAGTTACCCTCCCAGGTTCCCCTCCCCACAACCAGGTTTCCCTCCCCCCTTCCTCGAACCCTCTACCCAAGTTCCCCTCCCCCCTCCCGCATTCCATACATTCAGTCCCGGTACACTCAGTTTTCAAACAGCTCGCCTGCCACCTATTGCAATTATTTAAACAAATTTTATAATGCCAGAGCTCACAATTTGTTTTATACAAACCTTGTCCTGACAATAACGAACACAAAAAAAAGAATTATCCAATTTGGTGCAGTAGTTTGGAAGTTATGCGCGTACATTCATTTCGGCAATTCATTTTAATTTATGTAGATAGATAGATTATATTGAACAATATCATGCAAAACATAAATACATATAGAAGCATACAGTTGTAATAGATATTTGCTACATCTCTTGATAAACAAAAAAAAAGTTCAGTTTGGTCAAGCATTTTGCCATCAAATCCAAATTTTAATTTTGTATGAAAAGGGCAGTGTAGTCGTTCCTCATAATATATTATAGGTACTTGACCGATTAGCGCGAGTTAACTTATGTTGTTCTTGTAGTGTTAAAAAAATATACTTGTGGATAAATTATCCTTTATTATTTAATTACACAATACAACTTAAAATAAGTACAATTTCAAAGGGAACTATTATGTGAGCAATACGACAAGCAAGTGCTTGGATTCAATGCACAAAATAGATTAACTAGTGGAAGCTAGAGTCGGGGTTTATATAGTCCATGCTGGTGCGGTGAAGTGGGCGTCGTCTTCCTGTTTTCGGGCTGTATGTCAAGGGGTCAATATGTGATCCTGATAATGGGGTTGTTGTCCCGGTGCACGTGGATGCTTGGTATTTCGTAACTCGATCTTTTATTTTGGGACTGCTAGGCATGGTGGCCGCGTGCTGTTTCAAGTACATCTGAATGTTCGTTGGTTCGTCTATTAATGGTCTTCTCCGAGTAACCGTAGAAGGGTACGTGTTGGTATGTCGTTTCAGGGATTGTGATTAGAGTATATCATCCCGGTAATGGTCTTTGGCGGGATGCAGCTGTTACCCATAAACTAGTAAGGTTATTAGTTTATTTAGGCGAGATGAAGTGCTGGTTGTAGTGGGCGTACTGCTATGTCTTCCTGTAGGTGAGGGTCGTCTTAGGTGGTTAACTCTCCCCCCCTAAAATTGAAACTCATTCGCATTGTGAAGAGTTTATATCTTCTCCAAAGGATATATCCGATGGCCGTAATTATCAGGCAGCTGGTAAGTGCTGGTATGTGTATAGTTCTTTCAAATCCCGTCGTAGTGATAGGGATATCGAATTCTCTGCGTGGTTCTTGTATTTCGTCTACATGTAGGATGTGTAGTTTTAGTACATGTAATTCTTCCTTCGAATATGTAATGAGTAATGTTTCTTGGTTAACGATTCTTCCCATAGTGAAGGTTCTTCCTTGTATACTGCACTCGTCATTTGTTACAAGTACAGATTTGGAAATTACTACATTCTGCTGGTGTTGAGGGCATTGTGCTTGTAATGCTGTTGGTTCATTGCGAAATAGATACATCATGTTATCTCCGATGACATGTGTATATTCTTCTGGGCAAATAATCTGGCGTAGACTGCAGTTCTGTTCGCTGTGGTTTTCTAGTACGGTAGTCGTGCAGTCGTCGATGGAGTTGAGTTCTTTTTGCATATGCTGAGGCTGTCTGTAATAACTTGGCACTTGTGTGCGTTATACATCTGCTTTCCATCTCTCAATAATCGTCTCGGTAGGAGGTGGGGTTGGAAACATTTATTGTTAGTTTTGGAAATGATGGAAATTATTTCGGTATACATATAAACGATGCGTTCTACTAAAGTTAGAGAGAGAATAAAGTGCAAAGTTTGTTTAACTTAAATGAATTTAACTTGCAAAAAGCGTTGAATAGTATCAAAATCTTTAGAAGGTAGTTGTTCAGGGTTTACATGTGAAATGGATTCCATAAATACCTTTGGTTTTATAATACTAGGGTGGTACATTCCATGAGAGGCAAACGTGATAGCTTCTGTAATTCTTGTTATTAATTCGGTAATAGTTTCTGTCTGATAAATCAAATGTGTAATCAACAACTCTGTCTTATCTTCATAATGGTCATGGCTCATTTGTGACCAAAGTACCATTTGGTTATGTGAAATATTTTTTAGTTTTCCGTTATAATCCTCCAATGATCTTGAACTCAACGAGATTCTTTTTTCATTTATATTTTGGTTAGTTTCAATTCGTTGTACTAACTTATCTAAGTTTCCCGCAATCCCTTTAATTATTGTACCGAGTCCGTTTATTAGACCTCTTTTATTTCTATTTACAACTAAATTATCAATTATCTGATTATTATGATCTATTTAATATTTCAAACGTACTAATCATACATGTGGTAAAGTTACATTGTTAATTTTTATAAATTTATCATAATTAATTCCTAGTTGTTGCGATTGGTCAATTAGTTTAGATAAATCTAGGGTATGAATGACGTGCCACTGTCCTTCAACGGCTCGTGCATTTCCCAAAGGTGCGACGATGAAGTGCTCATTGTCCGCTAATTGGCGGATCCGTAGCGCTTGTGTCACGGCCGTCAGCCTGAAACAATTTAACACTGTCTTTGTGAATTGTTGTTAGGCCTCTCAAACTTTTATATTCGAGTACATTATGTGGTAATATTTTAGTAATCGTGAACGGTCCTTTGAATTTATTTTTATGTTAACCCCGTGCGGTAATCTTTATAAGTATTTGTTGTCCCACGGACATCTCTTGGGGCGTACGTGTTTTGTTTACTCGTTGGCGTGTTTTATTTTTTGTTTTATGCTGTAAATCATGTATTATTTTGTTTAGTTCTTTGCATTGATTTGCATGATCGGCTACGTAGTTTTGGGTTATCACACCATTAGGCTGTGGTGCTCGGTTCACATGGCAAAAGTGTATTTCATTTGGTGTATGCTTAGTTACACCATGTATATTATTATTATAAGCATTTAAGGCTAAATTAATTTGAGTTTCCGATGTGACGTTCGGTATTGCCGTGCGTATTAATCTCAGTATTTCTGTCAGAGTAGAGTGAAAGCGTTCTATATCGGCTTTTGATTGTGAATGACTGGTAGTAGTTACATGTGTTTTAATATTGTACGTTTCTAATAATTCTCGTGTCGTAGTGGACGTAAACGTGGTTTCGCGATCTAAATGTATTTCTTTCGGTATACCGATTAATGAAAATATTTTAACTAGTATTTCACATATTGCGACATTGTTGTCGACAGTGATTAAAGTACAAGATGCCCATTTAGAGAATCTATCAACAATGGTTAAGAATTTTTGACGTCCGAAATGATAAGTATCAATCTGCCATATTTCCATTGGACAATTAGGAGTAACAGTGGCTTCTAATGGGGCTGACGTGGGATGCCTCTCGTATTTAGAATTTTGACATATTATACATGTTTTTATAAAATCTTTTATTTTTGTCCGCATGTTATTAAAAAAGTGCGTCCGTTTTATTTTACCGAGTAGGGCATCTAGACCCATATGACGTTGGTTCTCGACATGCGTCGAACGAATTATTTATTTTTGTTCTTCTAAATTTATGGGTTCAATCTTAACATTTGTAAAACGTATTAATTTTAACGAGTTCTTATCAATATTTTTTCTGTAACATTCGCTTAAACACTCATATAATCTCTCATCATTTATAAGTACTGCATATTTATCTTTATCTAAACGTGTTTTAATCAATTTTAAAAATATCGCATCGGCATTTTCTAAAGGAATGCACCATACAAGGTCCGTACCTTTTTCCTTAGCTCTTAAACTATGCTTCTCAATATCGCATAGTTCAATAAAAATCCTATTCATACGCGAGGGTGGGTGTTCGTTACGAATTGGGATTCCACCCTCATGGTCATCCACATTGCTATGCACGGTGTCAGTGACACTCTGGGCACCCGAGGTGGCCTCTACCCGTAATGAATCATGCTCCTCACCGTCCTCACTATAATAAATTTCGACTCTTGAAAGTGCGTCAGCTACATGGTTATTACAACCTCGCTTATGTCTAATCGTATAATCATATTCCTGGAGTTTGAGTCTCCACCTAGTAAGTTTTGCATTGGGTTCCTTTAATTTGGTTAACCATACTAACGGTTGGTGATTCGTTTCTATGATAAAATGTTTACCATAAATATACGGACGAAATTGCTGGAGGGACCATATTATACCAAGCAATTCCTTTTCCGTCGTATTATATTTGGTTTCCGTTTTTGACAGTGTCCTAGAAATATAGGCAATAGGTTGAGTTTTTTGGCTCAACACAGCCCCCAGAGCAATGTTACTTGCGTCTGTGGTTACAGTGAATTCTTCATTGAAATCGGGATATTTTAATATTGGGGCATTCATAAGTAATTCTTTACATAGCCTAAAAGCATTTAAAAACTTTTCATCTTGGTTATTTATTTTTACTTTTTTTCGGGTGCATTCTGTGAGTGGTTTCGTCACTCTGCTTAAATTTGGGGCGAATTTACGGTAGTACCCAATTAGTCCTAGAAAAGATTTTATATCTTTGACTGTCTTTGGTAAGGGGAATTTTCGTATAGCATCAAGTTTGGCGGGATCGGGTTGCAATCCATCACCATTGAGAATATGACCTAGGAATTTAATTTCTTCCTTCACAAAATCACACTTATTGATATTTATTTTTAAGTTCGCTTCCCGCAGGGCGTTGAAAACTATTTCTAGGCGCCTGAGGTGTTCCTCTTCGTCGTTGGCATATACTATTACGTCATCTAAGTATACCAAACATATTTTTCCTATGTATTTGCGCAATACGTTATTCATCATAAGCTGAAATGAAGCAGGTGCATTTTTTAACCCGAATGGCATTCTAACAAATTCATAGTGCTGGTTAGGAATAGTGAATGCTGTCTTTTCAATGTCTTGATCAGACATTTTGATCTGGTGGTACCCACTTGTTAGATCTAAAGTTGAAAAGTATTTATTGCCATGTAACTGTGAAAAAATGTCTTCAATGTTTGGGAGGGGAAACTTGTCACTACGTGTCTGTTCGTTGAGTTTCCGATAGTCTATGACCATCCTCCACTTTTTTTATTCCTGATTGGTCGAGTTTTTTCTCGACTATATGAACAGGGCTTGCCCAAGGCGAATCACTTGGTCGGATGATTCCATCCTTCAGAAGTTGAGCGACTTGCCTTTCAACTTCAAGCCTCTGCTCATACGGTAACCGATAAGCGCGTTGATACACAGGCTCTTCTTTAATTAATTTTATTTCATGTTTTACATGAGGTGAGCAATTAGCTACCAGTTCCTCAGAAAACAAATCCCTATTTTTCTCCAATAACTCATCAAGTCTATTCATATCCATTACATGGAACAACTGAACTTGTCTGGTTGGAGTTTTTAAGATATTATTACAGTTATTTAAAATTAATGTTGCATTCATTAATTTCAACATGTCTATCCCCATTAACACTTCGTATTTGTGGGAAAAGTCAAAAATATAAAAACGCATTTCGGCATCATTATTGCCGAATACTTTTTTCCAAAATGGAGTCACGACGGTACCTCTATGGGTGGTCGTAGAGTGTGCTGGTTGTACAGTAAACTCTTCATTTATATATCTACAGTCACGAAACAATCTATTATATACATTTTTATTCATGAATGATTTGGAGCTTCCCGTATCAATCAGAATTTTTATATTTAATGGCGCTACTACATATGGTAGGCCATTATTAATATGGTTCAGGTGGATTAGGTTTCTCGGGGAGATTCTTGGTCTTCCCAAAAATCCGGCCGTTCCTGATCATTCCCGTCGGTATAAAATAGCTCCTGTGCCGTACGTCCATTGCCGAGGTCGATGACCGGGCCTTTAGGAGGTCGGGGCATTGGGGCCGTTCTCATACTGACATCACCGGCACGTGCCTGATGAGTATTAAAATTATTGTTATTATTTCCTTGCCACGGGCGGTTTTGTCCGTACTTATGCGTTTGGTTATTATTATGCCACGGTTTATTATTATAATTATTAAGATGATTATGATTAAAGTTATTATGAGGTTTGAACGAATTTTGCGTTTGCGGCGGAAAAAAGTTAGGGCGAGTAAAAGGTTTGTTTGATTAGTTTAGTCCTAGCCGCATGAAATTAGATGGCCCTGCTTGTGGAATCACAAGGTTTTGTTTAGACCGCTGATGGAGCTCGCCATGAGCCTCCAGCATTCTAATTTCTGTGCACAGGGCATCATAATTTTTTGTCAAGTTTGCGCACTTAATGTGCGTCGGCATTAGATTCAATAATGTATTTCTAGCCGTATCTTTGTATGGTTCCATCAATATGTGGGCACTAGGTCCTCCATATTGATCAGAAATTTTAATGTTAATTGAGAAAAGAATTTGATTGATTTCATGGATTGTTGAGGAGAAATCCCTTTGACCGCGGTTGAAGTTGATTAATTCGGTTTGTAATAACGTAACAGACTTATTGTCCCCACATTCGTTTTTCAGTGTTTCTAATATGGTTTCAATATTGTTATTATGATCGCACATGAGAATAACGTGAAGTGCTTTGCCACGTAATCTTGAGATTATTTTCTCAACATTGCTTGGCGTATTGCCGTTTCTAGCAATGTACCCCCTGGCTGATTTTATGAATAAGTTGATATCTTGGGGAGAGCCATTATACTCCAATATCGACTCTGCGTATTGGGGAGCGGGTCTCTCATTTGGCTGTGCCACTTTTCAAAAAAGTAGAAAAAAATAGAAATATACAAAGTGACTTTAAAAAATTTAGTTTTCTCTCTAACCTTTTGGATAAGGTAGGGAAGGGATCTATCGTACGTATGAGATAGACGATCAATTGAAAAATGTACTCACAGAAGTATTGATGCGACGATCTTCATTGCCAAGTTAACGAATTTGTGGTGTGTGGTCCTTTCGCGTTGAGATATTAAAATATCTAGGGAGTCCTAGTTTTGGCCAATTTTCAGACTTCCTCGAATTGACTCACGTGCTGGGCGCCAGTTAACTTTTGTTGTTCTTGTAGTGTTAAAAAAATATACCTGTGGATAAATTATCCTTCATTATTTAATTACACAATACAACTTAAAATAAGAACAAATTAAAAGGGAACTATTATGTGAGCAATACGACAAGCAAGTGCTTGGATTCAATGCACAAAATAGATTAACTAGTGGAAGCTAGAGTCGGGGTTTATATAGTCCATGCTGGTGCGCTGAAGTGGGCGTCGTCTTCCTGTTTTCGGGCTGCATGTCAAGGGGTCAATATGTGATCCTGATAATGGGGTTGTTGTCCCGGTGCACGTGGATGCTTGGTATTTCGTAACTCGATCTTTTATTTTGGGACTGCTAGGCATGGTGGCTGCGTGCTGTTTCAAGTACATCTGAATGTTCGTTGGTTCGTCTATTAATGGTCTTCTCCGAGTAACCGTAGAAGGGTACGTGTTGGTATGTCGTTTCAGGGATTGTGATTAGAGTATATCATCCCGGTAATGGTTTTGGCGGGTTGCAGCTGTTACCCATAAACTAGTAAGGTTATTAGTTTATTTAGGCGAGATGAAGTGCTGGTTGTAGTGGGCGTACTGCTATGTCTTCCTGTAGGTGAGGGTCGTCTTGGGTGGTTAACTCGCGAGAGTTACATTTGAGCAAAACACTGATAGTTTCTCACGCACAGATCAGTCAGATATGATGGTGACAGTCTGTTTAGTCTCCGATACCTTTTACTACGAAAAATCAAATAACATGAAAAAAGTAAGAATATAAAAATAATATTTATGCAAACGATTTATTTACCTGACCGCAGCACTTTTAATAAACACAAATTATGGAAATAATACTTCATTCCAAATTTATTACTACAACAAACAACATTACGACAGGGGAGAAGGTAAATGATGTTTTAAAATTCCATTTTAATTTAATCAAAGTTCAAAATCTCCTACTAAAAAATATGCCTTTTGCGCTTTTAGGATCTTGATTATTATTTACTGGATCATAAGCACTTTCAGGTACAGATTATGAAAATAACACTTCTTTTCGACATTTGCTATAAGAAACAACTATTTACACAACCAAATAGATTATTAAGTTCTTAGTTTAGGTTAAATAGGTAATGTATGCGTATTTAAATTCAATTTAAATTTGGGAGGCGGGAATGGGTACCGCCGCCCCGGGAACCTTTATTGGATAACCAACACCTCTGCCATAGGTCACCCCAAGTGGTTCGCTACGTTTGGTGATTTAGCAGGGGTGCCCGGGTTCACGGGGTGAGATTTGTCTAGGTCTTGGTGGCAGATGCATCTGCCCACCAACTGTATGGCAGGCCAGTTCGAGGGAGAATGGTTAAGGGAGTCTTTGAATTCTCTAGCCATACTCTATCGAAACATTACCTTGCACCGCAGTGGGAGGCTGTTGACCAGGACACACTGAACCCCAGATTCCTACCCACCCCTTAAGCCCTCTTCCTTCCCAGAACTCTCCTCTCATTCGTTTCCTTAAAAAAAAACCTCCACACAGCATCCCTAAGGATGGCACAGGCCCTGAGAGAAATTATTTTCCCAGGGCCTCCTGTGTGGAGCTCATGTAAAAAAAATGAGAGTTTTGCAAACTTCAATTCTTACTAATTATCCATAATGGCAGCAAAGGGATCATTTTGCAAGGAAAATTTTGAGCTTCGTATGAAAATGGAAATTTAATGAATCTTTCCAGACGTAAATAAAAAAGACTTGTAATAATTAAGTGGAATTGAAGTTGAACACATCTACAAAATGTCTCCAAAACGTGCTTCGGTCAGGATAATAAGTACCTTTATTCCCTTTGTCGCTTGGAATATTTGATTTTGCGACAGCACCTGTCGACGAAAAGAATATAATCGTTAAATATGTTTCTTCATTGTCTATGATCCATTATGGTTTACGCTACGTACAGTCATCGTCCCTTGCTTTTCATTTTGGAAAACGAAAATCATTCTGCTAATGTGATGGTAATAAGTTGCTTGTATTGCTAATAATAAACCAACTGTCATAATGTATGTCTTGCATATTGGAAACACAAGTGTTCATTGGAATTCGCAAATGAAAATTCTATGAAACGGCATTGTTTTTACCTCGCGTTATTGTTTGATGTAAAATGCTCGTAGCAATTATACATTTATACTTGCTCTTAATCAGAGGCGGATTACATGTTGAGAGCGCCCTAGGCAAGCACCTTATCGGCGCCCCTCCAGCGCAATAATTAATATATAAATTTTAACTATTACTTATACATTGTTAAGTCACTTCATTTCATCTGGGGTGGTGAACTTTTTTTATTGTAAAACACTTTTTTAATGCAGAGTCGTTTTATTTACAAACACTTTTGAGTAACAATGAAATCAACACTTTTTGTAACTAATTTTGGCCCGGACCCCGCCTGGGCAGTACAGGGAGTGTACTCTAAGTATTGATTAATGCGAGAGAGGGAAATATTTTGAATAGCACCCCTTTTATACTGCTAAAAACTGTAAAAATACCGTCTTTCAGACTATTAAAGATACGAGAATAACAAATAACAATGGTACTAGACCTACTGGGTCACGTGGTCTATTTTAGTTAGTCGGTAACACTAGCTTCCAAAATATTCATCCAGAGATCTCTAGCATTCATACTCTCATAATAAGCTAATCAAGATTACATCAATGTGTTTAACTACAGTATTTATCTCATAGATGTCACTATTCTTAACATACATAAAATAACTAATGCTGCGCTACGCGGCTCAACCCGGCGGCTTGGGAATTTTAGTATAAAATGTGTAAATCTGAATCACTGGCTATTTTTTTTTCGTACCAAGTTTCATCACAATCGGGTCAGTAGTTTTTTTGCATGAAGAAATAACATAATATACCTTTACACGCACACACTCATACACACTTTCGCAGTTATAATATTAGCATGGATAATAAATAGAACAATTTATGGTCATTTTTCGGGATTAGTGTCCATGGCTATTACGAATAATTTTTAGAAAAAAACTATAGATTCGCCCTAATCACTATAAAAGGAAACTTTTTGCATCACGGCTGGCGGAAAATAATGCATTTTAATTTTCAATGTCGTTAAATAAAATTTCCCTTCGCGAACCGATCTACGACAGCCCGCTCGCTGCCGCCCGCCATTTTGTCACTGTTATGTTGTTGGTATCCCTGACCTCACACAAACGAGAACTAGATACGATTGTAGCCGACTTCGTGGGATACATGATGGGCGCGTAATTATTAAAAACAGAATTAATAATATAATGTAAACGAACCTCTAATCAGGCACTGGAATGGAGACAGACCATTCAAATCCTGGGATGTTTTTTAAAATAAAGATAATATACACAAGCCCGCTACACAAACCCTGCGTAGCCAAACAAACCATTCAAAAACGTAGGCTGTTTTTTAAAAGTAAAGGTAACATACACAAGCATTATAAGGCGCGTAATTATGAAAAACAGATTTATAATGTTAACAAACCTCTATTCGTATATATTTATTATTACCATAAAATAACGATTGGCTATAAGTAACGTAAAATAAAAAAAAAACATGCGTATTAGGTAAGTACTAATGTATCCCACGAAGTCGGCTACAATCGTATGTAGTTCTCGTTGTGTGAGGTTAGGGATACCAACAACATAACAGTGTCAAAATGGCGGGCGGCAGCGGGCGGACTGTCGTAGATCGGTTCGCGAAGTGAAATTTTATTTAACGACATTGAAAATTAAAATGCATTATTTTCCGCCAGCCGTGATGCAAAAAGTTGCCTTTTATAGTGATTAAGGCGAATCTAAAGTTTTTTTCTAAAAATTATTCGTAATAGCCATGGAAACTAATCCCGAAAATTTACCTAATTTATAACCTTGTATTTGATAAATAAAAATTGAAGTTGTCAATTATAATTTCTTTAAAAATTGGTATCTACGAATCACATTTTTTTTTAAAAAATTATTCTTTGAATTGTTCGTTACATGAATTGGGGATTTTTCGACCACCATACTAGGCACATGCCTGTGTTGTGACCATTAATTAAAAAAATTCTAAATTTCTGCGTCTACATTTTTTTCTTGCAAAGTTGTCATCAAGATGACAATAAGTTTGATTCAATATGTATTGCTGACGAATTTAATCTTTTATCTGTCATGGTCGAGTGAAGATAATTTTTCACTCTCTTTAGACAGGAAAAATTCCAATCACCACTGCACTTGCTAACTGCCATCGATACGCACATTCTTAAGGCTATGTCAATGTCTGGGAAAATTGTTTAGAGTTATTTATTTTGAAAAAATAGGTTTTTGTCCGCTGTGGGTAAACATGAGATTTTTATGCCTCTTCGTAAACATGAATAGTCGCAGTAGAAACATGTAAATGGTTTTACATCTCTGAGATTAAGCAAATGATTTCTAAGAAGTTTCTTTGTACAACATGAATAATTGCAGTCGGGACATCAAAAAGGTTTTTGTCCAATGTGGGTTAACATGTGAGTTTGTAGATACCCTTTTGTAGCGCATGAATAATCGCAGTCGGGACATGAAAAAGGTTTTTAACCGCTGTGAGTGAGCAAGTGCAGTTTTAGTTTTTTTTTTCGAGAAGAAGAATAGTTGCAGTCAGAACATGAAAAAGTTTTTTCTCCACTGTGGATAAACATGTGAAGTCAGTACTTGAATTCCAGTCAGAACATCAAAGAGGTTTTTCTCTAATACGAATCAGCAAGTGAATTCTTAGGTATCCCTTTTGAGAACTCGAATAGTTGCAGTCGGGACATGAAAAAGGTTTTTCTTCACTATGAATCATACCGCCCCGCAGGGCCTAGCAGCAAAAATCTGCGGAGCGGGTTTCTAACTGCTAATGTAGGTATATTATTATGACCCTGTTAAATTGTGAATATTCAGAAGGAATAATAATTTCGATAAGTAATGTAATTAATATAATGCCGATAATAATTTACAATTTTTTTATAGCGCCGTTTAGTGATAAAATCACGTTAAGTGCACTTGGTGGATAGGATTAAAATGTACGCTTATTTGGTTAGGGCATCAAGAAGAGAAGATATGACGCGAAGGATATGTGAAAAAAGTCAAGGAAGTCCTGGCATGATCAAATAAACCAAATTTAGTTGAACCACGCCAAGAGACAGAATAACAGAATTGTACATACCAAACATTTTAAGGAGCGCACGTTTGAAAGTATCTCTTACCCCGTATAAGTTCTTCGATACTGTGCACCGCAACGCAACCATGAGATGATTTATGAATGCTATATATAAAGTGGCGCAAATGCTTTAAATTTTTATCACGAAATATCTTACAATTTTGATTCAATCAAATACAGTTTTTTTTTTCAGTTTCAGTGCCGGTGACCTGGGCATTTATTTTATTTTCATTGTGTACATAGATTTCTTTTACCCACCTCACTAGACAAAGTCTGTTCGGAGGCGGGTAAATAACAATTTTTATTTAGTGAAAAAGATATGTATCGAATTAGACACGGACATAAAAAGATAAAAATGTGGCGACACATCACAATCTTTTCGTCATCAGAAAGAACGTACGAGCAAACGAACGTTCATAAGAACGAACTAATATTCGCGCGGCGCCGGCACTTGCCTAGGTATCTACCTATGCCTGTGTACTTTGCTCGCCTGCCGTGGCCGTCTCGTCGATTAATAATATCGCTACCGCCTAGAAAGGTCTGGATTTTATAAGCCGCCTGAATATTCAGCACCGGGTATGTTCGAGTACCTTCCAGTGTACACATTGCCGGTGAATGGAAAATTACTCCACCGGTCGCGCTGGTATATAAAGCGACTGAACTCGGCGCTCGGGCAGTCAGTTTCTCTCTAACAGTCGGTCAACAGCTCATCATGTAACAGCACGCACACGAGAGCGCGGTGCATCTCCGCTCTCTCCAGGGCAGCTTCCCGAGGTCCATCACCACGTCTCAGCTCTAAGGCCCACCGTGTCTTCAGCTACGCAGAACAGCTACATCCGCGACTTACAAGGTTTGACGCCACCTTCAGTCCAGGGATCAGCTCACCATTTCATGGCACCCCGAAGCGCACTGTGCTTCGCTGCCATGGAAACACGCTCCGCCTCGCCAGGACTACCTGCTGGAGGCTCAGCTCACCGAGCCACTCACCGTTCATCTCCGCGACTCAAAGCGTCGAGCAATGGCCTGGAAGATAGGTCATCTCCACCGCCAAGGTGTTGAGCAACTCGCTGACCTTCACCACACCATCTCCATCTCCTCCGAGCTCCTGCAGCATATCATCTACGGCACTCCGCATTACATCATGTTACCGTTTTACCGACCTCGCTACGTAGCACAATAAACGAATGACTCACTCGACTGACGCCTTTTATTTCACGCCCCGTCTCTACCGACGCGGCCCGCTCCCTCAAAAATATAAAAAAAAAATAATGCAAGAAGACAAAATAAAAGATAAAACAAAATAAAAAAATATGCATATAAAAACAAATGCATATACACACATGCATACAAACATAATGTTGTTATAATACATTAAATCATGACATTTAAATTTTGTTTCTTTATACGTTTCCACAAAAAGATTGCATATGTAATTTAAAATTCACATGGAAATAAATGAAAATACAGTTGGTGCATGTTAATTAATTAATAAGAAAGTATAAATACAGTGGGAACATGATAATTAATGTGTGTTTTGATATTATATAATTTCGTGAGGAAATTATGTAGAATGTGTCTAATGTACTCGTGTTAGTTATTAAGGATGTTCGAATATCTGTTCTTTTCTTTTCAGTGAACCATAAAAAATCTTTTTAAAAGCCATAACATTCCAGTAGGTACTTTGAATTTTTTTTAAACAGACAAAAATAAACGGATAAAATTTTTTCGATCATTTATCTTATTAAAAGCACTTTAAGGTATATCTGAAAAAAAAAAACACAATTTTTCGATTTGTGAGACGGACTTGTTCCGGGCCATTCCGTAGTTGGGCGCCCCTTCGTAACCTCGCGCCCCCAGGCACGTGCCTACTTTGCCTTATGGATAATCCGCCACTGCTCTTACTCCAAATTATGGTTCTTTTAAATTTTATTAATTATTTCATTTTACTTTTATAGGTAATTTGGGATGTCTGAGTATATATAGCCAGTCAACGGTATCGGGAGTCACGTGTTTGTGCTCAGATGTCCTCCAGGAGACTTAAGATATAGACATTCATCTACGAAAAACCTTCGTGTGTGCAAACCATGTGGTGTATTATATTTAGTTGTAAACTCCCTTCAATAATCTTAGACTTCAAAATTAAAAACATCACGAAGCACGAAGAGAGAAGAATCGGGAAGCAAATGGAAACGGAACGGGAGAAACGAAAACCAACGTTCAATCAATTTTTAAAGTCCAACTTATCCCAGTGGCGTAGCGGGGGGGGGGCGGGGGGGAGGGGGGGCAGCCCGCCCCGGGCGGCACTTTTAAGGGGGGCGAAAATTTTTCACAAAAAATAATAATATTATCTTAGAAAAATTTAAACCATTTCAAATCATTGTTTGAAAATTTTCTACGATACTTTCGTTTACGAATCCAACTCTTTTTATTATTATTTATTAAAAACATCAATAAATATATTTTTTAATCTGTTCGCATATTATGAGAGTAATACTAATCAAAGCTGATAACTGTTTAGATTCACTCTTAATTAAAACCAGAATTGTGTTCAGAATATATTAACGAGTGAATTTCAGTTGCCTTACATTATCTGCTGATACATTTCGAAAGAGTCCATTATTTTATTCGAAGTACAGTTATAAAATTCTATTGCAGACTATGTGCGTGCTGCCAGAATCAAAGAGAAACCATGTTCATGTTCTCAGGGTAGTTTTAATTCGCCAAATACAGATTTAATTTAACCCTTCTGATCACAGGAGATGCAAATTGTTCCACACATTTAATTTTAAAATAAAATTATGAAATTATGTCCCACATATTTAATTTTAAAATTTGTGATTGCGATAAAAAAACGAGTAACAGTTTTATTACATTTTTTTTAAGAAAAGTGTTTCAAATTTTAAGTTTATTCTATTTTAGGTACTTTAATTCGAATATTCGCAGGCGTGTATTTTTGAGCCAATTCACATTTTAGAAATCAAAATTTTATTATTTAAAAACAATTATGTTCTAATAAGCACGCCGGAAAAATTACTTTATCTAGATTTTAGAACAATTTTGTTTTTTGCAAAAGGATAAAAAAAACAATAAAAAGGAACATTTAAAATGCATGGGAAGAACCGGAAATTTTGTGCGTAAACATTGACAGGCAAAAGTTAATAAATATTTTTTTTATTATTCGAAGGGTTAAATCAGTTTAAAATCATTTTTTCTTTGAATTGTGTCAGCAAATGAATCTCAATTATAAAATTCAGTTATAAATATTAAATGAATGAAGTTCGGTTATAAAATTCTAGTGTCATACTCTGTATGTGCTGCCAGAATCAAAGAAAAAGCAATTTAATGTTCTGAGTGTACTTTCAATTCGCCCGCATACAGACTTAATTCAAACCTATTTTGTGTTGAGAATGTATATTTCCAGTTGTGGATTCATCTGTTGAGACATTTCGAAGGAAAACATCATCTTATTTGAAGTTCAGTTACTTATATTATTCTATTTGCAGACTATGTATGTGCTGCCAGAATAAAAAAAAAAACATTTTCATGTTCTGGATGTAGTTTTAATTCGCCAGGTACAGATTTAAATTAAACCAGTACAAAATGTAAAATTCCAGTTAAATTCATCTGCTGACACATTTCGAAGGAAAATATTCTGTTATTCGATGTGCAGTTATAAAATTCTAGTTGCAGACTATTTATTTAATGCCAGAATCAAAGAAAAACCATTTTTATGTTCTAAGTGTAGTAATTCACCGCACACAAACTGGTTTTGTGTTCAGAATACAGCGATAAATTAAAAAAAAGAGTTGCATATTCATCGTGCATCGAGTGAAGCTTTACATATGAGTTACATAATGCTGTAAAATTCTGAGAAATTGTTTGTTGCGTGTGTAACTATTATTTGGAGACTCTAACGCAGTATCAATTAATCAACTTTGGAGTAGAATTTATAAACATCATTATCGTTGAAAAAATACTTTTCAGAGGTGATTATTAAAAAAAACCGGCTCGTATATAAATAGGTAGTACCCCCCCCCCTTCCAACCCGCCCCTAAATACCCAAATAAAGGGGCGGCGAAATTTTTCTCCACCCGGTGTTCTGAGTGTAGTTTTAGTTCACCACATACAGATTTAATTAACACCAGTTTTGTGTTCAGAATGTAAGTGCCGGCGGAATCAAAGAAACACCCTTTTCATGTTCTGAGTGTATTTTTAATTCACTACATACAGATTTAATTAAAACCAGTTTTGTGTTCAGAATGTAAGTGCCGGCGGAATTAAAGTAAAAACCATTTTCATGTTCTGAGTGTAGTTTTCATTAACCGCATACAGATGTAATTAAAACCAGTTTTGTGTTCAGAATATAACTGCCTCTAGAATCAAAGAAACACCATTTTTATGTTCTGAGTGTAGTTTTGGTACACCGCAAATTTAGTTTAATTTAAACCAGTTTTATGTAATCAATATAACAATAAATTGCCGATTCATCGTCTACCGAGTGAAGCTTTGCATTTGAGTTGCATTCCATACGTATGCGTGATGAAGATGCGAAACTCTATCACATAACAGCATACCATTCTCGATTTCTGAGAGCAGTTATATATGTAGTGAACGTATGTCTTGCAGTATGAAAGAGACATGCGTGTATGAGTGAGACAGCATGCGGAACGTATAAAAGGCGTGAATGTTGTCTACTCGTCCTCTCTTAGCATTTAGGCTTCCTACGACGCACCTCTGTACGACCTCGGAATAAACAGTAATAGTCTACCCACTTCTTATTATTGCCTCCCACTGAGATCACCATCAAGAGGAATCTGGATCCACCACAAGGAGTCCAGAGTAATGTAGATAACCGGCCACGGTCATCACATTTGGCGCAGCCGATAAAGGACGAAATTTAGGCAGCAGCAATCACATTTGGCGCGGTCGAAAAAAGTACCACGGGCAGCCAAATTGTTACATTGGGCGCGGTCGAAAAAGGAACCACGGGCAGCCAAATCATCACATTTGGCGCAGTCGGAAAAGGAACCACGAGCAGCCAAATTATCTCATTTGGGCAGCCGAAAAGGAACATAAAGGAAGGAAGCAAGAGCAGCAGAAGAAGCATCCTGGAAACATCAAGGCCCTGGAGGAGTATTCGCGTAAGGCGTGGATACAGCAGTTCCGGATCTTCAGGAGAAGAGCTAGGACCTGGTGCAGACCTCACGGAAGGCGCATAGAAGGAAGACTAGGGTTAAGGAGCGAGAGACGGTCCGCGGAAGGGCGAGATCGGAGCACCTTCAAGTCAACAGAGTCGTGAGTTGAGTGCTGTTTGTAATTTTTTCTGTTTTTTTTTTTAATTGATTGCATCTGTGTGGAAATGGAGGGAGGAAACTGCCCAGGTTTTGTCATTTGAGGGACAAGCTGGAGACATTCGTCATTCAGTACGAACAGTTCATCCTCGTCAATGATGACAAATTAAATTCGGTAGAGAAAAAGAGAGCGGTTTTAATATCTCATTTACACAGAGAGACAATAGATTTATTGATTGATTTGTGTTTTTCTAAAAAAATTACAGATTTTACGGTCGAAAATTTATTGTTATTACTAGAGAATCATGTAGGTATCAAAAGAAATGAGTTCAAGGAGCGCGAAATTTTTTTTGCTACGAAACAAAAAAGTACAGAATCTGTTAATAATTTTATAGCACGGTTAAGAAATCTCGTTAGATTTTGCAAATTCGAAGACAGACTTGAATATAATTTAAAAGATGTTTTTGTCACCGGTCTTCGAGTGGGGCGTATTGGAGAAATTATATGTAGAGGCTGAAAACTTTTCATTAAAAAAGGTTATAGAATGTGCTATTGCCATGGATTCGTTCGAGGTAATTAATAAGCAAATTAAAACGGAAAGTGAAGATATTGTTTTTAAAAATAGACAGAACAATTTGTCACAAAAACAAAATTCTGCGGGTAAACATTTTTCAAGACCTACGGACAAGAATGTTACATCGTTCAGAGCGAAATCAGCAGACCGAACGAAATGTAAACATTGTGGTAGTTATCACGAATCAGTAAATTGTAAATTGAAAGACGTGTTTTGTTATAAATGCAGAGGAAAAGGGCACATTAGTAAAATATGTCGCGGTTTAAATAATAAAAATATTTCTTCAGTGTTTGTTAATACGCAGGAACATAAAAAAATGTTTCGGATAAACTCAGTATATTGTGAACCAATATTGTGCAAAATATTAGTGAATAATGTGGAACTAAACGGGTTATTGGACACAGGAGCGGCAGTTTCGATTTTAACAGACAAAGATTATGTTAAACATTTCAAACAGTTGGATTTAAAATCAAAGGATTTAACCTTAACGGGTTACGCTAATTGTAAGTTGAATTTATTGGGTTGTATTTCATTATTAGTTGATTATAACGGTTATAGAGAAATGTTAGAATTTTGTGTAGTTAAAAAATGGATCAACTACGGTTCTAGGTCGTGACTTTATAAATAAATTTCATATTGGATTCACGGGGTTACAATCAATTTCATCCCAGGAGGGTAGTGAAATTTTTTCTCACAATGTATTGGAGAATGATATAAGTGACTTAGATAAAAGTGAATTACAATCAATTTCATCCCAGGAGGGTAGTGAAATTTTTTCTCACAGTGTATTTGAGAATGGTAGTAGTAAAGTGAATAAAAAAATTCGAAAATTCCAGGAGGTTTTTTCGGAGAAAGTGGGTAGTTTTAATAAAAGTAAAGTGCAATTAAAATTAAATAGGAATGTGGAACCAAAATTCTGCAATCCGAGGAACATAACTTTTGAATTTGGAAGGAAATTAAGGTCAAATTTAAACAATTTTTTACCGAGAGGGGGGAGAGATAAGTGTCAGGAAAATCAGAAATATTATTACAAGAGAAATAATAAACAATCCAAGGGATTTTCAGTTGATCAAAATGTAATGGTAAGGGATTTTAAGAATCAAAATAAGGATAAATGGGTACCAGGGAAGGTAAACAAACAATTAGGTAAAAAAGTTTATTTAATTGAGGTAAATTTATATGGTAAACTTATGTATTGGAAAAGGCATTTTGATCAGTTGTCTAAATTGTGTGTATCATGGGAAAAGAAACCCAGCAATCCTTATATCGCGTCTGAGGCGAAGAGACTGTCGTATGACGATTACGATGTCTCCAGCTTTGTGCCGGATGACAGACTAATGGGTGTTTCTCCTTCTCCTTCCAGCTCCAGTGATCCAGTGGCTTCCACGTCGGGAAATTGGAAGGACCGACTTCGACCACGGACACACAGATGAGTCAATGAAGACAGGACTCAGCTCTCGACTCTCGACGAGATTTTTATGCATAGCACAAAGGGTAACAATTATTACAAGCAATAATTGTCAGCCTGAAACACTCATTTACATTGAAAAATCTTCCGAGAAAAGATACTTGCCGCCAACGGGACTTGAACCCGTGTCCTTCCGATTGCCGGTCGAATGCTCTGACCACTGAGCTATGGCGGCTTCTCAAGTCCCGTTGTTCAAGTATCTTTTCTCGGAAGATTTTTCAATGTAAATGAGTGTTTCAGGCTGACAATTATTGCTTGTAATAATTGTTACCCTTTGTGCTATGCATAAAAATCTTGTCTAAACGTTAGTTTATAAATTAAAAAATAATAATTAATATTTAACAAGTTTAAGTATTTCCCCAATAAATGCAGACATAATTTGTCTCGACGCCACCTAGCGAGAGATTTAACACTAACAATGTCTTTCTCGCAAAAATAAAGTTGGTTGTTTTCAGGTGGGAAAAAATATAACAAGCAGTAATTGTTGAATGAAACACTAGTATATATTGAATTATTTGGCGGGTATTTGATAAGCCCCCATAGCTCGGTGGTCAGAGCATTCGACCGGCAATCGGAAGGACACGGGTTCAAGTCCCGTTGGCGGCGAGTATCTTTTCTCGGAAGATTTTTCAATGTAAATGAGTGTTTCAGGCTGACAATTATTGCTTGTAATAATTGTTATCCTTTGTGCTATGCATAAAAATCTTGTCTAAACGTTAGTTTATAAATTAAAAAATAATAATTAATATTTAACAAG
Organism: Limnephilus rhombicus; assembly: GCA_929108145.2. Taxonomy (NCBI): domain Eukaryota; kingdom Metazoa; phylum Arthropoda; class Insecta; order Trichoptera; family Limnephilidae; genus Limnephilus; species Limnephilus rhombicus. The sequence continues at coordinate 13,455,596 of OV815291.1, forward strand.
TTTAAGTATTTCCCCAATAAATGCAGACATAATTTGTCTCGACGCCACCTAGCGAGGGATTTAACACTAACAATGTCTTTCTCGCAAAAATAAAGTTGGTTGTTTTCAGGTGGGAAAAAATATAACAAGCAGTAATTGTTGAATGAAACACTAGTATATATTGAATTATTTGGCGGGTATTTGATAAGCCCCCATAGCTCAGTGGTCAGAGCATTCGACCTGCAATCGGAGGACACGGGTTCAAGTCCCGTTGGCGGCAAGTATCTTTTCTCGGAAGATTTTTCAATGTAAATGAGTGTTTCAGGCTGACAATTATTGCTTGTAATAATTGTTACCCTTTGTGCTATGCATAAAAATCTTGTCTAAACGTTAGTTTATAAATTAAAAAATAATAATTAATCATATAACTGTTTTTTCCTCATTACTCATTTTATTTACAGAAGGTTTCTTCGACTGGTCATAGCCGTTATTTTTATTTTTCTTTTACTAACACTATTATCTCTTTTTGATGTTACCTATTTCAGAAGAATTATTCCACGGGCTGCTACTTCTATTTATCTTTTGTATAATGTTAATGTAAGTACTTGCATACTGCTTACTAACCCCGTATGCATGGACATTGGAGGGTCTAGAGTCGTTCAAATAAATGTAGCTTCGTTCAAAAAAAGTAGAGTCTTGACGTGTGCGGTGAAGAAGGAAACCATATGTTTCCTTATAACGCCGTTGGGAAAGTGGTGGGTCCCATCCAACCCGGGAATGTGGAAAATCTTGTTCGCTGACTCCTCCAGGTTGCCCTTGCCTGAAGGTTGTATATCGGTCGACTAAGTAGATGACAAATTGTTTTTGGTCTCTGGGGACAGTAGGAGGAAAGTGGAATCTAAGGCTGAAGAAGGTTTACAAGTGATCCTCGAATGGGGACAGAGAAATAGACTGAACTTCGTTCCCCACAAGACCGTGGGCGTTCTCATGAAGGGCATGCTCAGCCGAGGCAGGAACCCCTTTATCAGAATGGGAGGCTCATCCATCCGATTTGCAGAAAACACCAGGTAATTAGGCGTAATTTTGGACAGATCTTCTTCATTCCTAGCCCACGTCAAGAACGTCTCCGACAGGGCCCAGGCCCTGTTTCAGAAACTGAGAAGACTCTCAACTGACGAATGGGGATTGCGCTCTCCGGCGATTCGCCTGCTGTACAGAGGGGTATATGTGTCCCAAGTCTCATATGCTGCCTCTGTGTGGGAGCATCGCTTGGATAACGTCTTCATAAACTCGGCTCTTAAACGGGGTCAGCGGACTCCCCTGTTGGCGCTCTTGGGCGCTTATAGGACTGTGGCCTCAGATGGATTACCGGTTCTGGCCGGCATTCTGCCGATTGACCTTGAAATTAGGGAAATATTGACCAAAAAAGAACATATTAGAGGCAGGGCTGCTGTCCACCTGGGAGTCAAGCTGACACCGGAAGGAGTCGTGGCCCTCCCTGGCTTGCTCAAAGCGATGTTCTAGGTACACTGAGAAATATATTAAACATCGAATCGGTAATGGCCGCATACTATGGTTATGTATATTCAACAATAAAATACGGAATTATCTTTTGGAGAAACTCAGTAAACGCCAAAGATGTTTTTATCATCCAAAAAAGATGTATAAGAAAAATGACAAACTATGCTAATCGGGATTCATGTAGACCTATATTTAAAAATTTGAAAATTCTTACAGCCACCGACATATATATAATGGAGTTATGCATGTTAGTGCGATCATCTCCAGAAAATTTTCCACAAAAAAACTCTACACATAAACACGCTACAAGGTTTACATAAAATTTATTTATACCAAAAGCAAACAAAACAATTTTCCAAAAAGGTCCCTTTTACATGGCCATTAAAGTATACAACAACCTTCCACATGATATTAAACAAATACAAGATACACTCAGATTTAAGTCATCACTAAAAATATTCCTTCTGAACAGGTCTCATTACACATTAACAGCCTTACTAAAAAACCCCGTGAAAATTTTATTCAATTGACAAACGGCCGCGGATGTGAAAACATTACTAATTAAAAAATTGTTCATTGAAAGAAATACACATTGTTTACACGGCCTGAGAGGGTAGTTTATCTCTGTTTTAACGATTGATGTCCGAAGGAAATTTGGAATTTTTTCAACGTATTTTAAATGTCTTGTATGTTTCTTATTTTTGAAGATGTCGTAAAAACAAATACCTTTATAGAAATTAGATAGAATTGCCTTTTAGATTTTTGTATATGAAATATACGATCGTTTTTGAAAATTGCAGTATTTTAAGTTTCAACATGAAAAAATTTGAAAAAAACAGCTGACTGTAAACATATTCTATTAAATGGTCGAAAAATTCAAAATTTAAAAAATACACACCTCTTACTTTATGAATTTGGAAGAAAACTATCACTTCACTTTTTATCTCGTTCATACAATTAAAAAGGATTAAAAAATACAATAATAATTCCGAAAAAATAACTGAAAAAATCTGACATCTTGGATTCATTTTTACGCAATAAATACGTCGATTTCTCGAATTTGTTTTTATTTACACATGCATGAGGCTTTTACATTATTAAATAATATTACTTTTATGGAAGTTTTATTAAATTCACGCAGAAAAGTCGTTAAAAAAATTAAATTTCAGAAGTAACCTAAAACCTATCTTTAACGAAACTAAATAATCAACAAAACAATATTTATAGGACTAAAACTGAAAAAAAGTAACGCCAGCATTGGTAATTATGTTGAATTACACTAATATCACAGTTAATTGATCATTTAAACTTTAAACGATAATTATCTTCAAAAACATAAAAATTAACTGCAAATACAACTGAACATTGTCAAACATTGTTTTACCGCGAAGTTTATAAAACAAGATGGCCGCGCGCCTGCGCAGATCTATGTGAGATTCAAGGGGACCAACATAAAAATCATAAAATACGTGATTGTGTTATTAGTAAAGACGTAAAAACACAGTGCACCGCGCAAGCAACAAATATGCAGTTGACCGCTCGTTAAGGCGTTTTGTTATTAGTAAGGCTGTAAGTGAATACGTCACATAGGTACAACAGTTTTTATATAATAAATTAAAACAAATTCACTTTGTATTACACCACTTTTATATTTACACTAGTGGACTTAAGTATGGACACTTTTCGTAAATATCTTATATTTGATGTTCATTCGCTCTTTTTTAAATCACATTGGGGTTTAAGTATAATTTTGTTAGCTAATTGATTCAACAACATATTATACTGTTATATTTTGAATAGATTTATATGTTTTTTTTTTAAATAACAAAAATGGCAAAACACTAATTTTTCATGAATTACGAAGATTTTGCATAATATTTCAAATTAGCATTTGACATTAGTATTTCGTTGGAAATTCTTTAAGTTTAATAACATCATAAAGTCTTCTGGGCATGGAGTCCACAAAACGTCACTAATTTTTAGGTTTGATGACATGTAACCATTTTTGAAAAAAATATTTAAATTATTTCTCTTTTATTGCTGGATTTGCGACTTGAAACCAGTATTTTCATTCTAGACCAGAGATTTTCAATGGAATTCAAGTCAAGATGGTCCCCTGGCCAAGGTAGAACAACAATATGGAGGTTCTGTAAGCATTTCATGCTCGTTTTGCTATGTGGCATGGGGGTTCATGCTGCTGGAAATTGCATTTACCACGGTTCCCCTTGAACAAATCATTGTGCTGAGCAATAACTTTGGTTCCAGAATCAGATTTTAAAACTATCCTTAAAACTATCCTTTATCATGCAAGCCTACACCATTATAGTCAGAGGAAGTTTCATTGTCGCAGTAGTGCATTCTGATATCACATCTTCAACTTGATGGCAACGAACAAATCTGGTTCCATCACTCTCAAAAGTGAAAAATTTGGTCTCAACACTCCATATAACCTTTGCCCAGTCTTCTGAGGTCCATTCCTTAATTGTTACAGCCCATTTCGGCCGTTTATGCCTCTGTTTCATGTTTTGGTAGACTTTCATTATTCTTGCCTAATTTCTTCCTAAATGTCATATCAGTAATATCGAGTCCAGCAGATTTAACGACATTATTAGTATCTTTGGATGTTTGACGATGGTTCCGCAGGGCAAGGCAACACATGCTCCTTTTATTTTGTGGCGTAACCTTTGGATTTTGGACGATTTTCGGACTGTTTTTGTAGTTTTAGACTCCTTGCAGCGTTGGCAAACCTTTCTTACTCGAGACTTGGTAGCTCATCCATCCAATATTTTTGCAATTTATTAGTATATGTAGCCTTCTTCACGAAGTGCAACAGCTCTGCTTCTCTTTGGGCGACCAATCGGCAAGTTTTGGCACCTTAATAGCCATTTTTATAATATTTATTAAAAAAAAAACAATATCACTTTTCTTTAATGGATGACTGACTAACACGGATATAAAACTTAATCGTGTTGCATCTTAAAGTGACCTGATTAGAGCACACAACGATCTTCCGCAATTTGTGGTTGGTTTAGACAGAAGGCGAGACATTGTAGGGTTGCCAAAACTCGAAAACATTATTCTCAAAAATTGGTTGTTTTAAAGGCATTTGCTCCCATTTCTCATAAAGAGTGATAAGAATTTTGAATCACCATATATCATATCGTATGGTACTTTTATTAATCAACTATAGGACAAGGAACACGAAAAAAAACTTAGAAGGGTTCCGTAACAGAATAAGTTATTTTTTTATAAGGCAAACGACAAGATACAAGACATCTCGAAAAGTGTCCATACTTGAGTCCACTAGTGTATATTTCATTTGTGTTCATATCTGTATGACATGTTAGGTTAACTGGAAGAAATAGGATATAGGTACCTATAAGTTATAGCTTTTGTACTAAATGTAAATTTTCAATAAATGATTTTGATTTTGATGCGCGAAAGAACGCTGAGTGTATGGCAAGAGCGATGGGATAGGTCGACGAAGGGCAGATGGACTTTCTCCTTTTTCCCTTCAGTTAAATTCAGAATGGAAGGGGCATACATTAAACTAGATCACTATGTGACGCAGATGCTCTCTGGGCATGGGGAATTCAGGGGTCGGCTTCATAGCTTGACCCTCTCTCCTCACCCAAACTGCGCATGTGGTGATACTAACCAGGACGCCAGGCACATTCTGTGGCACTGCGAGTTGATGAAGGAAGCACGAGAGGAAATGTTGGATGGCTTGTGCGGAATAACAAGACCAGCGTAGAATGCTGACCTTGTGTCGAACAAAGAGAATTTCGAATGCTTGAAAAAGTTTGTCAAGTCCTGAATAGAGAGATGGCCTGTACTTAGAGTCGCCGACCTAGACTAAATTCATCTTTGTTTTAGGTGCCACACGTATTTCTCCCATCTTCTTCGGTCCTCTATTACTCTTTAGTTAGTGAATATGCTTTGAACTATCTATAATATAACTTATGTGGCCTATAAATTACTGATTACATTTGACTATTTTTTTTCTGGTCTCTGCTAACAAAGATTTAAGTTGTAATATTTAAATAAATGAAGACAATATAAGCGAAACTCAATCGAAAATCTGAAAACAGAAAAATCAGAAAAACATATTGATACCTCTGGGACTCGAACCCAGGACCTCTTGCTTTACGGGCAAACGCGCTAACCACTGCACCACGGTGTCGATATGAAATTCGATCATGTTTAACTGTACCATACTTCGACTAAGAACCACCTACATTATCTTCATTTTCTTTAACGCATATATTATTGGCAACTATCTTTATGTATGATTGCAAGATTCAAACCCGAACTAAATGCACTCTGGATAGTGTCTGGATAAATATTTATCCATTTTATTTTATATGCGACATCTATCGACTTTTCTGCAAGTCTAAGATGAATATATTTTTTATTTTAACTTTATGAGTCATTTTTTTATTTTAACTTTATAAGCGAAACTCAATCGAAAATCTGGAAACAGAAAAATCAGAAAAACATATTGACACCTCTGGGACTCGAACCCAGGACCTCTTGCTTTCCGGGCAAACGCGCTAACCACTGCGCCACGGTGTCGATATGAAATTCGGTCATGTTTAACTGTACCATACTTCGACTAAGAACCACCTACATTATCTTCATTTTCTTTAACGCATATATTATTGGCAACTATCTTTATGTATATTTAAATATTACAATTTGAGATTTTACTCATAAAGTTAAAATAAAAAATAAAAAAATATTCATCCTTCATTCATTCTTCATTTATTTAAATATTACAATTTGAGATTTTACTCATAAAGTTAAAATAAAATATTATTGGCAACTATCTTTATGTATATTTAAATATTACAATTTGAGATTTTACTCATAAAGTTAAAATAAAAAATAAAAAAATATTCATCCTAGACATCCTAGAAAAGTCGATAGATGTCGCATATAAAATAAAATGGATAAATATTTATCCAGACACTATCCAGAGTGCATTTAGTTCGGCTTTGAATCTTGCAATCATACATAAAGATAGTTGCCAATAATATATGCGTTAAAGAAAATGAAGATAATGTAGGTGGTTCTTAGTCGAAGTATGGTACAGTTAAACATGACCGAATTTCATATCGACACCGTGGCGCAGTGGTTAGCGCGTTTGCCCGGAAAGCAAGAGGTCCTGGGTTCGAGTCCCAGAGGTGTCAATATGTTTTTCTGATTTTTCTGTTTCCAGATTTTCGATTGAGTTTCGCTTATATTGTCTTCATTTATTTAAATATTACAATTTGAGATTTTACTCATAAAGTTAAAAAAAAAAAAAAAAAAAGATTTAAGTTTTTACCTCGACAGGTCATGTTGGTGTTGGTGAGCGATATTGGTGATGACACTATCGCTCGATACATTATCACTCTGAACTGATTCTGTAATTATGTTTCACATGTATAAATGCTCTTATTATTTTCTATTTTTTTTATTAGTTTTGGTTTCCATTCTTTGGTGGCGCAACTGAACTGAACATGTTATGTATCGTCGTTCCCCCATAGAAAGGGGGTGGGATAGACCCTGTCCATGCACATTGCCAGGCGAAGACACACCGGAGCGGTCTTCCCGCGATTCGCCCGCGCCTCCCCCATCGTCATGAGTAGGCCTGAGGCGTAACCGCGCGGTCTCGATGTCCTTCCGTCCCCCCTCCGGTAACCCGACGCTTATCTTTTCCTCAAGGTCTTCAAAATCTTCCCCTTCTCTCCCAAGTGCATTTCTTCGAGGCAAAATCGGGGAACCGGCTAAAGGGCGCGGACTTCGAGCATCGTCTGCGATTGGGCTGATAGCTATACGCATTCTCATTGGGACTGCCCGGTGGTCAATGGAATACTTTCTCTGGCTTTTCTTTTTATATATTTTATTTTCTTTCCGCTATTATAGTAATAACTTACATTATAACATAATCATATAACTGTTTTTTCCTCATTACTTATTTTATTTACAGAAGGTTTCTTCGACTGGTCATAGCCGTTATTTTTATTTTTCTTTTGCTAACACTATTTTCTCTTTTTGATGTTACATATTTCAGAAGAATTATTCCACGGGCTGCTACTTCTATTTATCTTTTGTATATTGTTAATTTAAGTACTGGCATACTGCTAATTAACCCCGTATGCATGGACATTGGAAGGTCTAGAGTCGTTCAATAAATGTAGCTTCGTTAGAGTCTTGACGTGTGCGGTGAAGGAGGAAACCATATGTTTCCTTATAACGCCGTTGGGAAAGTGGTGGGTCCCCTCCAACCCGGGAATGTTTGTCTTTCTTCTTAAAAATTAAAATGTTAGGCTCGCATTTGGCATGTTTCCCGATTGTGCACTGGTGCCGAAGAAATCAACGACGCTAGTTCCTCGGAGCATCTTTCATTGAAATACCGGTAGAACAAAGACACCACCCGACACGCTTGCGCTCTAAAGATTTCAATTCGTTCGTTAAGCTAGGAGAATCTATCAAACGGATTTAAAAAAAAAAAAAATTTGATAATGTTATATCAAGTTTTGCAGGTATTTTAGTATGTATTTTTGTTACAGCTGTTTTGGTTTACTTTAATGTCCAGCAAATTGGTTTAACGGGTAAAAAAAAATAATTTAGTCATCTTCAAAAATAGCATTTCAAATGGTATAAATAAAGCGTCTTAAGTGGGGTAACCACAGTTTGAAAATGATCTTGTAAACCGAAACAACCGTAACCAAAATACATACATAAATACTTGCAGAACTTTACACAACATTTTAAAATTTAATTATAACTCAATTTAAAAAAAAAAATAATGGAGCTCTATGAATTTTAGTTGACGTTGGACCATTCAGATTGACTTCATTCTACCGTTCAATTGATTCATTGACTAGAAAAATCTCTAACGTCTATTCTTTATTACTAAATGATATATAATATACAATGAGATATATATATATATATATATATATATATATATATATATATATATATAATATATAATGCGTGGTGGAAATCTCAAAGTAAAAACAGGGTAATTTTGCCAAACACAGGGTAAAAAAACAGGGTAATTTTGTAGCATTGTTTTGAAACATTGAACTCGAATTCGTAGTTTTAGTACGCAACTGTCACGCGTTGCATAAGGTCAGTAAAATAGTATTAAGTAAGTAAAATGGTATCAAAAAGCACCAAAATGCCCTCGTGTAAGATGAGACATTGTTTCCAATCCACAGCAAACACTAGTAAAAGCCAAAGAATAAAATTTAATTCGTAAATACATGCAAATTATTTAGTACACAAAAAAATTCGATAAATCGATTGTTTCCCGAAGTATGTTAGCACCAATAGAGAAAATGGCAATCTAGGTCGTCTCATATAGCATTCAGTATTTTTTGTCTAAGGGTAAGCGAGTGAGCAAATCTTGGCATGAATTAAGAATTAACTGAAAACACAAGCGTGTTTCTTACCTGCCAAATTCTATCTTGAGTTTGTGATATAATGGCGACAATATATACGTAAGTATATATTATTATATACAACGTCATTGATAATGTAAAGAAGATAAAAATAAAAGTGCATTGAACTATTCAGATGAACTAAATGCACTTAAAATAATTTATTGAAACTTTGAACTGCATTTGCTAAAAATCGAAAATTTTGACATTTAATCTTTTAGCATTAAGCCATTGATGTTGCGAAGGCTGTAAAACCTGATCAATCAATGAAAGCAAAATATTCTCACAATAAACAAGCGCATATTAAGGAACTTAAGTTTTACATAGTCAATATAAGAAGAACTTACTTACAAGGAGAAGCGCGGCGATCAATTCCAAAGCGTTGAACAAACGTCACTAGAAAAGAAGTGCTTGAATTTTAAGATCTTTCTGATGAAATTGTAATGGTTAATGAAATAATCTCAAATTGAATACATTTAATACAATAATTATTGTGTGGTTTATACACAATATTACTTCGAACGGCGGAACCCGATCTGGTTTCTAGGTTAGGAAGTAAAAAGACGCCAAAAATTGACACATAACCGTTAACCGTAGACAACGGAAGATTAAAGAAAATAATCTTGAAAGTAAGCACCGGACATTTCCCGCGGGAATATTGCAACATCAATCAGGATAAGCTTCAAAGCTGAAAGAAACGGGGAAAAAAAGGTGCAAATCTGAAGGAAGATTCTTTTGTTGATTATAATGGGCTGTTTTCAGGCGGTCTTCCTTTCATGAATATGGGTGCGATGTCTATTGCAGTTTTTGGAATACGGACTGTCATTTCGATTCGTTTGAATACCGCCTAGACGCACATTTTTCGATTGATTGTTTTTTTCTGCTTCAAAAGTAAAAGTAATTACAAGAAAAATAATGATTTTTTATGGCGAGACAAAATATTGACAAACACATGATACACCCGCGCCTTACGGCGGGTTCAAACTAAAACTACTAAACTTAAAATAAGGAGGAACAATTAAAAAAGCTACTGATTTACGAAACGACACATTTATTACATTAGGACACAAAAGGCAGGTGTTAATTTTTAATCTAGGGTTAGTCTTATACTAGGTACTTAGTTAATTAGTCTTAAAATTAGAAAGTCTGTTTGCTTAATTCTACGGAAAAGTCTTTATGTAATTGTTCAGAATCTAATCACTTCGGTGGTTAAATTAAATAAAATGTTCAGTCACTTCCCTTTGGTTGCTGATGATGGAGTCTCCGCGTAAGCACACAGTCACTAGGCACTTTAACCCTTCGAATAATAAGAAAATAATTTTCTGTCAAATTTTGCCTATCAAGGTTTGCGCGCAAAATTCCTGGTTCTTCCCATGCATTTTAAATGTTCCTATTTATTGGTTTTTTTTAACGCTTTTGCAAAAACGAAAATTGTTCTAAAATCAAGATAAAATAATCTTTCCGGTGTGTTTATTAGAAATCAACATTTTTGTTTCTAAATATTAAAATTTTAATATTGGAAATTTAAATTGGTCAAAAAATACATACCTGCGAATATTTGAATTAAAGTAATTAAAATAGAATAAACTTAAAATTTAAAATACAGACTCCTTTTCTAAATAAAATTTTAAATAAAACTGTCACCTCACTTTTTATCACTTTCATACAATTTTATTTTTAAATTAAATGTGTGATACGTCACAAATTGGCGAAAAATTAAACCGTCACTTTTGATCGGGTTTGTAAAATATCCGAAAAACCTAGCTCATATAATTCTAAGACAATAAGAAGCATTATTTCATTCCGTTTCTAACATAAAAGAAATCACAAATATGCGCAAGACAGGAAGATAGATATCTAATTTTTAATAATGCACTGTCGCTCTGGGACAATCTGGGTCTCCTGTTATTATAACGGCATATGATGTTTTGGGACAACTTGGGTCTCCTGTGATTAGACGGGTTAAACTTAAGTTCTATTTTTTTCACTTGTTATTGCACAGGTAGAGTCGCGAGAGTTCTTTGTTGTGAAAATTTGTGCACAGTGGAACTTGCGCAAATTCCTGGTCGGAATATTTCACGGTCACTTGGTTGGACTTTCTGGCGGAAGTTCACGAACTTATCGGCGGTTCCTGGTTGAAATCCGCGAGCGTGTCTGTTAATTTCCCTGGTCGGGAAATTGCGCGCGGTCGCGTGTAGTTTGGAGAGCGTTTGCAGAGCCCTGGGCGGGTTGCAAAAAACACTATCAATTTTTTATCCCTGGTCGGGACACTCCGTTAGCGAAGTGGAGTACCAACCCCTAGGCCGGGCATTGAAGTACCCACCACTGTCACACCCCGGTATAGGCAACTTATGGTCGCCCCTTCGGAGTTCTCGCAAGAATCAATTTTTTTTTAATAAACGGCTCTACATTTAATGTAACGAATCTAGACCTTCAATGTCCCCTCATACTGTGTTAGGTGGCGGTATGCGGGCGCGCCTACAGGACTGTACTGTAATGGTCAATCTCTACAATTCTAAAGCCCATGGAGGTGTCAATGCAAAAGCAGTGAGCCTCATGGACAGTCAAACAAGTTGTTAGTAACATCAACAAAAAATAAAAATAAATAAAGTAATCCAAAATGACAGCAGCCTTCATGAGTAATCAGCTCATGACAGCAGGAGACATGACCATACATAATCCGGCGGCCGGCACCGAGCACTGTAAGTAAAAGAAAAAGGAAACAAAAGTAAAATAACATATGTACAGATAAGAACCGGTGTCACCGCAACCTGGCTGCCGGCAGTCCCCGAAGCAGTGAAGGAGGCTGATTGTCCGGCCTCCCCACAACCGGCAGCGTCGTCCTTAAGTCAGCTAGCCGGTGGTGCCTAGACGACAGTAAGTGGAAAACATGAAGAAGACCCTAGGGAGAGAAGCGTCGGTTCGCCGGAGGCGGGATGGACAGCTTTCGGATGTCGTTCAGCCTTCTCCCCAGCCTCTTCATGTCACGGGGTGTGGCGCGGCAAACAGGTGCAGCTCCACCAGTTCTAGAAGACCGGCCATGGTACGTAGGCGGGGACACGGTCCAGGGTCCAACCCCTTATATGGGGAGAAGGACGGTACAAAAACGAACAACTGAGTTCAGTTCTCGTAGTACAGCATAACTGAAAAGAAATGTATATAAGCGTAGAAAACCGCAAAACATAAAAAAAAAATAAACTAGAGCGCATGGGAGTCATCGCAAGGCGTTTAATTGCACCAAATAACAAAAAATAAATCATAAGCATGTAAAGTAAAGAAAACATAAAATAAACATGAGCGTTGAATAACGCAGGGCCTGTGTAAACAAGAAAAAATAAACATAAAAATGTGAAAGCATAAAAAAACATAAAATGTAAAATGCAAACAATAAACATAAAAATGAAAAAAAATATATAAAACTGTACATCCTGAGCAGAGTTTGTAAAAGAATGGAAGCAAGAGAAGTCCGTGGTAAGTCAGGAACAAGTACACCTGGTGTCAAAAACTACTAATCAGCGACTCTAAGCTCAGGCCATCTCTCAAACCAGATCCTTGTAAAGTTCCTCAGGCACTCGAAGTTCGTCTTGTTCGAAACCAGATCAGTGTTCCACACTGATCTGATTGGTACGTCCAAACCATCAAGCATTTCCTCTCTTGCGTCCGTCATTATCTCACACTGCCACAGAATGTGCTCCGCCGACTGGTTCGTGCACCCGCAGGCGCAGTTGGGGTGAGGGGACAGGGAGAGGGCGTGAAGTCTCCCCCTGAATTCCCCGTGGCCGGATAGAAGCTGGGTGATGTGGTGGTCCAACTTGAGAAAGACCCCTTCCATTCTGACTTTAACTGATGGGAAGAAGGAGAAAGTCCATCTTCCCATATTCGTTCTATCCCAACGGACCTGCCACTCTTGGAGCGACAGATCCCTCATTTGACGAAGCAGCCCAGGGAGAGTCCCCGGCCCGCCCGGTGTCAGAACAACGCCTAGGTGAGTGGCCGGGGTTCCTCTGGTTAATTTCTGCTTAGTGAGCACTTCCCTGATTTCCAGATCGATTGGCAAAATGCCAGCCAAAACGGGTAAAGCGTCCGAAGCAACGGTTCTATATGCACCAGAGAGTGCCAGCAAGGGGGTTCGTTGGCCTCGCCTGAGAGCTAAGAGAATCAGCGAATTGTCCAGGCGGTGCTCCCACACAGAGGCGGCATACGAGACTTGCGCCACGTACACGCACCTATATAGCGTTTGCAGAGCCGGATTACGCAATCCCCACTCAGCTGTGGAGAGCCTCCTCAGCTTCAAGAAAAGAGCCTGGGCCTTGCTGGATACTTCTTTGACGTGAGCCAGAAAAGAGGACGATCGATCCAGAGTAACTCCTAAATATTTCACTGTTTCAAAAAAGCGGATGTTAGAATCTCCCATTTTGATGGTAGGATTTCTTGCTCTACTGAGAGATCCCTTCATCAGGAGGCCCTTGGTCTTGTGGGGAGCGAAGGTCATCTTGTTTCTTTCACCCCAGTCCAGGAACATCTGCAAACCTTCACTGCCTTTACTCTCCACTTCCTTTCTGCTGTCCCCAGCGACCAGATACAACTTATCATCAGCATAGTCGACAGCGATACATCCTTCAGGCAAGGGTAACCTGGAGGAGTCGTCAAAGGAGATGTTCCACAGGTCGGGTCCAAGGATGGAGCCCTGCGGGCATCCCATGTCGGCTTCCCTCTGGATACAAAACTCACCGAAACTGATCGTAATCGTACGATCAGAAAGGTAGTCATCGATGACTTGGAACAATAAGTTGGAACACCGCCTGTTTTTCACCTTTGTAAGTATCATTGCCCACCACGCGTGGTCGAAGGCACCAGTGATATCGAGGAATATTGCAACTATATACCTCTTTGGGCAAGCCTTCACCCATTCAAGCGCATACGACAGGGCGTGCACCGTGGATTTACCGGGGACGAAACCGAACTGGAGGTCACTGGCCGGGGACAAGGTTTGACGGAGCCGCTCCCTCAGTAATTTCTCCAGGATCTTGCCTAAAACGGGAAGCAGCGTTATCGGCCGATAGGCCTTGATGTCGGTGAGTGGTTTATCGTTCCCTTTAGGTATAATCCGGAGCACGCCGCGCTTCCACTCAGAGGGGAAAACTCCCCTCCTCAAGCACGTGTCCATCACCTGGAAGAGCTCCTCCTTGGCGTGGACCCAGACTTGCTTCGCTATTACGCCATTGAGCCTGTCGTGCCCTGGTGCCTTCTTAGGACCCAAACCCTTAATTATGACATCAATTTCTGCCTTAGTGACTCTAATGAAGTTATCCTCTTGGGCGAGGACTCTAGGTGGCAGCCGTGACAGATTTCTTATCTGTTTATGGTGGTCACTTTCCCCAATTACTGATTCTACAGGAACTAACTCACCCAATAGTGTTTCGAGTGTGGAGGCCACATCCACTGTCTCAGCGTTCCTCCCATCTGTAATCCCAATTACTGTTGACAAATACCGGTCAGAACCTTTCCCGGATTTTTCAATCGCGCTGTGGATTTCCCACGGGTTGGCGTTACCCACATTTTTAACCCAATTATGCCAGGCAGCTCGTTTCGCTAAGAGAACAGCCCGTTTGAAGGCCGACCTGGCAGATCTGAGGCCCGCCCGAAGTTCAACCGTCTCCTCCTCGGTACAGCCGCCACTCCGGGACAGCCCCAGCGCCCTGTAGGCCCTCTTGTAGGCCCCCTTCAGCGGAGTCAGCTCAGGTGACCACCACGGCGTCCTAATACTACTCTTTGGGTTTAATCTTCCCAAAGACGAGTTGGCAGCAGATACAACCGCCCTGTTGAAAAAATTCCCCAAATTATCCGGATCAGTAGCTGCTACGTGCTGAAAATCCCTTAATGTATCTCGTAGCGCTTCCCCAAAGTTATCCCAATTCGCCCTAGCGGTGTTGAAGTTCCAGGAGGATCTTGGAGCTTCTGTTTTCTTGACACCGACCGTAAAAGTGATTAACCTATGATCCGAATTTATTTCGCACTCATGGACTGTCCACTTTGAAATCCTGGTCGCAACAGATCCAGAGCAAAGAGTTAGATCTATGTTGCTCTCACCATGTATGTTCGAAAAGGTACAAAAAGAACTCTGTTCATTAATGATGCTAAGACCTTGCGCAGCAATCAGATCCTCAACGGCGTCTGAGCGTTCCGTCCTACAGTCGCTAGTGTCGAACCATAAAGGCGAGCGCGCATTAAAGTCACCTCCGATAACTATGTTACGGCCTTTAAGCGTGTTGAGCGCACGCGTCAGACTCAGGATGTGGGGTCCTACCGGGTTCCCAAATTTAAAGTAGACCGAGATCAAAAAGATCTCGGTATCGCCAAATCTAATACATACACAGGTTTGGTACTCATCAGAAAGACCGGCCAGAAGGAGGGGGCTGATCAACGAAGTGTTGAACAGGACACCCGCCCCCGGCGAACGGCCGACTTCGAGCACCGCCCCCGGAAAATTAATGGGTGTCTTACCTTCCCAGGTGTACTGTTCCTGAATGAGCAGAATGTCGATGTTGAGGTCAGACATGACCCTCAGCGCCTCCAGCGTGGCCATCCTGGATCTCTGGAGGTTAATCTGACCTAAGGAAATGGGTTTACGAAGAGCCATAGTCTGTCATACGAAAGGCTACCTCCACTGCAGCTCTCTGGGCTGGACAGTCCCTATCACCCGTTGGGTGGTCTGCCGGCTTCTTGAACCGCGTGCACGTTGCGCAGACAGCGGGTAGTGCTTTCCTGGGGCAAGTCTCAATATCATGCCCCAAAGCGGCGCAGTGGCGGCAGGACATTTGGGCTTGGGAGCAACTCTTTGAAATGTGTCCGTACTGATGGCACTTGAAGCACCGAGTTGCCCCAGTATAATCCCGTACGCGACAAGCGTTCCAACCAAGGAAGCACATCCCGCTGTCTAGAAGTACCTTCCTGGCGGCCGGGTGGCACGTCAGGACCATTGTTGGCTGGTCTCTTTTGCCAAAAAGGGAGACACGTCGCATAGTGCGGAGGTGGTCCTCCAACGTCAGGGTCAGGGTGGGGTTGGTCGCCAGGTTATTTGTGAAGACTTCCGTGAACAGGGCCTGGTCTGTTGCTGGTTCCCCCCTTGGGACGTTATACAACACTATTTTCGGCAGGCGACCCAGTGGGTTAACAATTTTTAAGCCACTAGCAGCCAGTTTTGGCGCAGCCTTGAGGATATTTTCCAGGTCTTTCTTTCCTTTGGCCTGGAGGGCCATGCCCGCACCTTTAATCTTCCGAAGCCGCACCACTTGAAAGTCATCAGCCCTAGGGTTAATGACTTTTTCCAGGTTCTTCTGGGTGCTCTCAGAGGTCTTACCCTCAGGTATCTCTGGATAGACTAGCACCGTCAAGGGTTTCGGTGGCAAAGGGCGCTCTAAACCGTTAACCATTATTTTTTTCGATTTCAGGAGGTCCGGAAAATTGGTCGCCACTGCCGCGTACGAGCGAGGGCGGCTAGAGTCGCTCACTGTAGAGGGGCGTTCCTTTAAAACCGTGTCCAGCTTCTTTGTAAGGCCCGACTGGGCACTTAGCATCTGCTCTATGGTGGCCCTCTTAGTGGTCATGGTATTAAGTTCCAACATCAAGGTGGTGAACTCATTCATGAGCTCATCCAACAGAGTGTTGAGCGCACTCTTATCCGCCTTGTTGAGCCTGTTGGACCCGTCCATGACTAACATCCTGATCTTGGCGCACTTCGCCATGGCTGGGAGTACCTTACTTGAGGAGTCCGCCAAAGTCTGCAAACTCCTCGAGGACTCGCTTATCCTCGGTCGCTTTTTCGACCCTGGCATCGGCGTCGGGGGGTTGACGGGGGTCACTGTTGGCCCACTTGTACCGGGTGTCGGTGTAATCTCCTCAGTAATCATGTCGGAGTCTGAGTCCATACCCGCGTCAGTGATTTTGACCGATTTCCTGTTTTTCCTTCGAGGTTTTGGGTGATCCCCCTCTGTAAGAGACTTGCTCAGCATCTCAATGGTGGAGTGAATCGCTTGTTTCCACGTATCCGGTCGTAATTTCGGGTCGCCGTCCGGACCATCGGATTCAGTGGACGAAACTGTAGATGGTGGCATTTTTCAAAATTTTCTCGAGAAAAAGGGATAAATAGGGAAAAATTCCCCAAAAATGGGGAAAAATTCGGGAAAAATAAACTATGGCGAGTGGGGGGGGTGAGGGGGGGGGGGTGAGGGGGAACGAACGAACACACCGCACTGAAAGTTCACCAACAAACATTAATTATAGTATTTATCACTAATGTGATTACTAGTATTTATCATTAAACTGTACTAAATCAACTCAGAAACTGGGTACCGAGGTACCATTAGACGCAGGAAAATTTTCCGCTTCGAGTAGTGCCTGTAACGTCTCCAAAAAACACATATTGACGCAGGATTGCATAAAAAACAATTGTTAAGAACCACGAGGAACCCTGTGGAAGCCTCTAGAAGTTTTAGCACGTGTCGATATTACAAACACAGAAAACACCCCCAAGATCAACACGGATTCTGGGTATCCGGGTGTCACTAGATCCGGAAGAAAATTCCGCGTCGAATAGTATTAGTCTCGTCACAAAAAACTTAAAAGTAGGTACAAATAACACAAAAAAACAGTTCAAAAAAAGTTGAAATATTAAAATGTATTTTAAATGCACTAATTTAGTCTATTTTGAACGTTTTTTTTTTATACACATATAGTTTTATAAACTACACCTGGTATCGACAATGGATACCAGGAGATATGGCGTTGTCGCCCACAACGATTGAAGTTTGTTTTTACACAGTTTTTACACTAAAATAGTAACTTATTTTTATAAATTATGGAAAAAAAATACAATAGGCTTATAGCCCTTAAAAAACTGCACACCGGGGGGTGAATTTTTTTTTTCTAAACTTCACGATTGACCGAGTTATTGACGGAATATCGGGGAGCTGAAAATGTATATGCTCTTCGCACGGGAGCGGAGAACAGAACTGAACCTAGGCCTAGAACCTAGAACCTAGGCCGGGCAAATGGTGACTGCCTTCGTGATGAGAATTCTCTTCTCCCGTTGCCTCAAGGATTGAACCTAATTCAGCCTTCAAACATTCCCATCGGCCGCAGCGGCTTCGTGCGCCAATTTTCGTGCGAAAAACGAATTATGGCGTCGAAGAAATCGCATTCTGGAACGAACATATATAATCAATGTATTGTTATGTAAAAGTCAGATTGACATGCCCCCGTGGTCGAGAGGTAAGGCTCTTGAATAGCAATCCGGAGGTCGCGGGTTCAATCCCGGTGCGCGCATATAAATTTAATACGATTGATTTGAGTTTTCACAATTTAATAATTAAAAATAATATAAGGCATATTTAGGCACGTTCCAGGTGGAAGATACTCTCAGTATCGCCCTGGCGCAGGTAAGACCACCATTCAGAATTGAAGTGTTGCTTGAAAATGATTTACCCGTGTTTGTTGACTAAATCTAAATAGCCGGGTACCTCTCCAGCTTCCTCTTCCCCGTTTCTTTCCCCTCCCAACTTACCTTCAGCCTCACAATATACATGCTACAGACGGAAGCAGTTCGGATTCTTGTGATAGGTATATCTCTATGTATATATATATATATATATGTTGGTAGCATTGCGTATGGTTACCCACAGCAACGTGTGGTCGGGTCTGCTAGTATACTATACGTATATAATCTATAAATAAATTTATTATGAAATAAGACAAATTAATAAAATAAAATTTTTGTTATCACTGTAAAACTGTGAATACAGTTTTTTTATTAGATTAATATCGAGCACTCCTTTCTTAAAACTCAAGCACCAGCTTACATCAGAAAATAAAGCACTAAACTTTTCACTCCAAGTCTGTCGATTTTTTATTTTATTTATAAATTACATGGTAACACATTACAACATTTTCATATATATATATGTACATTACATCACCATACTAGGCGGCTGTCTGTTTCAATGGATAATAGTTATTTGTGGTTTCTAGTGTGAACAAATGCATCAAACATACATACGTGTTGAAAATTGGACAAATTGTAGTAGAAAGTTTGTAATGAGAATTAAATTGAGAATTTTTTTTAAGGAAACTAGAAAGTAGAAAAGAAAAGAGAAATATTATGCACAAGATTATAGGATCATATTCAAAAACATAATTGTTATTTATAGTTTTATATGTGTGCATGCGTGCATACATGTGCAAATGCATGTACACATACATACTTTTAAAACTTAATTAACTTTTAAACCGTATGTTCAAATAAATTTATTTATTTACATATTCCATTAAGGTAAAGAATAACTTTATAATATGTATTTTTTTAAATATTAAAATATGTATAAATAAGGAAACAAATATAACCTTCCTTTTTTAGTAAGTTTTTTTCCACATTTTTACTCAAAACCATACAAAAAAACATAATATTCATAAATCGAACAATAACAATTTTTGTTTTTACATACGTGTATACTAATAACTAATAAAATAATTTGGTATGATAGTCCTGAAAGCAATCGGGAACGTTCAGGGTCACTACCAAAAGCCTAGGCTTTCGAGTGAAATTGCGAGTGGTTCTAGAACCACTCGCAATTTTGAAGAAATTAAACGTCAGCTGGCAACATGCAAAACTTGGATCGCAAATATCAGTGAAAAAACATAAGAAACATTTTATTTCCAATTTCACGAAATGATTGATTGTTCGGCATTTAAAATGAATGTTCGGCATTTAAAATTTTATTAAAAAATGTCATTGTTGAACTCGTTTTCCGTTTTTTGGCGGACCTACTCTAGCCCGTCAGCATGCCGGGGTTTGTGGTTAAGTACCTGAGTTGCACACCCGGCAGGCCGCCGGTGTTTGTGGCCAATGGGTTAAACGGAAGGCTATTGATTAATTGTTCACTGTACGGGAAAACAGCAAGTAAAATCGGCTTATTACTTCGAAAAGAAATAATGAAAGGTGTTTAAATAAAACATCATTATTTCTTAAGGAAATAATTATGTAAGTGACAGCACTCGGAACTTTAAAAGTTTTTCTCAAATATGAGTCAGCACGTGGCTTGTCAGATTACCTATTCGAGAACGTAAATAGTTGCATATGAAACATGAAAAAGGTTTATTTTTACTGTGAGTCAGCGTGTGGGTCATCAGATTGTTCTCTGGAGAACATGAATACTTGCACTCAGAACAAAAAAAGGTTTTTCCACACTGAACCAGCACGTGGCTAGTCAGATGATTCTTTTGAGAAAAAGAATAGTTAAACTTGGAACTAGAAAAAGGTTTTTCAAACTGTGAGTCATCATGTGGATGGTCAGACTGCCCTTGTGAGAACATAAATAATTGCACTTGGGGCAATGAGAGGTTTTTAACCTTCTGTGAGTCAATATGGGAATCGTCACATTGCCCTTTCTAGAACGAGAAAAGGTGAATTTCAACCATGTAAAAGGTTTTTTCAACTGTGTGTCTGCTTGTGGCTGGTCATTCGGCTTTTTTGAAAACATGAATAGTTGCACTCGGAACAAGAAAACGCTTTTTTTTTACTGTGAGTCAGCATGTGGGTTGTCAGATTGTCCTTTCGAGAACATGAATAGTTGCACTCGGAACATGAAAAAGGTTTTTTTGCACTGTGAGTTAGCATATGTCTAGTCAGATGGCCCTTTTGAGAACATGAATAGTTGCACTCGGAACATGAAAAGGGTTTTTCTCCACTGTGAGTTAGCATATGGCTAGTCAGATTGTCCTTTCGAGAACATGAATAGTTGCACTCGGAACATGAAAAAGGTTTTTCTCCACTGTGTGTCAGCATGTGGATGGTAAGATTGCTCTTTCGAGAACACGAATAGTCGCACTCGCAACATGAAAAAGGTTTTACTCCACTGTGAATCAGCTTGTGACTGATCAGACTGCCTTTGTGAGAACATGAATAGTTGCACTCGGAACATGAAAAAGGTTTTTTTCCACTGTGGGTTAGCATATGACTAGTCAGATTGCCCTTTTGAGAACATGAATAATTGCACTCGGAACAAGAAAAAGGTTTTTCTCCACTGTGAGTCAGCTTGTGCTTCGTAAGATTGCCCTTTAGAGAACATGAATAGTTGCACTCGGAACAAGAAAAGGGCCATTTTCCACTGTGAGTCAGCTTGTGGTGTGTTAAACTGCCCTTTCGAGCGCATGAATAGTTGCACTCGGAACAAGAAAAAGGTTTTTCTCCACTGTGAGTCAGCTTGTGGTTCTTTAGACTACCCTCACGAGAACATGTATAGTTGCACTCGGAACATGAAAAAGGTTTTTTTCCACTGTGAGTTAGCATATGGCTAGTCAAACTGCCCTTTTGAAAACATGTATAGTCGCACTCGGAACAAGAAAAAGGTTTTTTTCCACTGTGAATCAGCTTGTGGATAGTCAGACTGCCCTTTTGAGAACATGAATAGTTGCACTCGGAACATGAAAAAGGTTTTTTTCCACTGTGAGTTAGCATATGGCTTGTCAGATGGCCCTTTTGAGAACATGAATAGTTGCACTCGGAACATGAAAAGGGTTTTCTTCCACTGTGAGTCAGCATATGGCGAGTCAGATGGCCCTTTTGAAAATATGAATAGTCGCACTCGGAACAAGAAAAAGGTTTTACTCCACTGTGAATCAGCTTGTGGATAGTCAGACTGCCTTTGTGAGAACATGAATAGTTGCACTCGGAACATGAAAAAGGTTTTTTTCCACTGTGGGTTAGCATATGACTAGTTAGATTGCCCTTTTGAGAACATGAATAATTGCACTCGGAACAAGAAAAAGGTTTTTCTCCACTATGAATCAGCTTGTGGATAGTCAGACTGCACTTGTGGGAACATGAATAATTGCACTCGGAACATGTTAAGGTTTTAACTCCAGTATGAGTGTGAACGTGACTCTTAAAATCATTCTTATGAGACGAAGAATAGTTACAGCGAGAACAAGACAATCGTTTATTCACAGGATGCGTCTTCAGATCTGTCGACAAATATAAAAAGAATACGGATTAAAAAAGGCTCATTAAAACTTATTGTACGCCATAAGTTAAAAAAAGGTACCATTTATTGTTAAATCTTACAATGAAAAATGGTTTTACCTGCTCTCTGGTTCATCCTTTCAACGCGTTCTAAGCATTCTTTTTTAACATCCAACAGGTCTATGTCAATTTCCATAAAAGGAAGACTCCGTTCATATTCTTCTCGGGATCCAAGATCTGCCTTTATGGCAACTGTCTCCACAACAGTGCTGCCTGCAAAAACAAAATGACAAAACGTACATTGATCATTGATATACAAACACTTCTTGTAGTAAAAAATATAAATTTTAGAGCCTAAAGATACCATTAATTTCCATATATAGGCGTTGATTTGGATAAGAAAGTTAAAGGTGAATATAAGACCAAAGAGTGACCCCAGAAGTCCGCTTCAGGGGCCGATGCTTCAAGAAGGACCCTGCTCTTGAAGAATTCAATGGAAAGGTTCAAACAATATATACGCATTTTTATTGAATAATAATAAGTGTTACTTGTCCCAAATAAAAAGGGGTACAAACATGAGAAATCAGGAACTTATTGCGAGTAATATATTACAGTTAAATCTCAAAAATTAACATGCTATATTTTGAATATACTAATTTTTATATTACTAACTGTCTGTCTGAGTAATCTCTGCGTATTGTAAACATTCCTTCTTTACATATTGGAAGTCGAAATCTATATCTGCATACAGCATAACACCTCCGCCTTCTTCCTGGGATCCTGGTTCCGTCTTGATGGAAACAGCCTTAGGATTTATTAGATCCATAACCCTGCTGTGGTAGCGTTCGGTAATTGGTTCAAGCCAAAACAAAAATTCCTGAAACCATTTTTTTTAAACGAAATTTAATTCGCATGAGCTTTGAATATTTGGTTGAATACATGGAACAATCAAAGACTTTGATTCGTCGAAAGTTATAAAAATCGCATATTAGTCACTAGTACGCAGCTTGCTGGAATAAAATTCCATGGTGTGGCCCCCGTATTATCAAATGCATATAAGAAATATTGAATGAAAGCAGTTTACTTTTTACGATTAACTAACTTCAAGTTACACATAGCTATTCAACATATTTACTATACATTCTTACTAAATACTCTTAAATTGCATTCCCTAGAAAATAGAAGAAACATAAATTACTTAACTTTTTTTGTTTAAAATTATTCTCTCTAAATATGATTGTTGTGAACTCTTGCATCTCATCAACTTTAAGGTGCCTAATCGAGCAACTAGACAAAATATATTTTTCTGCAACAATAAATCCGGAATCAACTACCACATGCATGCACCTATCCCTCGAATTCACACACTTGGAAACAAATTCACCTTTAACATCGACGTATTTTATAGAAGTTTACCACTATTTAATAATATCTGAAAGATACTTTAATGCTGCATAATTGATATTAAAGGAGCATCGCAAAGGAGCTATTGCATATATTTGTAAATTATTTTTATTTTTCCGGTAAATTTTGAATTACTAACCTGCAATGATTATTATTTCTGTGCCATCTGCAACTTAAAAACTTTCTCTTTTCTTTTAATATATTTTTTTTAGATTAATTTATCTTTATACCTACTATTCATATGATGTTAATTTTTGTATGTTAATTTTTTTATTTAAAAAACTTTATCTCTGTATTACACACTTTTCATGTAAAAGCCTATCAGTAGGATGAAATTAATGAATAAATAAGATACTTAAATAACCCATATTTAATCCAGCAAAATAAAAAAAAATCAGAGTAATACTTTAAAAGAATATTTTTTAAGTATGTATAAGGATGAAACTTTGTAATTTTCTTGTCATGTTCAATTGTCTTGTTTCTTTTCCATTAAGTTGTAATCATCCATATCTGTATAACCTTGTTCCCTTTTTCTTTAATTGTTTTCCATTGCTGTTTATTCTACTCAAACTGTATTTTATTTTTCTTCTATATTGTATGTGAATCTTATATTTTAATATCCAAATTCCTATGTAAAATTTTAACTATTTCCTCCCACCCATGATTTGTATGTTCCTCCTGTCGTAAAATGAGTTCTGTAACTCATCGGGATTGCTCTAGCAAGAAAAAATAATAATAAAAAAAAATATAAAAAAATTATGTATATTCGAAAATAATTATTGTGCCTATATTTTAAACTCGCATTCGATATTCGATAACAGTTGAGAGAATTGCCATCAATAATGGCGTAACTATATACAACGTATATTATATCTATCTCTAAAAGTAAACCGGTATTACCAGAAAATTAGAAATCCTTGTAAATACAGTAATAATAATAATATCTTTATTGAAAAAAAAAATTAAGATTTATAACTACAAAAACAAAAAGTACATCATAAGTACAGTTTAAAAGTTGCAAAACCACAAAAGTTAATAACAAAAAAGGAAAAAGATATATACAGTAAATATAAAGTTAGTATTTTAATTATTTTTTTAATTGCACAACAGATTTTTATCCAATTACTGTACAATTTTCTCATTTTGACAGTCTTAACACCTAGGAAGATGATTATTAAACAAAAAATCTTAAGGCTATCTAAAGAAGAGTTATATATATCTAGTGTTTCTGATATTTCGTTCAACAGCACCATTCCTCTTGTCATGCTATGCTGTGCTAGAACATCTGTTCTGCCGTATGGTATTTTGAACAAGTCGTGTCGACGACTACTGAAATTTTCGGCTGAAATTTTCAGGCACGTATAAGCCATAACATTCCAAGAGGAATGGGCTGTCAATATGATTATGGATTATGTTAAAACTAAGAATTGAAAGATTTGCATAACGTCTAGTTTCCAAGCTAAATCTATTTGTTGCCTCAAGTAATTCCATATGGTGCAAGAATTTATTTATTTATTATTAGTTTCAATAGCAAGATTTGTACATGTATGTATAATGTATAGTATAAGTATAGATTCTTTTTTTTTCACAGACCTCCTCACTAGGATTTCCTGTTCTGAGGTGGCCTGTAGTTTTTTTTTAAATATTTGTATTTGGTTATGGATTGTCTTTATATCGTCTTCACGATGTTTGTAATTTTATTATCACTTTGATCTCTCAGCCATGTTTTTACTTTTGTTTTAAATATATTCATTTCCTTTATATTTTTGATTTGATCTGGTAGAGCATTGTATAATTTCATAGCATGGAATTTATTATTTCTCTGTCCAAAAGATGTGTTCAAACTGGGAGTAACCAGGATGTTATTGCTTACTGCCCTGGTTGAGTATTTATGTTGGGCAGTGGAGTATACATATATGTTTTTTTTCAGTTTAAATAAAATATTTTTTGAATAAAGTTTCTGTACATTGAAGACTTGAAAGTTATTAAATATTTCTACCGTCGGAGTTCTAAGCGGAAATTTCAGTATTGTCTTTAGTACTCCTTTTTGGGCTATATTGAGTCGCTCTGTGTGAGTGCTCAAGGCAGACCCCCATCCAGTTATACCGTACTCTATTTGTGATTGACACAAAGCATAGTATACTTTTTTAATATCGTTTATGTTGAGGATATTACGAATGTTTCTAAAGAAGTATATGTACCTGGTTAGTTTTTTTGTAATTACGTCAATTTGTGAGTTCCATCGGAGATTATCATCAATCTCAATTCCAAGATATTTGATGCTTTTGGAGTGTGCTATAGTGGGACAGAGGCATGATAAGCCTAGATTTTGTTGATAAATTCCTTGGCATGTGTGTAATTTGAGATTTAAGTCCTCCGACGGCTGCCCTCTGGCTGTTATAGAAAATGTAAGATATTTTGTTTTATTAACATTAAGCGTGAGGGAATTTCTTTTAAGCCAGGTTTGCAGGAGACTAAGCCCGTGTTCCGCTTCTTTGTAAGTATTTATCCAATCTTTTTCGTTAAATAAAATTACTGTGTCATCAGCAAAACTAATAATTTTTCCTCTTGTTTCTAGGTTACAGATATCATTGATGTATATCAAAAACAATATTGGTCCTAGTACACTTCCTTGCGGTACGCCATGGTTGATTAGGAGAGGTTCGCTTTTTCTCTTATTAATTTGAACGCTCTGTGTACGCTCCATCATATAGCTTTTTAGCAAGTTTAGTGTTGTATTTGTCATACCAATTTTTGTAAGTTTAGCAAAAAGTATTTTGTGGTCTATTGTATCAAAAGCCTTTTGTAAGTCTATGAAGATTGCCAAAGTTTTTTCTCCACTGTCTAAACTTTTAGTGATCATATCTGTAATTTTTTCTATGGCGTCACTAGTACTTAAGTTCTCCCTAAAACCATACTGTGTTTCCGATAATATTTTATTGTCTTCTAAGTAGGATAAGAGTTGTTTTTTTAATATTCTCTCCAATATTTTTGAAAATGTGTTGAGTAGGCTTATTGGTCGGTAATTGTTTATGTCATTTTTACATCCTTGTTTAAAAATTGGTATAACAGTAGCCTTTTTGAGAGCCGTAGGGAATATGCTTTCAGTTATAGACAGGTTGACTAAGTATGTTAGAGGTATGATAAGTTCTTTACAGAGGTATTTTATTGCATTGGTTGTGATTAAGTCCTCCCCCGAAGAAACATTTGATTTTAGAGAAGAAATTGTGTTTTTGATATCATCAGCTGTAATTTGCTTAAACTCGAGTTTCTTTCCTTGTTCAGGGGGTTCATTTATTAGTATAGCGTCATTACATTGTGTAGCTTGCTTTGCTAGATTTGATCCTATATTTATGAAAAATTTATTGACGTATTCAAGAATTTGGTCAGGATTATCAGCGTATGTCCTTGGGACATTGTTTATATTCAGCACGTCAATTGATGTCATGGTAGCAGATTTAGAACTGGTTATTTCATTAATTATTTGCCACATTTTCCGTGGATTTTGTTTACAATCTACAATTTTTTTCTTGTAGTAGGTTTCTTTTGTATATGTAATAACTTTTTTGCAAATGTTTCTATATCTTTTGTAGAATCTTAACATGTGTATATCGTATGGATTTTTTTTTAGTTTCTTGTGTAACTCGTCTCTTTTTCTCATGCAGTTTATAACATTCTGTGTAATCCATGGTTTAATGTGTACATTTTTATGTGAGATTTTCTTAATAATTTTTGTGGAATCTCAGGTACGTTCCATTCATCCACATATAGAAATACCTAAGGAACTTTTTATGAATTTGTTCTAGCATATTACTATATTTCGCTTGGTGCGGAGTCCACACACCTTTGGCATACTCCAGCTTACTTCTTATGACTGCATCAAACATGGCTATCATTGCATCTGGGTCATCAAATTGCTTACATATTCTGATGATGAAACCCAGGAGTTTGTAGCATGCTGGAGTGAGCCGTGATATATGATCCGATAATGTCAGTTTTAAAAACGGTATGCCACCAATATTATTTACAACAATCAGCTCCGCCAATGTTACTTGTGTTACTGAATGCAGGACTTAAGAAGTAGATAACTGATTTATTCAACCAACGATACTAACAACAATGGATATTACCATCACTGACGTGTCTATGTTGTCAAATTTCTGGGATTTGAAGAAGAAAAAGCAAGTACATGCTATTGTATATTAACCGTAGGCTGTTGTTGCCTCACTCTAATATTGCTCAAGTCAAATAGCAATTTAATTTTTCCACAGCAATACACCCAAAATTAGGTAGCCTTAAATTTAACGATTTAAATATTCCCATAACAAAACAAAACGTTAAACGATTTCCCTAACACAAATAGTTGTACCGATTGGCGTTGGTAGGATAAGCTAGTTCGTCTTAGACACAGCGCAGTTGTACATGTGAGCCTGCCTTAGCTCAAATGAAAGAACAGGTTTCGATCGGTTTGGCTGTCAGCCGCTACCAAATGAATAGCGTAATTAATATCAGCATTAGTACTTACCAATAACTATCACAAGTATGGAATGATAAACTTAACTGCTCGAATTAAACAAAGTAAGGGATAGTATGTGGAATTAGATATTGAAAACAGGATGAAATAACTGATGATGAAGAAACCACGAGTTAATAAAATATTTAGGTTATTCATTGACAGTAATGAAGCCATAGACAAAATTGAAAAATTTCCTTGCCTGGCCTTTTAGGTTTATGTTACTTAGAATCAAAATATATCTTGAATAACAATATAATTAAATTAGATTCGAATTTTGGCTAAAGTTCGGTGTTTGGGTAAAATTCCTAAAAAATAAAACTAGTTATTTTTATACTAATTTGGGGTCGGGGAATCCGAATCTGAAAGAATTAGGCGGCGGCAAGCAATATTAACTGAATTAAACGACTTTAAAAAAATTTATACACATACAGGAAAATAGCCATTTTGGAAGCATTTTGATTCCTAGAAAACCAAACTAGTTATTTTTATACTAACTATGGGCCGGGGAATCCGAATCTGAAAGAATTAGGCGGCGGCAAGCAATATTAACTTAATTACACGACTTAAAAATTTTCTATACACACACACATGAAAATAATCATTCCGGAAGCATTTTGACACATGTAGTACAAAGATCATAGAAAAACACGATAACATAGATGTTTTTACCACACAAAATTAAGTGTTGCCATTAAGCAGTAATATTTATAACGTAAAATAACATGTTTATATTTTAAGTACTTATTTTTTATAATTGATTCTCAAATATTTTAGGAAGGTACACCAACTAGTATTGTGGAGTTTTTATGCCTTGACGCGAGTAGGCGTTATAAAGGGGCACGTTCTTTTGTATCACAAACCATGTTACATAAACCCGGCGTAGCTGCTAAACTACTTGAAAACAGGGATGTTTTTTTGCCGTGACGCGAGCAGGCGTATAAAGGGGCACAAACCATGTTACACAAACCTAGCGTAGCCGCTAAACTACTCGAAAACAGGGATGTTTTTTTGCCGTGACGCGAGCAGGCGGTATAAAGGGGCACAAACCATGTTACACAAACCTAGCGTAGCCGCTAAACTACTCGAAAACAGGGATGTTTTTTTGCCGTGACGCGAGCAGGCGGTATAAAGGGGCACAAACCATGTTACACAAACCTAGCGTAGCCGCTAAACTACTCGAAAACAGGGATGTTTTTTTGCCGTGACGCGAGCAGGCGGTATAAAGGGGCACAAACCATGTTACACAAACCTAGCGTAGCCGCTAAACTACTTGAAAACAGGGATGTTTTTTTGCCGTGACGCGAGCAGGCGGTATAAAGGGGCACAAACCATGTTACACAAACCTAGCGTAGCCGCTAAACTACTCGAAAACAGGGATGTTTTTTTGCCGTGACGCGAGCAGGCGGTATAAAGGGGCACAAACCATGTTACACAAACCTAGCGTTAGGTTAGGTTAGGTTAGGGACGCGAGCAGGCGGTATAAAGGGGCACAAACCATGTTACACAAACCTAACGTTAGGTTAGGTTAGGTTACGCATTTTTAAGACTACGAATTTTCATACTTTTGATTTAAGAATACGCCGTTGAGATAGTCGTAATTCATCAGGTTAATGTGTTAATACGACGGACGAAGAAGACTTGGTCGATTTATAAGGTATGTTTTTGAGAGCTGGTAACACTGCCGGCACATGTTTTTGTATATTTCTTGTTTTTCTATGATCTTTGTACTACGTGTGTCAAAATACTTCCGAAATGATTATTTTCAAGTGTGTGTGTATAGAAAATTTTTAAGTCGTGTAATTCAGTTAATATTGCTTGCCGCGGCCTAATTCTTTCAGATTCAGATTCCCCAGCCCATAGTTAGTATAAAAATAACTAGTTTGGTTTTCTAGGAATCAAAATGCTTCCAAAATGGCTATTTTCCTGTATGTGTATAAAATTTTTTAAAGTCGTTTAATTCAGTTAATATTGCTTGCCGCCGCCTAATTCTTTCAGATTCGGATTCCCCGACCCCAAATTAGTATAAAAATAACTAGTTTTATTTTTTAGGAATTTTACCCAAACACCGAATTTATTCCCGAATTTTGACAATTGAAAAACACTGTTGCGTTTTCTTTCGTTTTAATCATTGAGGTATATAAATAGAGAAGCAAACTTCATTACCGCTCATCGAAAAAAACGTAACCACTTTACAACTCAACGACGCAGCTTTGGAATTACTAAACATTTGAACGTAAACATATCTTTGTCTCACTTGCACAAGTCACGAGAACATTACCACCGCTAGGATTAGACAAAGCCAGAAACGCAAACCTGCAATAGCGGCTTGGTGTTGCATACTATTTGAAATTTTACCCAAAATAAACAATGAAATAGTTTTTTTTTACGTTAGTTTGTAATAAAATAAACTTATTTAAATTATTTTAAATTTGTATTTTTCATTATATGACTAAAAGAATGCACAACTAATGAAATAATGAAGTCATTATTTGTTCCAATATTTTTTATTGAACGAATAGTATACAAGGTGTCCGAAAACTCGTAGTACAAGCGGGAAACTGGGGAATCCTCATCACATTTGGAGTCGATTTTGTGGTATAATTTTTTTTTATTTGAGCTTTCGTTTTCGAGTAAATCGAGTCAGAAGTTGATTTTTTTTTTGGTCAAATTCTTATAAATTATTACTGACGATCATAGTACATAACTAGTAAAAACTATTTAAAAGAAAACAAACAAAGAAATCCGGATTTAAAGCATTATTTTGAAATTATCCACAATTTTATTCCGTGTTTTACAGTCGTTTCACGGTTAAAATCAGCTGTTCATTCTTTTCGCGCTTCCAGGTCAAACAAAGTACAATGCGAAATTTGCTGTCCCTTTCTGCGCTCGGTTCGATCAACACAAAAGAAGAGATAAGCAACACTAAGCTTGGCCTTGAACTTACGAACCAAATTCTGTACCCGAAACATACGGATGCAAGTCCAAAAGGCTAAATGTTCAGGAGAGCCAAAAACTATTTTTTCTGTAACTATAGTCTCATAACTTCTTCGGATATCCATGCTGATAGATAACAAAAAAAGTAATTATTAAATCAATTAGTTTTGTTTTAAAAAGGAGCAAAGAGGGGAAACGAAATTTTTAAAACGTAAAGCCTTTAAAAATAATTGTTTAAAAAAAAACGCTGGCTTGAGTCAACTTTTCAATTTGGGAGGCGGGAATGGGTACCGCCGCCCCGGGAACCTTTATTGGATAACCAACACCTATGCCATAGGTCACCCCTAGTGGTTCGCTACTTTTGGTGATTTAGCAGAGGTGCCCGGGTTCATGGGGTTAGGTTTGTCTAGGTCTTGGAGGCGGATGACCAGGACACACTGAACCCTAGATTCCTACCCACCCCTTAAACCCCTTTCCTTCCCAGAACTCTCCTCTCCTTCCCATCCTTAAAAAAAACTCTCCACACAGCATCCCCAAAGATGACATAGGCCCCGGGGGAAATTATTTTCATCAGGGCCTCCTGTGTGGAGCTCATGTAAAAAAAAAACAAAAACATGGACTTGAGTCCTACTGCCTCTAAATGAAGTAGACTATTTTGTTATGACATGTGGTGTATTATAAAAGGAATAAAGTCCATGGTACATCCTTCTGCTTCTAAGATTGTTGTTGCATCATGGTACTTGCATCCACGTGAAATTTTGAAAATCTTTCCTGCCACTGATAAACATGATAATTTACTTCAAGTCTGCATTAAAAACTCATTTCTTCAAATTTCGGACTTGGATCCCTTTCACCCTCGGGAACTAAAATAAAAATGGTCGCTGTTGTGGCGTTTGCGTTGAGATTCATTCAACAATGCAAGGACTGTGTGACGAGAAATGCTGTGACGAGTCCGTGCATGCGTCTCTTTCTTGCGCCCCTTTAAAAAACGAAACAGCGCTAGTTTACTCATACCTATGGTCTCTGCATGCAGTGCCGTGAGGGGGTCAGGGTTCAGGGCCCTTTAGTTTGTATTGATTGTATTCGTGCTTTGACGTGTTAAATTGAACAGCGTAAACTAAGCGTAAATTAAGCGAATTTGTTTCAAAATCAAATGCGTGTTTCTTGTGTTTTATTTTTATTTGAAACGTAAATAATTAATTTTAATAGTTATTTTTATTTGAATCGTAAATAATCAGCGTTATTAATTATTAAGTGTTGAACAAACTTTAAAACAAGGGGTTTTTGTTATTCGTATGTTATTTTCTTTGTGTGATTAATTGTGAATGAAATTAAGCGAATTATTGTGCGATTAATTAGTGAATTATTGTGGATTACTATGGAATATTCTAATGCAGAATATTACACTAGAGGTCTAGATTCGTTCAACGTACCTGTTGTAAATAATATGACATGTTCTTGAAAGTGTGTGAACTAGGTACTTGTGATAATAATAAATGTGTGAAATAATCAGGGATACTGGAGGTCTAGATTCGTTCAAACTTAAATGTAGATTCATTCTTTCAAAAAAAAAATAAAGAGTCCTTGCGAGAGCCTTGAAGGAGTAACCATCTGTCCTATACCAGGGCGGGAAAGCGATGGATACCCTCCAATGTCGTTGATGATAATTATTGTGATAAAGTTAACAATTGGTGACAATGTTTGTGATGTGTTTTTGGATTTGAAAACATTGCAACAAGATGCGGGACTGCTAAATAACAAAATAAATAGGTACGCAAATTAACCATATTTTAATGCTTAGAAGAGGTGGGAGAATAAATTAGCAAGATGAAAATAAATAAACTATGGAGACGAAAAGAGATTTAGCAACTTATAAATAATTTTAGAATAACATCTTCCATCTGTCATCATGACATTTCCGCTTTTCCAAAATTTTAACCCTAAAAAGCCGAAATTTTTTTAAAAATTTTTTTTTTCTTAATTTTAAATTTAAAAATGCTTAAATTCAAAATCTTTATGTTTATTTGGGTTCTCTATGTGATGTAGGTTCACCAGTTTTCCGCTTGTACTACGAGTTTCCGGACACCGTGTATAATACTCAAACAGAAATTGTTTCAAAAGTGTTTTCAAAGTTCTTTTCTCGGCAATCGAATTATTTCCACCCACTTCTCACGGCGTGCTGCATCTTATGGTGCCCTGCAAAATTATTAATATAAAATACGTAAAAAAATATAATTACTTACTAGATTATTCATTAATAAACTAACATAAGTTTTAATGAAGTATGTTGTATGAAGATTAAAACATAATTTTTATTAAGTATTTTAATATGGTTACCTCCATAGTAACTTATTCCATAAATTATGTATTCTCCCATTAATGTAGGAAACCAAAACGACTTTTTAGTGGCAACACTGAACCTATATTAGACATTTGACATTTTATTTCATTTTCTGCTTTTTTTAATTAAATGTGAATATGTAAACAATAAACTTAGGTGTGGAAAGTAATTCCACTTGCTTTATTATGTTGAATCGCATTTTTTCGCGACGCATTTAACCATTTTGGTGATAGTTTTGATCGCGTATCGTCCGGCACAAGTCGGTCGGCGTCACAATGAGCACTGGACTGACGTTAGCGGGGCATATGCTTTTGGACATATGTACAGTGGCAATGCTTTGGCGCGGTCATTAGTCATCTATTATATATATATATATCAATGGTTTTAATACGAAAAATCGAATTTTTGGCATTTAGTCAGTTTTATTTTTTTTTTGTCCTCTTTTTGAGTTCGTTTATTGCTGACCAAGTCCAGTAAGTGTTATTTTATTTTTGTTTTATATCCTTTTGCCCCAATGGCCTTTGCCATGGGGAAGAAACCCCCTGATCCCGCTCCCCCTGACCCTTCAAATTTTGACATTGGTAGTGAGGTAGAAATAACAGACCTTCAAGTTCCATCCTCTACTCCAAAAAAGAGGAAAGTTTGCGACCTTCCAAAAACTGATTCTTCGCAGGTTTCAGTTCCTGTAGCTTCTCCTCTTTCTTTGTATCCGACTTCAGCAAAAGCTCCCTTCATAGTTTATGTTCAAAACAACTCTCCTGGCCACTCTTTACATCCCCTTGAATTTGGTAAATTCATTGGAAAAAAACCACTTGGCATTTCCCCAGGTGGTATCCGATCAGAGGGCAGATTTCGCATTTGTGTTGAGTTCACATCCGCGTTGAATGCCAATAAATTCATAAATTCCATCGACTCCCTCTCTGCAAAAAAATTTAAAGCCTATATCCCTTCTTTCAATATCTCTCGCTTGGGTCTCGTTAGAGGTATTCCTGTAGACCTATCTGAAGAAGAGCTTATCTCGGAACTCATTATTCCAGCATCTTCGGGAAAAGTTATTAAGACTAGGCGTCTTAATTTCAAAGATCGATCATCTGAATCTGTAGTTTGGAAACCCTCTCAAACTGTAGTTCTGACATTTGAAGGACAGTCCCTTCCCTCTCACGTTTATTTATTTCACAACTCTCTCCCGGTGGAAATTTATTCGTACCCAACAATCCAATGCTTTAATTGTTGTCGGTTTGGCCATTCTAAGCAATCATGCCGCTCCTCTCCCCGCTGCTTTAAATGCGCAGAAAATCATTTAGCAGACCAATGCTCCTCCCCTTCCAATTCCCCCACTTGCGTCAATTGTTCAGGCTCGCACACAGCCACTCATCCATCCTGCCCCGAACTTTCTCGCCAAAAAAACATAAAAAGTTATATGGCCTCCAATAGCGTTTCATACTTCTATGCCTCCAAATTAATAGCTCCTTCTAAAAAATCTTTTGCTGAAGTTGCCTCTCAACCCCAAATTAGTGCTCCTTCAAACTTGTCTTACAAGAAAACTGTAATGACAAAACAAGCTTCTCGTCCAATTAAAACCCCTGGATATGATCAATTTGGCCATAACTCCCAGCTCTTGTTCCCAAATGGTAACATCAGCTCTCTTTTTCCTCAAAACCCCGTCTTTTCTAACTCAAATTCAACTAACAGCAGTGCTTTCAATCCTGATCTAAATGCAAATTCCATAAACAACAATACTTCTAATGACAATTCTTCTTTTATTCAAACTCTTCTCATGCTACTTATCTCTGTTATTAACAATAATAATTCTCTACCGTCCAACGCTGCCTCGCTACTCTCCTCTTTGTATTCTCTTCTTCCCAATGGCTGCCCCAACAGCAGCAATTCTGCAGTGGAATTGTAGAAGCGCCACCTCCAATAAGGATGACCTCGTCCGCCTTCTACATTTACACTCCATATCGATTGCTGCCGTCTCTGAGACTTGGTTCAAGCCATCTCAACTCTTCAAGGTGAGTGGCTATCAATGTCTGCGGGACGACCGCATTGATGGGAAGGGTGGTGCAGCCCTTTTCATCAAAAACTCTCTCCCCTTCTCCCCTATTTCCATTAAACCCCCAAATTCATCCTTCCAATTAGTGGCAGCCACTGTCTCCAATATTACATTTGTATCTCTCTATATTCCTCCTTCTACCCCATTTGACCTTCCACTGTGGGTTCACATGCTTAGCAAAATTTCTTCTCCCTTGGTCATTTTGGGTGATTTCAATGCCCACTCCCCACTCTGGGGTTCTTCTTCCTCGGATCCCTCAGGTATCAAATTAATTGAACTTTTGGACTCCTTGAACATATGTCTCCTAAATGACGGATCCTCAACAAGGTTTAGTCACCCTGGACAGAATCCTAGTGCGGTGGACATATCCCTCTGTTCCCCGAGTATCTATCCTCTAATCTCCTGGCGAATTTCTTCAGATCCCTGCGGCAGTGACCACTATCCCATTATTTTGAATTTGGCTCAACGGTTGGATACCAATCACTTTAAAAGTAAGCCCAAATTTATTACAAAAAAAGCGGATTGGTCCCGTTTCAGAGACTCTATCCAGGATCTTTCCCTCTCCCTGCCTTCCCCTTCTTCTGATAATTGCACCTCCTCTTATAAATCTTGGACTGATTCCATTCTAAAATCGGCTGACAAGTCTATCCCCAAATCATCTCCTGTAGGCTCGAAGGCTCGCCCTCCCCCTTGGTGGGATGAGGAATGCCTTAGAGTGCTGAAGGAGAGGAAAGCGGCCAATAAGACATACTGCCAACAGATGACTATGAATAATTACATCTCAGCCAAGAATGCCCAAGCTGTTGCTAAACGCACATTCCGTTTCAAAAAAAAAAACAGCTGGCGTAATTTCTGTACCAATATATCCCCTGCTACTCCAGCAGGGGAGGTTTGGTCCATGATTCGCAGGTTTAGATCTTCCTTTTCCCTGCCAAAGCCATCTCGTAATTCTGCTATTTGGATTGATGACTTTGTTAATAAAATAGCTCCCCCTTATGTCCCTAATTTTGATGAACTTCCTTCTTTGCCTTTCACTTTAAAATCTTCTTCATGGTTAGATGCTCCATTTTCCTTTGATGAGTTAAAAAGAGCCATTGAAATCCTCAATGACTCAGCTCCGGGCAAGGATGAAATCCTGAATATATTCATCCGTCATTCTGATGACAATTCTCTTACCTACTTTCTCTCTCTCATCAATGTCTTTCTGGATTCTGGCATTATTCCCCCAGACTGGAAAATTCAAAATATCATTCCCATTTTCAAAAGTGGCAAAGATCCAAGCATAGGTTCGAGCTACAGACCTATCGCCCTCTCTTCTACTCTTTGCAAAGTATCTGAAAGAATGATTAAGAATCGATTGGACTGGTTCGTAGAAAAAAATCAAATTCTTTCCCCTTCCCAGTTTGGATTTAGAAAGGGTAAAAGTACCCTTGACAACCTTTCCTCTCTTGTTACAGATATCAAATTAGCATTATCTAAAAATGAATATTGCATTGCAGTGTTTCTAGACATCTGTGGAGCATATGACAATGTTCATATTCCCATCCTGAAAGAAAAGTTACTGGCAATAGGTATTCCGCCCAAATTAGTAAAATTCATTGTCAATTTGCTCTCCCAGAGAACTATTTTTGTAGATGGGTCTGAATCCCCTCCCCACATTAGACACATTTTCAAAGGTCTCCCGCAAGGGTCAGTCTTAAGCCCGATCCTGTACAATATTTACACATATGATCTAGAAAAATCTATTCAATTCTTGTGCAACATACTCCAATATGCCGATGACTTGACTTTCTACAAAATATCCCGTAATATTTTTATCGCAGCATCAGCAATCAACAATGCTCTTAGAAAATTTTTGGCGTGGTTAAATATTAATGGCCTTGAACTTTCCCCCTCCAAAAGCAAAGTTGTGATCTTCACTCGTCGTCGAAAGCTCCCAGAAATTCAGGTGAGATTTGGCGATGAAATCATCCCTATCTCTAAAGAAGTTAAGTTCCTGGGAATGTTTTTAGACTCAAAGCTTACTTGGAATTCTCACATAAATCATGTCATCATGAAATGCGAAAGCAACATCAATCCCCTTAGATTTCTGTCCGGAGTG
Source organism: Limnephilus rhombicus (assembly GCA_929108145.2). Classification (NCBI taxonomy): domain Eukaryota; kingdom Metazoa; phylum Arthropoda; class Insecta; order Trichoptera; family Limnephilidae; genus Limnephilus; species Limnephilus rhombicus. The sequence goes on from OV815291.1 coordinate 13,492,896, forward strand.
TGGTGGGGATCACACCCATCATCTTTAAAACTTCTGTACAATGCTCTCATCCGAAGCCATCTTGATTACGGATCTTGTCTGTTTGATCCAATGTCCACTTCAAATTCGCTTAAATTAGATAAAATTCAGTCTAAATCTCTTCGCCTTATCTTAGGAGCCATGAAATCTTCCCCAATCAACGCAATGCAAGTTGAATGCTGCGAACCTCCCTTAAATATAAGAAGGCGATGCCTAGCAGAAAAATATATTTTCAAAACATGCTCAATAACTTCTCATCCCCTGATTCCCAAACTTCAATTGTTAAAGTATGAGGTTAATTTGAATCCATTTTGGAAAAAACATTCCCCTCCCTTTTTCTATAATTGCTTCAACACTTTCCTGGATGTTTCCACAAACTCCTATCGCAATGAATCTCTCCCCTTATACTCTTATCCCTATAAAAGTCTTACTTTCTATCCAAAGGTGCACCAATTTATAGGAATATGTAAAAAAAAATATTAAAAACTCAGTTCAATCCAATAATGCAGAATTCAACAAAATATTGAAAATAACTGGCCAAATTATATAAAATTTTTCACAGATGGTTCCAAACTCAGTTCGGACTCCCATTGTGGGGCCAGTGTCTATGCTCCTCACAGGAAATTGTGTTTCCCACACAGACTTCCCAAAGAATGTTCCATTTTCTCTGCTGAATGCATAGCTATCATAGAAGCTTTACATCTCGTCAAATCTCTCAACATTAGAAATGCCCTCATCCTTTCAGACTCACTTAGCTCATTACAAAAAATAAGCGCATCCCCTCTCAATTCCATTAGTGACTCTCTTACCTGCTCTATCAGAGACCTCCTGCATTCCTTGTCGCTGGCTCACGTGTCAGTGGTCTTGGCCTGGATCCCAGGACACCTTGGTATTGTTGGAAATGAAATGGCTGATTCTATTGCTAAGGAATCCACTGTTCATGGTCCATTAAATAGCATTCCTATTCCTGTTAGAGACTATTTTCCTATTTTAAAAAATAAGTTACAACGCCAATGGTCCTCTGAATGGAAATCATCCTCTCTGTTAAAAGGTCACCAGTACTCTTTAATTCAACCTTCTATTCCTGTCAAGCCCTGGTTTCACAAATACACTTCCATGCCTAAAAAATACATCTCTTCCATTATTCGAATGCGTTTAGGTCATACTTGTTGTCTTAGCCATCTCGCCAGATTCCACATAGTCAATTCGCCTTATTGTGATTGTGGTTCAGAGGATACTTTAGACCATAATTTTTTTGAGTGTCCTATCAATGACCAATTTCCAAACTTCATACCTGAATTGTTAAAACTTAAAATTGAATTCCCTACCAGTGTACCCTGCCTTCTTAGTCTCAACTCTCCTGAAATTCACTATTTGTTAGCAAAATTTATTTACAAAAATGGCCTCAACATTTAAGCATCAATCAGATTTCTCTCTCTTCCATACGTATACATTTGTTTCTAGCTGTTATTATGTACAGTTGTACAGGTTCCTTTTTTTGGGAATCTGTACATCTTCCTACTCTACAATTTTGTAATGACTATTAATACCAACTCTGTGTGTTATTCTGTATGTTACTCTGTATTAAAATGGAAGTATGGAATATGTACAGGTTACTATTTTTGGGAACCTGTACATCTTCCTACTCTACAATTTTGTAATTACTACTAATACCAACTCTGTATGTTAGTACAACTTGTATAATCTTATGAATATTTGTCTTGGCCCATTGTCTATAAGTATTTGCTAATATAATTTATCTATTCCATGTAAAACACTGAAATAGTAACTAATTTTAAAAAAATATGAAAATTAACTAATTTTAAAAACTGATAATGTACCTAATTTAAAAAAATCTGAAAATGTAAATAATTTTAAAAAATTGATAATGTAACTAATTTACAAAAAAACTGGAAATGTAAATAATTTTAAAAATATGTAACTTACTTTAATAAATGGCCAAGATCACCCTTAATGGGTGAAAGCCAAATAAACAATTTAAAAAAAAAAAAAATTAAATTATGTCTTGTACCTATATACCAAATATTATAGGGCTAGTAGATTCTTCAGCCTGTTGAATGTGGGACATAGACGACCTTGAGAAACAATAACGTGTAGAAAAATCATAGATAATTATTTCCAAGACCCCAGAGAACCATACCCATATAACAAAAATCTCTAATAAGGGCATAAAAATGTTGGGATTTATAACTAGGCTAACTAGAAATTTCAACAACCCAAAGTGTATTAAACTGTTATACTTTGCCTATGTTAGAATTTGAGTACAATTCTCCCGCCTGGAACCCACATTATAGTATACATGTACAAGCTACTGAAAGAATACAAAACAAATTCTTACGTTTTCCAAATTTTAAAATGGGTATTCCAGCAATTATGTTGAACTACAACACTACTTTAAATGATATGAATATGCTCAAATTGTCAGACAGAAGAATTCTCACTGCCTTGGTATCTTCTAATATATAAAATTCTCGTGTCACGGTGTTTGTTATCATACTCCTCCGAAACAGCTGGACCAATTTTGATGAAATTTTGTGTGCTTATCTGGTAGGTCTGAGAATCGACCAACATCTATTTTTCATACCCCTAAAAGTAAAGGGTGTTCCACTCAGAATTTTTTTTTTTTTTGACAAATTTTTAATTTTTTTTTATGGTGAGGCATTAAAAAATACATGCAATCCTAAATTTTCACCCTTCTACCATTAACCCCTATTTTTTAAAAGTGATATTAGTAATTCAAACCGGTGTCACTTGACCCGATGAAAACGAAGCCGGCCTCTTTTCTCTAATTTTAAATTTTTTACTATCCTTACTCTTTGATATTGTTACTACAAACATGATTCACGGTCCAATCACGGACAATCGTTGGGTGGTACCATATGCACCTCTGTTGAGTAAAAAAGTGGGAAGGAAAAAGGCATGAGGGGTGGGAAGGAATCTGGAGGTCATTGTATCCGGGAGTGAATCCATCCCTCCAACTGCGGTGCAAGACCATTGCCTTGAGCGGAATTGACCTTTTACCTTGACCTTTCCAGCCGTACTCTTTCGACCCATTGGTCGAGAGAATCCGGCTGGAAAGGTCAAAAGGCCTCCCTCAACCAGTCTCTCTCGATCCGGTCCGCCACGCAGCAGGTGGGCAGACGCATCCCTCACAAAAGTCACCCTTGCTAAATCACCAAACGTAGCGAACCGCTTGGGGTGACCTATGGCAGAGGTGTTGGTTATCCAATAAATGGTTCCCGGGGCGACGGCACCCGTACCCGCTTCCTTCCAAAAATTCCCGAAGTAAGTGTAAAAGTAAGAAAATCACAAAAAATATAAATTCATACACAACGCTATCTCTGATACTGACAAAAACAAAACACGGACAGTTGGGCATCGATAATTGCTTCATTGTGTAATTTTTAACTTAATAAAAATACTTAATTTAATTCAACAGTTATTGATTCTGAGGCGGTACGAAATTCGTCGGGTCAGCTAGTTTCTATATAAAATTCTAAATGATTTAGTTGATAATCCGGTATTGCTTGAATTGATAAGTTTCCTAATTCCACAACGAAATACAAGAAGTCAGGATTTATTTCAGTGCAGAAGTTCTGGGACTAACTACCATATGTATTCCTCATTGCCCAGAATACTTATGGAGGGAAACAATTATACCAAGTCGTTAGACATCTTCAATTTATGTTTAAACAAATATAAAAACATTGTTACTGAGACAGTTCAGTTATGTACAATGATTGCAGTATTTTTCTTACTGTGTAATGTAATTAATGTAATGTAAAAAGGGCGTTAATAAATAAGTAAACAAAGAAGCTGCATACTTAAAATAAAAATTGTTCCTAAGCTAATATTTAGTGTTAGGTTTAAATTACTTTATAAAATCCGACGTTTCTGTAGGAGGACACCGGTTCCGCATACACAGTTGACAGGTCAATCGTGACAAGCTGTTTACCCTATACTATTCTTGCATAGGTCCATCAATTTTATTTAGAAGCCACCTCTGGGCCGAAGCCACAATATACATGAGAAACCAACTTGATTCAGTCTAAGTTTAGGCCGGTCGTTCTATGACAGTTACAATCATAGTATATACATAGACAAACAGCTGTATACAGACCGATGTACACATGCTGAGTCTGCTCTACAGGAACTTCGATGGAGCCTGCTCGACAGAGCTAGCAGCACTGATTCTCTGTGCCACGTTACATGTACGCAAAACTCTACAGTCACCCATTCATAGTTGAAGTCGGCTCCATGAGAACGGATCGTTTCTTCATTTCGTATTGATATAAGTCGAGTCGCGTGGAGAAGAAGCTAACGACAACTTGTTTTACTCCTTCATAAATTTTATGCTTTTCTACAGCCCCTACCTTCCGCCTCACAATGCTGCAGAACCAAGTAGCGATATAGTCCCCCTGTCCTAACAATGTACAGACATGGGCGCTTTTTAGTTCGTACGAGTGATACAGTTAGTCCTCCAACATACTTCCTACTATTTCTTAGCTAATATTTAATGATGATGGTTCTTCCGGTTCGCTATGTGAAAAATTATAATTTTTAGCTACGATTGATATTTTTGCATAAATGCTGCGAGTGACATTATAACCACTTCTATGTAAGGCTATAACTAAAAATTACAATTGACTTAAATGTTTAATTTTATACTATTGTATTTATTAATATCATGCAAAACGTAAAAAAATATAGCAGCAACAGATGTAATAAATATTTGCTACATCTTTTGATTAGAAAAATTGTTATTCATTTTGGTATTTTGCCATCGAATCAAAATTTGAATTTTGTATGTAAAAGGCCGCGCAGCCGTTTCTCTTAATATATTATACTTGACCGACTTGAACGTGAGTTGCGTTTGAGCAAAATAATGATAGTTCCTCACACACAGATCAGTCAGATATGATGGCGACAGTCTGTTTAGTCTCCGATACCTTTTACTTTCAAAAATCAAACAAAATGAAAAAAAAATTAAAGGAACATTGATGCAAACATTTAAAATTAACGATTTAGTTATCTCACTGCAGCCCTTTTAATATGAACAACTTTTGGAAATTACATTTGGTTTCTACTTAATTATTATAAGACACAACTATTTACGAGAAGGGAGAAGGTAAATGATGCTTTAAAATTCTATTTTTATTTTTATTAAAGTTCAAAAACTCCTATTATAAATTATCCCTTTGGCGCTGTTAGGATCTTGATAAAAATTTACTAGATCACACGCACTTTCAGGTATAGATTATATAATAATTACCTTTTTTTCAACATTTGCTATAAGAAACAACTCTTTACACAAACAACATAGGTAATTAAGATCTTATATTGGGTTAAATAGGTAATGCATGCATATTTAGATTCAATAAAAGATTTGCAAACTTCAATTCTTACTAAAAATCCATAATGACGGAAAAGGGATCTTTTTGCAAGGAAAATTTTGAGCTTCGTACGAAAATGGAAATTTAATGAATCTTTCCCGACGTAAATAAAAATCTTGTATTAATTAAGTTGAATTGAAGTTTTTTTTTACATTAACTCCATACAGAAGGCCCTGAGAAAAATAATTTCCCTCAGGGCCTATGTTATCTGAGATGCTGTGTGGAGGGTTTTTTTGAGGAGAGGAAGGAATGAACAGTGGTCTTAAAGAGACCTATGTTGTAAAAAGGAGGGAAGCACAAAGGCCGGCAAATCGTCCCACAGCCGAGCTGTTGATCACAAGAATGAGTCGAAGAAGCGACCCGTTCTCATGTGACCAATGTCAACCGTGTAATATGTTGGGCAAGCGTTTGGCGTGTTTCACCGGTGCCGAAGTGATCAATGACGCTAGATCCTCGGAGCATCTTCCATTGAAATACCGGTTTTGAAAGATTGCAATCCGTCTGTTAAGATGGGAGAATCTATCAAACAGATCGCCTGTTTATGCACAAATTCGAGGGTATATTTCAGGTATTTTGGAGCTCCACACCAGAATCGGCTACTAAATTCAACCGTGGGGCGCACTCTGATGACGGTCTTCTCGATTTTTACGGCCTCGGTGGTAAACGTTTGGAAGGACTTGGCCTCCTGACGTAGGGCGCTGGTAAGTTGGTTGTGAGCCTCGACAGAGCTCACGTTGACGCTGATGGTGCCGCCTTTATTGTAGTTGAAATGGAAGGACGCACTGCCGATGCGCTTCCTGATTTCTGTTGTAACTTCACCATGTGTTATGTTCCCTAGAGTCATGATAACAGGTGGCACTCTCGTGGTCTTACGGCCTGGTCTTTTTGCGGCGTCCTGCTGGTAGGACTTGTTCGCAGATTGGCGCTATGTCGCAGGTGGGCGCTCTGTCGGGCGTCTCTTGGGCGGTGGGAAGATGTATGTGGAGGTGTCGCCGTCTCCAACCTCAGGGAGGACATTGAACCTGTTCTGTTGAGACAGGTACGAGTTGGACGTGGGTTGGATGGGAGGGGAGTGGCACCGCTTGGCAGCTGGCGCTCTCTGCCATTCTGGCTCCATTGGTGCAGAGCTGGGCCCCGGGATGGGGAATGAAAGGGTATCGGGATGAGGGGCGGGAACTTCGATGGAGTCTGCGTAGACAAACTCCACGACTCCTGTCTTCGTGTTGACCCTGGCGACCATCGCCCCTGGCGGGCAGTCGAAGCGACAAAATCATTTTGCTTACGTAATTGTAATAAATTGCTTGTATTGCTAAAATGTTTAGCTCAAAACAACTATCATAACGTATGTCTTACATATTGAATACACAAGTGTTCATTCGAATTCGCAAATAAAAATTCTGTGAAACGGCCTTGTTTTTACCTCGCGGTGTTGGTTGATGCAAAATGCTCGTAGCAATTATACATTTATACTTGCTGTTACTCTAAATAATAGTTCTTTGAAATTTTAATAATTATTTAATTTTACTTTCAGAGGGAAGTTGGTAGATGTCTGAAACGAGTACATGTACGTATATAGTATAAGAGTAGTGTAATTTTATACGGCAGAGCAGAGACCAGAGCTCAGGATAATGGGAAATGTAGTTTTCTGTCAAGCAGGTGGGAAATCAGAAAATAAAAGAAAATGAATTTTACAAAACTATATTGTAGGCAACAAAAAAACAACACATGAGAGTGCAAATTTCATACCAATGAAAGGTTAGCCTTAAATTTATACCAATGTAACAAAAGAATACAAAAACATAAACATACCAGATGGACTCCTGGTTACGCTAATCTAACTAACGGAAATAACACCGGATGACGACCGCAAACTTGCTTCGTAGCGAGAAACGGTTCTGGGACGAGACTACTAGTCTCATCAACCGGGAACGGCGCGGAATCCGGGGAGCCTAGGTCTTCCTTCTATTTGGGAGGAATACCGCTACATCTCCAAGGAGCGGCTCCAGCCTCAGGCTGTCTCAACAATCTCCATCCGAAGGCACGTGGCCCAACCAGTCTCCAAGTCTTAAGGATTTGGGAAGATCATTCAGTAATCCGTGACTTCGCGACGCGGGGTCATAAAGGCATATTATACTTGTTGGAATATTTGATGCTGTCAACACTGATAGTTCCGGAACAATCTTCTTTTGTTATTTTTTCTTCTGTTTGAAATTGAGTCAACTAGTATATTGTTTACCTGACAATAAAATACATCTGTACCTTGCAATTGAGTCTATTTAATTACAAAGTAACAGATTATGGGCCACATCATGCTTAAAGACACTGTGTTGTTATCAATGACTTTAAGTATTAAATTGTGATTAACATTTGAATCGAACAATGTCGTTCCAACTCCCTATTGAAAAGTTGAGGGGCCGTGAGAACTATGTCATCTGGAAGTTCGCTGCTCAAGCATATTTAGAAGACCAGGATTTATGGGAATGTGTCGAAGGTACGGAATCAGACCAGAAAAAGGTTAAAAAATGTCGTTCCAAGATTGTTTTATTGATTGAACCAGTGAACTATGTTCATGTCCAGTCTGCTACAACCGCGAAAGAAGCCTGGGACAATCTTGCTGCTGCTTACGACGATAAAGGTCTTACACGGCGCGTAGGGCTACTAAGGACTCTTATCACAACAAAGTTAGAAAACTGTAAATCTGTTGAAGATTACGTCGATAAAATTATTACCACTGCCCTGAAATTGACTAATATTGGTTTAAAAGTTGATGATGAATGGATAGGTACCATTCTTCTTGCCGGGCTTCCAGAAAAATACACCCCCATGATTATGGGCATAGAGAGCTCTGGAATAAAAGTGACTGGGGATGCTATAAAGACAAAATTGCTACAAGATGTTTCACATAATAATTCAACATTAGAAAATCCCAATGACATTGCTATGTACGGATCTGGCTCGCCCAGATGGAGAAAATACAGTGTTTCTGGATCGGGTAGTCGCAGTTCCAGAGGGGCGGCAGAAAACAGTTCATCCAGAAACAGATCGGAGGAAATAATTACCCCCAACTCTGCAGATCATAAAAGGGGACCCCGCTGTTACCGATGCAACAGAAATGGTCATATAGCCCGAAACAGTGAGGTGATATTTGATACAAAAAACTGTGGAAACAAACAAAGTTCAATGTACACTGCTTTTTCTGTGACTTCTAAATCAGCTGACGAATGGTTTCTTGACTCGGGGGCTTCTGCACATTTAACAATGACTGATAATAATTTATTAAATAAAATCAAAAAATCTTCCCAGTTAGGTATCACTACTGCCAATGGTGATCAAATGATCAGCGACACAGTTGGAAACCTGCAATTAATCACATCTTGTGGAGAAACAATAAATGTAAGTGATGTGTTTTATGTTCCACAAGTGAAAGTAAATTTGCTATCTGTTAGTAAAATTGTTAGCAAAGGTAATTCTGTGGTTTTTAATTCAACTGGAGCAAAAATTTTAAATCGTAACAATCAAATAATTGGAACAGCATCACTAGTGAATAATTTATTTAAATTGGATGTGCAAAGCAATGTTGGCTTCGCTGTTCAAACAAAAGCTAATGATAGCACTCTTTGGCACAGAAGGATGGCCCACCTAAATTATGACAGTTTAAATAAATTGAAAAACGGATTAGTTCATGGAATTCAGTTTTCCTCGTGTAACCCACCAGATGTGTGTGAAGTTTGTGTGAAAGGGAAGGGCCACAGGTTGCCTTTCCAATTGAGCAACTCTAGAGCTGCAAGACTACTTGAAGTGATCCACTCAGATCTTGTAGGACCAATGCAGACAAATTCATTATCTGGCTCTAGATATATTCTCACTTTTTTGGATGATTTCAGTAGAAAATCCTTTGTTTATTTTCTTGTGACAAAAGATCAGGTGGCAGAGTGTTTTGAAACATTTAAAAAACATGTTGAAACGCAAACTGGAAAGAGAATCAAGACTCTTCGTACCGATAATGGAGGTGAATTTTGCAACAAGCGATTAGACAAAATCCTGCGGGATTGTGGTATTGAACACCAAACCACGGTTCCATATACACCAGAACAGAATGGTCGGGCGGAAAGACTGAATAGATCAATCCTGGAACGTGCCAGGTGTCTTTTGATTGAAGCTAACCTCCCAAATATTTTTTGGGCTGAATCAGTCTTCACTAGTCTACTTGATGAATCGTTCGCCCAGCAAAAATGTGGATAAAACTCCCGAGGAAATGTGGTCAGGAAGAAAACCTACTGTAAAACATGTAAGGGTATTTGGCTGCAAAGCCTATGCACACATTCCGGATGCACACCGAAAAAAGTTAGACCCTAAATCAAAACCATGCATTATGATGGGATATAGTCTTCTGTCTAAGGCTTATCGTTTGTATGACCCTAACAATAATTGTATTTTTGCATCAAGAGATGTCATTTTCTCTGAGAATGAGGAAGGAGTTTCACTCCTCACAGGGAAACAGGATAATTCAAGAGGATCTTTCTTTCCTGCAGCAGAAGATGAATGTTCCTCAATAAATGAAGATACTGTATCTAAGGACTCACCCGAAAAGTTGGCTCAGTGGATTCAGAGGACATTGCGGATATACAGGAAACTGAAGACTTCCTAAATCGGCACGTTGCAGACTTACAGTCCGGTCTAAGAAGGCAGGACAGGATTAGGGATCTTCCCAAAAAATATGATGATTTTGTGGTTTATACTGGTGTTAGTGATGAACCCTCAGATCCCTTGACCATTGAGGAGGCAATGGAGCGATCAGATAAACAACTTTGGATTGAAGCAATTGACCGTGAAATGGAATCACAAATGGATAACAACACATGGGAACGGTCGATCTTCCATCTGACAGAAAACCTTTAAACAGCAAATGGGTTTTTCGTACAACGTAAGGCTCGTCTTGTAGTGAAAGGTTGTGCTCAAAGAAAGGGTTTGGATTTCGAAGAAACCTTCTCACCTGTAGTCCGATGCAGCTCCATTCGATACTTAATGGCATTAGCGGCTGAACTTGATTTGGACATAGATCAGATGGACGCTGTTTCAGCATTTCTCCAGGGCAATCTTCAGGAGGAAATCTACATGTACCAACCAACAGGATACCAAAAGTCTGATAAAGTTTGTCGCCTAAGGAAAAGCCTATATGGATTAAAACAAGCAAGCCGTGTTTGGAACATAAAATTGGATGCATGCCTGAAGAATATTGGGTTTCAACAGTCAAGATATGATCCATGTGTGTATGTGAAAAATGAAAATGCGACTGTGTTGATCATTGCTGTTTGGGTGGATGATCTTCTTATTTTTTCTAGCGACAAATCACAAAAATATGCTGTTAAAAATCAGCTCAAAGAAAGTTTCAAAATGACTGATATCGGTGAAGCCAAATATGTGTTGGGATTCCAGTTGACTCGAGACAGGCAAAACAAGAAGCTGTGGATAAGTCAACAGAGCTATATTGGACAGGTTCTGAAGCGCTTCAATATGTATGGAAAAACTCTCAAAACAGCAATCACCAAAAGATGAGAACACCTCAGCCATGATGAAAAATATTCCGTACCAAGAGGCAGTCGGTAGTTTGTTATTTGCCTCTCAAGTTACCCGACCTGACATTTCATTTGCGGTTAGTTATGTGAGTCGTTTCAATAACAATCCAGGTCAAGCGCACTGGGCTGCAGTCAAACGAATCATGCGTTACTTAAAGGGTACTGCAGATTGGAAGCTGGAGTTTGATGGATGCACGCCATCTTCAATTGTTGGTTTCTGTGATGCTGATTGGGCCAGTGATTGTGACGAAAGGCGATCTGTGACAGGCTACATTTTTACTAAATGTAAAGGAGCTGTTTCTTGGGGGACAAAAAAACAACCAACTATGGCGCTATCGACAACCGAAGCAGAGTACATGTCCATGTCTGCTGCGACACAGGAGGCATTGTGGTTAAGAGGTCTGGCTCAGGAAATCGACAGTGCAGTATATGACACTCCTACATTTATCCATGTGGACAATCAGGGAGCGGCAAATCTAGCCGTGAATGTTTGAAATTGAGTCAACTAGTGTATTGTTTACCTGACAATAAAATACATCTGTACCTTGCAATTGAGTCTATTTAATTACAAACTAACAATACTAGCCACAAAACCGGAACAATAACTTATAATTTCACTCCAAAAAACATTTCTACAAATGGCCAACCGCCATCACCGGTAAAAAGTGGGATTCACGAATCATCCACTAAAATAATAACGTAAATGAACTACTCATGTTACGAAAAACACCCCGTGCCTTTTTTAAAATAAAATAAACTTGGATTCACATGATTTTAAGTGATTAAAAAAAACACCATAATGGTGAGTGACTAATTTCCGACGCAGCTAGTCCATGCTGACCGGGAGGAAGTGTCCATAAACAAAAAAAACAATCTCTCTTCCCCAAAAAATTACCAGTCTCCAAAAAAAACACCATAGACAAAATAACCAAATAGGCAAGAACTGCACTAGTCACATAATATTTATGTGACATGTCATAGTGGGATCTGAGTTTATATAGCCAGTCGACAGCATCGGGAGTCACGAGTTTGTGCACAGATGTCCCTCCAGGATTAAGATATATAGACATTCTTCTACGAAATACCTTCGTGTGTGCAAATCATGTGGTAACCACAAGTCCTACTCATCATAAATTCCAATATTGGCTTATGGGTCGCCATGCATACTACAATCTCCTTCCTTATCACAGAGCACATATTTTCCAAGTTCTAACAAAACAATGGCACCTGACCTACCCGTCAAACCAGAACCGGAGTTCTCCGGCCTGGGGTAGTACATTCTATCCTATGTAAAATCGACATATCTAATATGATTAATTAATGTGGACCTCGCTGGGTACTTTATCCGTTTGCGACACCACCAACTGTACATTTAACAATGTCAAGCTGAAAGTTCTCCACCCTGAGTGGTCCGCGTGCAAATAGAAAATGGATATCTTAGCTCTCTGTCTAAACAGATTGATATGACGATTGATTCATCGGTTGAGAAGATTGATGACTAAAGACTGCTGTGATAACTGTTCTGGATGTGTAAAATATGAGTTACATTTTGCAGGCAAGCCAAGGAACTGGTGAAACACATTTTCGTTGCTCACGGAATAGAACAAACCTTCCCCAAAATGTGGGAAAAAGTTTCTATGGAAAAATCTACTGATCTCGCATATACTGTAAGAATATTTTCTTATAATTTTTTTTTCATATAGATTTATAGTTATATAGGTTTTTCTTTAATTTGGGAGGCGGTTGTGGGTACCGTCGCCCCGGGAACCATTTACTGGATAAGTCGCCCCAAGTGGTTCGCCCTTTTGATGATCTAGCAGGGGATTTGGGCGGTGGATGCGTCTGCCCACCAGCTGCGTGGCTGACCGGATCGGGAGAGACTGGTTGATGGAGACCTTTTGACCTCTCCATCGGAACTCTCTCGGAACATCGCCTTGCACCGCGATGGGTAGAAAAGACTCCATACAGCATCTCAAATGACATAGACACCAAGGGAAATTGTTTTCCTCAGGGCCTCCTGTGTGAAGTGAACATAAAAAATACACTAGGCCCTGAGGGAAAAAAATCCTCCATGGGGTCTATTTTGGGAAGGAAACGAGTAGAAGTTCTTGGCAGGAAAAATGTATGAGGTGTGGTTAGAAATCTGAGGGTCAATTTGTCCAGGAGTGACGGATGTGTGAATCCATTCCTTCTACTGCGGTTCAAGGCGACGGGTAGAGAGAGTCCGACTGGAGAGTTCTAGGTTAGGTCTCAATCAACCAGTCTCTCCTGATCTGGCCCGCCATGCAAATCTTGGGCTTACGTATTTGCCGCCAAGACCTAGACAAACCTCACCCCTTGAACCTGGGCACCCCTGCTAAGTCACCAAATGTAGCAAAATCACTTGGGGTGACCTACCCAAAATCACTTGGGTAATAAGTGGTTCCCGGGGTGGTGGTACCCTCCCACATTGATAAAATGTAGTTTTAACAGATTTTTTAAAGAAATATTTAATTAGATAAGTTTTAAGATTTTCACGGCCAAAAGCATTTTCGTTATTTGTTTTTGGGGTGTTATGCCGTGTTGCGCTACCTCCTTCTTTAGCCAACGTTTCGGACATCGTTGCAGTGTCCATCATCAGGGCAGATCCGATACCCGATACCGGATCTGCCCTGATGATGGACACTGCAACGATGTCCGAAACGTTGGCTAAAGAAGGAGGTAGCGCAACACGGCATAACACCCCAAAAACAAATAACGAAAAAGAATGTGACCCTGTCTAGGAACGGCATTAGGGAAATGTAGTTAGAACCTTATACAATTAATTATTATGCTCTAGCTGGTTGTTCATGGCTCTATCTGCACTTTTAAGGTATGTTCTAAATTGTAAGTAATATACTTCCATTAAAATATATTAAACTAAAATACATTACACAAGATTCAACCACAAAATCAGAAATTGGTAATAAATAGATGATGAGAAATCGTCTTTGTAAAATTTAATACCTTATATCTAAGAACGAGGAAAACTGAAGTTAGAACCCTGACCAACCAAAGTGATGTACTGGTGGACATCTATCGTCCAGTTGATTAGTCAGACATTTCCAAATACTAAGTTTTGAGATAACGAGGAAAGCACTTTTCGAATACTTATAAATCAAATAGTTTTTACACGTGTCTGTGTTTTACATATTAAATATGCTATAAAGTAGCACCGGGAAGCATAACAGTCTGGTACATTAGTATAACATTTTGAAATTTCCTACTAGTATCCCAGGAAATATCAATTTTACCATTTGTTTAACCACTTACAAGTTTTTCTGCAAGTCTAGTAGATGTTGGTGGAGTTTATGAGTAATCTGAGTATTGTACCAGAGAGAGGGGACAGAGACACTAACACATATTACTGCACTACTTTACTCTAATTTCAGAGAGAGGGGACAGAGACACTAACACATATTACTGCACTACTTAACTCTAATTTCAGAGAGAGGGGACAGAGACACTAACACATATTACTGCACTACTTAACTCTAATTTCAGAGAGAGGGGACAGAGACACTAACACATATTACTGCACTACTTTACTCTAATTTCAGAGAGAGGGGACAGAGACACTAACACATATTACTGCACTACTTAACTCTAATTTCATAACACATATTACTGCACTACTTAACTCTAATTGTACCAGAGAGAGGAGACACTAACACATATTACTGCACTACTTAACTCTAATTTCATAACACATATTACTGCACTACTTAACTCTAATTGTACCAGAGAGAGGAGACACTAACACATATTACTGCACTACTTAACTCTAATTTCAGAGAGAGGGGACAGATACACTAACACATATTACTGCACTACTTAACTCTAATTTCAGAGAGAGGGGACAGATACACTAACACATATTACTGCACTACTTAACTCTAATTTCAGAGAGAGGGGACAGATACACTAACACATATTACTGCACTACTTAACTCTAATTTCAGAGAGAGGGGACACTAACACATATTACTGCACTACTTAACTCTAATTTCAGAGAGAGGGGACAGAGACACTAACACATATTACTGCACTACTTAACTCTAATTTCAGAGAGAGGGGACAGAGACACTAACACATATTACTGCACTACTTAACTCTAATTTCAGAGAGAGGGGACAGAGACACTAACACATATTACTGCACTACTTAACTCTAATTTCAGAGAGAGGGGACAGATACACTAACACATATTACTGCACTACTTAACTCTAATTTCAGAGAGAGGGGACAGATACACTAACACATATTACTGCACTACTTAACTCTAATTTCAGAGAGAGGGGACAGATACACTAACACATATTACTGCACTACTTAACTCTAATTTCAGAGAGAGGGGACACTAACACATATTACTGCACTACTTAACTCTAATTTCAGAGAGAGGGGACAGAGACACTAACACATATTACTGCACTACTTAACTCTAATTTCAGAGAGAGGGGACAGAGACACTAACACATATTACTGCACTACTTAACTCTAATTTCGGTTTTTCCAGATGTCTGACTAATCAACTGGATGATGGACACTAACACATATTACTGCACTACTTAACTCTAATTTCAGAGAGAGGGGACACTAACACATATTACTGCACTACTTAACTCTAATTTCAGAGAGAGGGGACAGAGACACTAACACATATTACTGCACTACTTAACTCTAATTTCAGAGAGAGGGGACAGAGACACTAACACATATTACTGCACTACTTAACTCTAATTTCAGAGAGAGGGGACAGATACACTAACACATATTACTGCACTACTTAACTCTAATTTCAGAGAGAGGGGACAGATACACTAACACATATTACTGCACTACTTAACTCTAATTTCAGAGAGAGGGGACAGATACACTAACACATATTACTGCACTACTTAACTCTAATTTCAGAGAGAGGGGACACTAACACATATTACTGCACTACTTAACTCTAATTTCAGAGAGAGGGGACAGAGACACTAACACATATTACTGCACTACTTAACTCTAATTTCAGAGAGAGGGGACAGAGACACTAACACATATTACTGCACTACTTAACTCTAATTTCAGAGAGAGGGGACAGATACACTAACACATATTACTGCACTACTTAACTCTAATTTCAGAGAGAGGGGACAGATACACTAACACATATTACTGCACTACTTAACTCTAATTTCAGAGAGAGGGGACAGATACACTAACACATATTACTGCACTACTTAACTCTAATTTCAGAGAGAGGGGACAGAGACACTAACACATATTACTGCACTACTTAACTCTAATTTCAGAGAGAGGGGACAGATACACTAACACATATTACTGCACTACTTAACTCTAATTTCAGAGAGAGGGGACAGATACACTAACACATATTACTGCACTACTTAACTCTAATTTCAGAGAGAGGGGACAGATACACTAACACATATTACTGCACTACTTAACTCTAATTTCAGAGAGAGGGGACACTAACACATATTACTGCACTACTTAACTCTAATTTCAGAGAGAGGGGACAGAGACACTAACACATATTACTGCACTACTTAACTCTAATTTCAGAGAGAGGGGACAGAGACACTAACACATATTACTGCACTACTTAACTCTAATTTCGGTTTTTCCAGATGTCTGACTAATCAACTGGATGATGGACACTAACACATATTACTGCACTACTTAACTCTAATTTCAGAGAGAGGGGACACTAACACATATTACTGCACTACTTAACTCTAATTTCAGAGAGAGGGGACAGAGACACTAACACATATTACTGCACTACTTAACTCTAATTTCAGAGAGAGGGGACAGAGACACTAACACATATTACTGCACTACTTAACTCTAATTTCGGTTTTTCCAGATGTCTGACTAATCAACTGGATGATGGACACTAACACATATTACTGCACTACTTAACTCTAATTTCGGTTTTTCCAGATGTCTGACTAATCAACTGGATGATGGACACTAACACATATTACTGCACTACTTAACTCTAATTTCGGTTTTTCCAGATGTCTGACTAATCAACTGGATGATGGACACTAACACATATTACTGCACTACTTAACTCTAATTTCGGTTTTTCCAGATGTCTGACTAATCAACTGGATGATGGACACTAACACATATTACTGCACTACTTAACTCTAATTTCAGAGAGAGGGGACAGAGACACTAACACATATTACTGCACTACTTAACTCTAATTTCAGAGAGAGGGGACACTAACACATATTACTGCACTACTTAACTCTAATTTCAGAGAGAGGGGACAGAGACACTAACACATATTACTGCACTACTTAACTCTAATTTCAGAGAGAGGGGACAGAGACACTAACACATATTACTGCACTACTTAACTCTAATTTCGGTTTTTCCAGATGTCTGACTAATCAACTGGATGATGGACACTAACACATATTACTGCACTACTTAACTCTAATTTCGGTTTTTCCAGATGTCTGACTAATCAACTGGATGATGGACACTAACACATATTACTGCACTACTTAACTCTAATTTCGGTTTTTCCAGATGTCTGACTAATCAACTGGATGATGGACACTAACACATATTACTGCACTACTTAACTCTAATTTCAGAGAGAGGGGACAGAGACACTAACACATATTACTGCACTACTTAACTCTAATTTCGGTTTTTCCAGATGTCTGACTAATCAACTGGATGATGGACACTAACACATATTACTGCACTACTTAACTCTAATTTCGGTTTTTCCAGATGTCTGACTAATCAACTGGATGATGGACACTAACACATATTACTGCACTACTTAACTCTAATTTCGGTTTTTCCAGATGTCTGACTAATCAACTGGATGATGGACACTAACACATATTACTGCACTACTTAACTCTAATTTCAGAGAGAGGGGACAGAGACACTAACACATATTACTGCACTACTTAACTCTAATTTCGGTTTTTCCAGATGTCTGACTAATCAACTGGATGATGGACACTAACACATATTACTGCACTACTTAACTCTAATTTCGGTTTTTCCAGATGTCTGACTAATCAACTGGATGATGGACACTAACACATATTACTGCACTACTTAACTCTAATTTCGGTTTTTCCAGATGTCTGACTAATCAACTGGATGATGGACACTAACACATATTACTGCACTACTTAACTCTAATTTCGGTTTTTCCAGATGTCTGACTAATCAACTGGATGATGGACACTAACACATATTACTGCACTACTTAACTCTAATTTCAGAGAGAGGGGACAGAGACACTAACACATATTACTGCACTACTTAACTCTAATTTCAGAGAGAGGGGACACTAACACATATTACTGCACTACTTAACTCTAATTTCAGAGAGAGGGGACAGAGACACTAACACATATTACTGCACTACTTAACTCTAATTTCAGAGAGAGGGGACAGAGACACTAACACATATTACTGCACTACTTAACTCTAATTTCGGTTTTTCCAGATGTCTGACTAATCAACTGGATGATGGACACTAACACATATTACTGCACTACTTAACTCTAATTTCGGTTTTTCCAGATGTCTGACTAATCAACTGGATGATGGACACTAACACATATTACTGCACTACTTAACTCTAATTTCGGTTTTTCCAGATGTCTGACTAATCAACTGGATGATGGACACTAACACATATTACTGCACTACTTAACTCTAATTTCAGAGAGAGGGGACAGAGACACTAACACATATTACTGCACTACTTAACTCTAATTTCGGTTTTTCCAGATGTCTGACTAATCAACTGGATGATGGACACTAACACATATTACTGCACTACTTAACTCTAATTTCGGTTTTTCCAGATGTCTGACTAATCAACTGGATGATGGACACTAACACATATTACTGCACTACTTAACTCTAATTTCGGTTTTTCCAGATGTCTGACTAATCAACTGGATGATGGACACTAACACATATTACTGCACTACTTAACTCTAATTTCAGAGAGAGGGGACAGAGACACTAACACATATTACTGCACTACTTAACTCTAATTTCGGTTTTTCCAGATGTCTGACTAATCAACTGGATGATGGACACTAACACATATTACTGCACTACTTAACTCTAATTTCGGTTTTTCCAGATGTCTGACTAATCAACTGGATGATGGACACTAACACATATTACTGCACTACTTAACTCTAATTTCGGTTTTTCCAGATGTCTGACTAATCAACTGGATGATGGACACTAACACATATTACTGCACTACTTAACTCTAATTTCAGAGAGAGGGGACAGAGACACTAACACATATTACTGCACTACTTAACTCTAATTTCGGTTTTTCCAGATGTCTGACTAATCAACTGGATGATGGACACTAACACATATTACTGCACTACTTAACTCTAATTTCAGAGAGAGGGGACAGAGACACTAACACATATTACTGCACTACTTAACTCTAATTTCGGTTTTTCCAGATGTCTGACTAATCAACTGGATGATGGACACTAACACATATTACTGCACTACTTAACTCTAATTTCGGTTTTTCCAGATGTCTGACTAATCAACTGGATGATGGACACTAACACATATTACTGCACTACTTAACTCTAATTTCGGTTTTTCCAGATGTCTGACTAATCAACTGGATGATGGACACTAACACATATTACTGCACTACTTAACTCTAATTTCGGTTTTTCCAGATGTCTGACTAATCAACTGGATGATGGACACTAACACATATTACTGCACTACTTAACTCTAATTTCAGAGAGAGGGGACAGAGACACTAACACATATTACTGCACTACTTAACTCTAATTTCAGAGAGAGGGGACACTAACACATATTACTGCACTACTTAACTCTAATTTCAGAGAGAGGGGACAGAGACACTAACACATATTACTGCACTACTTAACTCTAATTTCAGAGAGAGGGGACAGATACACTAACACATATTACTGCACTACTTAACTCTAATTTCGGTTTTTCCAGATGTCTGACTAATCAACTGGATGATGGACACTAACACATATTACTGCACTACTTAACTCTAATTTCGGTTTTTCCAGATGTCTGACTAATCAACTGGATGATGGACACTAACACATATTACTGCACTACTTAACTCTAATTTCGGTTTTTCCAGATGTCTGACTAATCAACTGGATGATGGACACTAACACATATTACTGCACTACTTAACTCTAATTTCAGAGAGAGGGGACAGAGACACTAACACATATTACTGCACTACTTAACTCTAATTTCGGTTTTTCCAGATGTCTGACTAATCAACTGGATGATGGACACTAACACATATTACTGCACTACTTAACTCTAATTTCGGTTTTTCCAGATGTCTGACTAATCAACTGGATGATGGACACTAACACATATTACTGCACTACTTAACTCTAATTTCGGTTTTTCCAGATGTCTGACTAATCAACTGGATGATGGACACTAACACATATTACTGCACTACTTAACTCTAATTTCAGAGAGAGGGGACAGAGACACTAACACATATTACTGCACTACTTAACTCTAATTTCGGTTTTTCCAGATGTCTGACTAATCAACTGGATGATGGACACTAACACATATTACTGCACTACTTAACTCTAATTTCGGTTTTTCCAGATGTCTGACTAATCAACTGGATGATGGACACTAACACATATTACTGCACTACTTAACTCTAATTTCGGTTTTTCCAGATGTCTGACTAATCAACTGGATGATGGACACTAACACATATTACTGCACTACTTAACTCTAATTTCAGAGAGAGGGGACAGAGACACTAACACATATTACTGCACTACTTAACTCTAATTTCGGTTTTTCCAGATGTCTGACTAATCAACTGGATGATGGACACTAACACATATTACTGCACTACTTAACTCTAATTTCAGAGAGAGGGGACAGAGACACTAACACATATTACTGCACTACTTAACTCTAATTTCGGTTTTTCCAGATGTCTGACTAATCAACTGGATGATGGACACTAACACATATTACTGCACTACTTAACTCTAATTTCGGTTTTTCCAGATGTCTGACTAATCAACTGGATGATGGACACTAACACATATTACTGCACTACTTAACTCTAATTTCGGTTTTTCCAGATGTCTGACTAATCAACTGGATGATGGACACTAACACATATTACTGCACTACTTAACTCTAATTTCGGTTTTTCCAGATGTCTGACTAATCAACTGGATGATGGACACTAACACATATTACTGCACTACTTAACTCTAATTTCAGAGAGAGGGGACAGAGACACTAACACATATTACTGCACTACTTAACTCTAATTTCGGTTTTTCCAGATGTCTGACTAATCAACTGGATGATGGACACTAACACATATTACTGCACTACTTAACTCTAATTTCAGAGAGAGGGGACAGAGACACTAACACATATTACTGCACTACTTAACTCTAATTTCGGTTTTTCCAGATGTCTGACTAATCAACTGGATGATGGACACTAACACATATTACTGCACTACTTAACTCTAATTTTGGTTTTTCCAGATGTCTGACTAATCAACTGGATGATGGACACTAACACATATTACTGCACTACTTAACTCTAATTTCGGTTTTTCCAGATGTCTGACTAATCAACTGGATGATGGACACTAACACATATTACTGCACTACTTAACTCTAATTTCAGAGAGAGGGGACAGAGACACTAACACATATTACTGCACTACTTAACTCTAATTTCGGTTTTTCCAGATGTCTGACTAATCAACTGGATGATGGACACTAACACATATTACTGCACTACTTAACTCTAATTTCAGAGAGAGGGGACAGAGACACTAACACATATTACTGCACTACTTAACTCTAATTTCAGAGAGAGGGGACAGAGACACTAACACATATTACTGCACTACTTAACTCTAATTTCAGAGAGAGGGGACACTAACACATATTACTGCACTACTTAACTCTAATTTCGGTTTTTCCAGATGTCTGACTAATCAACTGGATGATGGACACTAACACATATTACTGCACTACTTAACTCTAATTTCGGTTTTTCCAGATGTCTGACTAATCAACTGGATGATGGACACTAACACATATTACTGCACTACTTAACTCTAATTTCGGTTTTTCCAGATGTCTGACTAATCAACTGGATGATGGACACTAACACATATTACTGCACTACTTAACTCTAATTTCAGAGAGAGGGGACAGAGACACTAACACATATTACTGCACTACTTAACTCTAATTTCGGTTTTTCCAGATGTCTGACTAATCAACTGGATGATGGACACTAACACATATTACTGCACTACTTAACTCTAATTTCAGAGAGAGGGGACAGAGACACTAACACATATTACTGTACTACTTAACTCTAATTTCGGTTTTTCCAGATGTCTGACTAATCAACTGGATGATGGACACTAACACATATTACTGCACTACTTAACTCTAATTTCGGTTTTTCCAGATGTCTGACTAATCAACTGGATGATGGACACTAACACATATTACTGCACTACTTAACTCTAATTTCGGTTTTTCCAGATGTCTGACTAATCAACTGGATGATGGACACTAACACATATTACTGCACTACTTAACTCTAATTTCGGTTTTTCCAGATGTCTGACTAATCAACTGGATGATGGACACTAACACATATTACTGCACTACTTAACTCTAATTTCGGTTTTTCCAGATGTCTGACTAATCAACTGGATGATGGACACTAACACATATTACTGCACTACTTAACTCTAATTTCGGTTTTTCCAGATGTCTGACTAATCAACTGGATGATGGACACTAACACATATTACTGCACTACTTAACTCTAATTTCGGTTTTTCCAGATGTCTGACTAATCAACTGGATGATGGACACTAACACATATTACTGCACTACTTAACTCTAATTTCAGAGAGAGGGGACAGAGACACTAACACATATTACTGCACTACTTAACTCTAATTTCGGTTTTTCCAGATGTCTGACTAATCAACTGGATGATGGACACTAACACATATTACTGCACTACTTAACTCTAATTTCGGTTTTTCCAGATGTCTGACTAATCAACTGGATGATGGACACTAACACATATTACTGCACTACTTAACTCTAATTTCGGTTTTTCCAGATGTCTGACTAATCAACTGGATGATGGACACTAACACATATTACTGCACTACTTAACTCTAATTTCGGTTTTTCCAGATGTCTGACTAATCAACTGGATGATGGACACTAACACATATTACTGCACTACTTAACTCTAATTTCGGTTTTTCCAGATGTCTGACTAATCAACTGGATGATGGACACTAACACATATTACTGCACTACTTAACTCTAATTTCGGTTTTTCCAGATGTCTGACTAATCAACTGGATGATGGACACTAACACATATTACTGCACTACTTAACTCTAATTTCGGTTTTTCCAGATGTCTGACTAATCAACTGGATGATGGACACTAACACATATTACTGCACTACTTAACTCTAATTTCGGTTTTTCCAGATGTCTGACTAATCAACTGGATGATGGACACTAACACATATTACTGCACTACTTAACTCTAATTTCGGTTTTTCCAGATGTCTGACTAATCAACTGGATGATGGACACTAACACATATTACTGCACTACTTAACTCTAATTTCGGTTTTTCCAGATGTCTGACTAATCAACTGGATGATGGACACTAACACATATTACTGCACTACTTAACTCTAATTTCGGTTTTTCCAGATGTCTGACTAATCAACTGGATGATGGACATGTATTATAATTATTGTTGTTGTTTTTAATCATTTATCAGTCAGTGTGTAGTGGGAGAGCTCACCTCCCCCCTCCCGGTCCACTACTGCGTGGAGTGTGACCGCCACTACTGCGTGGAGTATGACCGCCACTACTGCATGGCCTACATCCGGGACCCCAATGTCTACAGGCACACAATACCAGCAACATGGCATGACATTTTATTATCTCGCTTTCGGAGTGTCAGGACCTAAAGCCTGGAATGAACTGCCACACGACTTAAGATTGATCACAGACTCGGCGGAATTTAGAGCTAAACTTAAAACTCACCTTTTCGTGACATTGTAAATAACTAATTTGTAAAAAAAAAAAAACAAAAAAATAATATCTTATTTGTAGGCGTTTGTAAAGGTTATTTCATGAACATTCTCCAAAAATAGAGAGTCCTAAATTTTCCAGTCTTTCGAAATAGATATTAACTCTACTTTTGTCACTAGTCTTTTAATAAATGTAACACTAATAGTGTTGGGGGTAGCAAATGTAAAATCATGCAATGTCCAGTGTTTTAAATATAATGTCCTCACATTCAAAGCCGTATCTTCTCTAAGCATAAACTTTCTAATTAAAGTGTGTTTATCGGAAGTGACCTGCCAGGTAAGTGGGTTTCTGTATCTATTTGTAAATTATAAAATTAGATAGAACCTAAGAATTCTTAATAAATTGTATAGTGCCCTTGAGGCGATTTTTCACCAAAACGGCGCTATACAAATTATCCAATTATTATTGATGTACGAAAATGCATGGTGCTTTGTCCGTCCCTTATGCATTCCAAAACCATTCATCGTATTGCGATGAATTGGGATTTGATGTGCGCATACCCAGGAAGGTTTTTATACGTATGTACTGGTGAGCTCTGGCATTATGAAATTCGTGTAATGAATTTGCAATAGGTGGCGCGCTAGTTGTTTGTGAAATAAGTGCATTCCGTATAGTTTAGCGGCAGGGAGGGATGACATTATACCACACAAAGCAATCCGTAGTGCTTATCGGCGATATATTGTTGTCTCCAACGTGAACAAATCACCATCTCAACTCCAAACTCTCCAACGAGCACGAGTCACCGAGAGCAGCCATTGACTAACCCGGGACAACAGACTAATGATCAAATAAAATGGGTTGTAATCATAGACATCCAAATGTTGTAATCTTAGTGAGAAACAGTGATGTAACCTGCCATGAAACTTGGGGGATGGAATGGGGGTTCGCAGGAGGGGGGACGATGGAGGTAGAAAGCGAAGAATGTGGAAAGTGAACACGGGATGGGGAAGGGAACGCATGGGGAAGGACACACAGGGAGAAACAACTTCTTTCTTCGAGGGGCATTGCAACGCATGCCGGGTACTGTGTTATTTAATAAACAGGCAACATTCTGTTGATTCACTCAAATCTAATTTCACTACTTATAAGTTTAACTCCTCAGGCTTTATATGTCTGCGGTTTCGTGATATTAAAAGAAGACAATTTACTTATAAGACATTTATTGACACTTTTTACATGTTCAAGGTTTTTTTCTATTATTATCCATCTTTATTAATTCTAGGCTTACAATTTGTGATGCCCTATACCTGTCTCACTAGGAAATTCTGTGTTGAGAGCAGGAGCTTTAAAACACGTGCGCTTAATAATAAAATTAAAAAAACAACATAATATTACAAACAATTATCATCATTGAAAAAATACATGCTTATACAAACAATTATCATCATTGAAAAAATACATGCTTATAAGTTGGTTTGGATAATATATTTGATTTTAGATCTGTCTTGGCTGATATTCCAAGACTTGGTGTCTGATTTATATTTGATGCATTGTGTTTTGTCTAAAGGCCAGTGAAAGTGTATTGAATAGTTTTGTTACAATGTACATTATCTAAAATTTCTTTGGTCAAAATTGTTTAAGCAAAAGGAATAAGAAAGAGATTGTGCCCTTAGGTTCTAGTAGCTCGAGCAGTTTGGACATTTTCAATGGTTAAGCATCAAGTAACGCGACAGAACTACCAACTGTCAGCATGTGAGCCAGTACCAACATAACGTATACAAGACAAGGCTAATTTATTCGGTTTTGCAAATAAACAGCTTTTACACGTTGAGTCAATTTATTCGCTTTTGGGAAGAGCTCGTGTGGTATCATGGAAATCGTTAAGCCTCCCTTACTTGTCATGGTAAGAAATAATATGATCTAAAAGTGTTTTAGAAAGCGAAAACACCACTCTTTATATTTAAATCTGGAGGGAAACCACAGAATAATTCAAATCTAGTCTCTTTCAACGGAAGCAATCTTCCGAACAGGCCCTCCATTGATATGCTTGGTGTAACCCTAAGTGACTGTTACATTGTCTATTATAATATTATACTGTCTATGCCGTTACATTGTCTATTATAAGATTCCGGTCGGAAGAGCTCTCTCTTACCGACAGCTGGCAAGACAACAGGTTAAATGTTCAATCGTGTATCGCCATATTAAGAATACATATTAATCTGATTAATCTGGACTTGTTATTTAATAAAACCCGAGTCACAGAAAAACATGGTGTCAGAAGTGTTGTGATATAACTATTTGTCGAAATTACCTACATAATAGTGTCAAAAAATAGTGATTGCCAACGGAGACGAAAATACGTTCGAATAATGGCGGAAACACGTGAAAACTCCGGTACGAAATTAATGAATACCTTCATACCTACAGAATGGACGTCGTGGATTCAAAGTTTTGAAATATATTTAATGGCTACAGGAGCAGATCAAGAGGCAGAACACAAAAAGATTGCAAAATTACTGTACAATATGGGAAGAACTGGGTTACAAATTTACAATTCGTTTAACGTTGATATTAAGTCAATCACGTATAAAGAAGTTGTGGACCTATTTAATAATCATTGTGTGCCGAAGAAAAATCTAACAATGGAAAGACACATTTTCTTTAATACGAAACAGAGTGAACACATGTCCATGGAAGACTTCATAGCGGAATTGAATAATAAAAGTCACAACTGTGAATTTGGCAATTTACGCTCGTCATTGGTATTAAATATATTTATTTCGAACATGCATTCAAGACACAATAGCATTAAAGAAAAATTATTACAAACGGATAAAATAACTCTGGACCAAGCCGTAGATATCGCGAAGACAATGGTGATTTCACAGAAGGATGCCGTACTATTGAGTGCTGAAGTACATGCCGTCGCAACCAGCAGTCATCACTTCGAAAGGCGAGGGAGGCCTTCAAGTCCATCTCTCCATCGTCAGCCGAGCAGTCAGTCGCCAAGGGGCAGAGAGCAGTACCACAGTCAACCACACGTCAGGTCACCGTCGCAGAGGAGAAATACGTCCCCCAGCAACAAAATATGTCAAAGATGTGGTCAGATACACCGTCATTCATGTCCAGCGACGAAAGTTAAGTGTAACACTTGTCATAAAATAGGTCACTTCAGTCGTTATTGTTTTAAAAATAAATCAGTCGTCTCACATGTCAGTCAGACAAATAAAAATAAATATTCTAATGAAGTTTATAATATAGAATCAGTCAAAATGTCACAAAACAATAGAAAACAAAATGTCAATTCTCTACTGTCAGTATGGAATTTTAATTTAAAAATTAACGATAAAAATGTCACTTGTATTCTTGATACTGGAGCAATGGTGAATGTCATGTCTTATAATACTTTTAAGAATTTAAAAATATCCGATAATACTATCAATAATTACTGTCAAAAATTAGAGTCATTTTCTGGTAATAATATTCCTGTAAAAGGACATTGTATTTTATCTTGTCAATATAATGAAAATGAAATTTCAAATATAGATTTTGTAATAACACCCATGAACTGTCATACAATCATAGGTCTCCAAACATGTCAAGATCTGTGTCTAATACAAAGAGTATGTACCACTGCCAATGTCAATAATAATTATGTAAAAAATATGCTAAAAGTGTATAATGATGTTTTTCAGGGCCTTGGATGCCTGCCTCACAAATGTCACATCACCGTCGACCAAAACGCGATGCCTAAAATCAACGCCAGCAGACGCGTCCCGTTCAAACTACACACACGTCTAAAGGAGGAACTGGACCGCATGGAGGAGTTGATGGTTGTTCGAAAGGTCACAAAACCAACGTCATGGGTCAATTCAATGATAATTGTTGAAAAACCTAATAAAAGTTTAAGAATTTGTTTAGATCCTAGAAATTTAAATCAAGCTATTAAACGCTCACATTTTCAATTTCCTACATTAGAAGAACTCAGATACAAACTGAACGGAGCCAATGTTTTTTCTAATTTAGATGCAAATTCAGGTTTTTGGATGCTGAAATTAGATGAAGAAAGCATAGATCTTTGTACTTTCCAAACTCCATTTGGGAGATATCAATTTTTACATTTGCCATATGGTATAAACTCAGCACCAGAAATATTTTTTAGGGTCATGACAGAAATATTTTCAGACATAGAAGGAGTCCTAATATTTGTCGACGATTTTCTTGTTTTTGGAGAAAATGAGGAAATTCACAATCAACGTCTAGAAAAAGTTTTTCAGCGTGCTAGAGAAGTCAATTTAAAATTTAACGTTGATAAATGTCATTTTAGTCAGTCAGAAATAAAATTTTTAGGTCACATTTTTAATAATAAAGGAATCAAGCCAGATAATGCCAAAATTAAAGCCATTAAATAAATGCCTAAACCTAGTTGTGTCAAAGATTTACAAAGATTCTTAGGAATGGTCAATTATCTAGGCTCTTTTATAAAAAATTTATCGATAGAATCAGAAATTTTTAGGAACCTTTTAAAAAAGGATTCGGTCTGGTCATGGGATGCGAACCATGATCTAGCATTCAAACGTCTACAAAATATTATTTGTACTGCGCCAGTCTTAGCTCACTATGACATGAACAAGCCGATAGTTCTGTCAGTTGATGCTAGCCAGTCAGCGGTCGGAGCGGTAATTATGCAAGAAAATAAACCGTTAGCTTTTGGTTCTAAATCGCTTACGCAATGTCAGCAGAATTACGCGCAGATTGAAAAAGAATTATATGCGATTCTTTTTGGTTGCCAAAAATTTCACCAATACTTGTACGGACAGCTTGTGCAGGTTGAAACGGATCATAAACCGTTAGTCAGTCTCTTTAAAAAATCACTTTCGGATGTACCAATACGATTACAATGAATGATGATGTCGTTACAAAAATATAACCTCAATGTCGCCTATGTACCAGGCAAATATATGTATGTAGCAGACGCGTTATCTCGTGCACCCTTGCCAGAGACAGAGATAACGGAAGTAGAAAAAGAACTGCAGGTACATGTTAATTTACTGATTTCGAGTCTAGCAGTTTCCGATAATAAATTACAGGAAATAAAAGTAGCTACAGAACAAGATTTTACTTTAGGAATTTTAAAGAAATATTATGTAAATGGCTGGCCCGCAACAAAAAATAAATGTGAACCGTCAACAAAACCTTACTGGAACATGCAAGGTGAAATTCACGTCGTCAATGACTTAGTTTTCAAAGGTTCTAGTCTTGTCATCCCAAATATATTACGTCCTGTCATGCTTAACAAAATACATGAAAGTCACCAAGGCATATCAAAATCAAAATATTTGGCTAGAAACATAATATACTGGCCAAATATGAATTCGGATATTCAAAATAAAGTGGATCAATGTAATATTTGCAATAAATTTAAACCAAACAATAGAAAGGAACCACTTATTCCATATTCTATAGCTTCATTTCCTTGGGAAAGGGTAGGTGTAGATTTGCTTCAATTTAATAATACCATTTATTTAGTCGTCATGGATTATTATTGTAAATATATAGAAATAGTCTCTTTACATTCAGGTTATACAGCTAACCTTGTCGTCACGCATTTAAAAGCGATATTTGCTCGTCATGGGATACCATTACAACTTGTCAGCGATAATGGTCCTCCATTCACTTCAGCTATATTTAAAAATTTTATATATGAGTGGGACATAGAACATATTACAACTAGTCCTAACTTTCCGCAGAGCAACGGTCAAGCTGAAAGTGGAGTTAAAATTGTAAAGAATATATTAAAAAAATGTCACGAATCAAAAACCGATA
Source organism: Limnephilus rhombicus (assembly GCA_929108145.2). Classification (NCBI taxonomy): domain Eukaryota; kingdom Metazoa; phylum Arthropoda; class Insecta; order Trichoptera; family Limnephilidae; genus Limnephilus; species Limnephilus rhombicus. Next base: position 13,522,904 of record OV815291.1, read on the forward strand.
TATATATTGCATTGTTACATTATCGAAATACTGAATACCGAAACACGTGAAAACTCCGGTACGAAATTAATGAATACCTTCATACCTACAGAATGGACGTCGTGGATTCAAAGTTTTGAAATATATTTAATGGCTACAGGAGCAGATCAAGAGGCAGAACACAACAAAAAGATTGCAAAATTACTGTACAATATGGGAAGAACTGGGTTACAAATTTACAATTCGTTTAACGTTGATATTAAGTCAATCACGTATAAAGAAGTTGTGGACCTATTTAATAATCATTGTGTGCCGAAGAAAAATCTAACAATGGAAAGACACATTTTCTTTAATACGAAACAGAGTGAAAATTGAAAACTGGTGATCCAATTTTATTCAAAAAGACTCCTCAAAGTCATTGGATTCCAGCAATTGTTGTTGAATTATTAATATTGAATTATTGCCCGCGTTCATATGTAATTAAAACTTTAGATGGTGCAACATTCCGCAGAAATAGGAAACATCTCATGTTAGATAAATCTAGATTAAGTCAAAATAATTTAAGATATAATGTAAAACCCTATGAAAGTATTTTAACACAAAATGGCGATGATGACATCGAACAACTACCAACTTCGTCCAATGCTCCAGATAAAAATTTGGTCCCGGTGTCTGCGACAAGTGATACAGGCATCCGACACCAAAAAAAGTCTGGAAGACAAATAAATAAACCAAAAAGGTTTACATTTTCTGAATTTGATTGAAAATTTTTATGTCTATAAGTTATGTATGTTGTATTATTATAAAAAAAAAAAAAAAAAAAAAAAAAAAAAAAAAAAAAAAAAAAAAAAAAAAAAAAAAGGAAGATGTTACATTGTCTATTATAATATTATACTGTCTATGCCGTTACATTGTCTATTATAAGATTCCGGTCGGAAGAGCTCTCTCTTACCGACAGCTGGCAAGACAACAGGTTAAATGTTCAATCGTGTATCGCCATATTAAGAATACATATTAATCTGATTAATCTGGAATTGTTATTTAATAAAACCCGAGTCACAGAAAAACAGTGACCAGCTCAGGTATGGGGGCTCCATCGAAGCCAGAGTAAAGTTAGCCTCCCAGACACTGGGCGTACTGTATAGGGCCCGCAGATACTTTAATAGTGCACAACTGCTAACCCTGTACAAATCGCAAGTGCGCCCCACGGTTGAATTTGGCAGCCACCTCTGGTCTGGAGCTCCAAAATACCTGAAAAATACCCTCGACTCTGTGCAGAAACGGGCGGTCCGTTTGATAGATTCTCCCATCTTAACAGACGGATTGCAATCTTTAGAGCACAGGCGTCGGGTGGGAATGCTATCATTGTTCTACCGGTATTACAATGGAAGATGCTCCGAGGAACTAGCATCATTGATCCCTTCAGCACCGGTGCATAGTCGGGAAACACGCCAGACGCGTGCCCAACATTTGTACACGGTTGACATTTGTCACATGAGAACGGGTCGTTTCTTCGACTCGTTCTTATGTTCAACAGCTCGGCTGTGGAATGATTTGCCGGCCTCTGTGTTTCCTCCTTCCTACAACATAGGTCTCTTCAAGACCAATGTTCATTCCTTCCTCTCCTCAAAATGACCCTCCACACAGCATCCCAGATGACATAGGCCCTGAGGGAAATTATTTTCCCCAAGGCCTCCTGTGTGGAGTTAATGTAAAAAAAAAAAAGTTCAACTCTATGAAACCAAATTCAATTTGGGAGGCGGATATGGGTATCGCCGTCTCGGGAACCATTTATTTGATAACCAGCACTCCTGGCATAGGTCACCCCAAGTGGTTCCCTGCGTTTGGTGACTTAACAGGAGTGCCCGGGTTCATTATAGATTACATAATATGTATTACTATTCGGTTCGATGATGAGTTACTTTCAATATTAAAACTATACGGCACATACACTATATCTATATCTAGTGCTGTGTGACAGCCAATGTCTTGTTGTGTAAAGAAAGAAACACAGTCTTCTTGATAACTTTCTTTGAGAGGAGACAATCCACTGACTAGAAATGCTACGAGATGTTCATTTTGTTCTTGGACAGCCATGTGAAGGGCGGTTTGGTGTATATGGTCTCTAAAAACGGCAATGTCCTCAAGCCACAGTTTACTAATAATATGTTGGGTTTTTATTATCGGAAGTTCGCTTAATTCAACATTCATAAATAACCTTATGACCTTGCTGTCCGGGTGTAGCAATATTTGCGGCAAAAGTATGTTTTTAATTAATTGATACTTGAATTCGCTGTCGGGTTGATTAATCATGATGAAAACGAAGTTCCCCATTACCCAACGATTGCATTAAACCAACCCTAATCAATTTAACTAGCTTATGCTCCTTTAGGGCTACAAAGTGTTTGTCATAAAAAGTAGGAAAGAATATTCTTAAACAAAGTTCCCCGTGATCTTTGGTTAAGAACTCGGTATATTCCAATATTTCATCTTCGTCCAACGCTCTTCCTTTTAATATCTTGTCATGTAAATATATGTCATATTTCAGATTTATATACAATTTATACAGATTAAGTGCGCTGATGATAGTTATTTTTCAAAATAATTATTCCAATAACTGAATCAACAGATCGCTCTGTGGACTGAATACTTAGACCAACATCCTCAGCTGCAAAGGTATCCCCATGAAGCAGTCCATGTCTGGCCCCAGTACTAGTTTTGCTCGTCGGAGCACCTCTGCCGCATATTACACGAGTCGCTTTTCCAATCCTTCAAGATTGATTCCCAGCTCAATGGGAAGAAAGAACCTCCATAACAAATGACATAGAGAAATTACTTAATTTTGTTTCCAATGATTCTTTTAAATAGTTGGTTTACTTTGCAAAAAAGCAATGACTTTAATTAGTTTATCTTTAGAGCTCTCTTTACTTTTAGTGTAGTCGTCCATCTCGTCAAACATCAGAACGACCCGTCTTACTTTGTACAATATTCTCTAACAAAGCCGCCAGCCAGATGGCCGTCAGCACCAGTACAAAACTCACTTTATATAAATCTTGTAACGTTTTGAGAATTTAGTTGATCCGGTAATCTATCTATATGAGCTTTGAATTCTTTTATTTCTATGTGAATTACCCACTGATTCAATGTGCCTTGATAAACTTGCCAGGGATGTGGTTTTTCCCATCCCTGGCTCGTCTAGTTATAATCACCAATTTATATTCTGTTAGACTCAATGCTATTTCATCTATTGGCTTGAATAAATCCGTGGATACGAGAGGTCTAAGTCCTAAAATCGCCATTCTACTACACCCCTTTCATTCAGGTTTTCCCTTTCACCCACATTTATGAAATGAATATTCTTAATAGAATATTTCTCACTTATATCCACCTCTTGTTAACATTTTCCAAAGCATTTTTTGTCCATTTTCCTCTATCATTCCTAAGAGTGAGGTCTTTTGTTCCTCACTACACACAACAAACATAGTAAGTTAATACTCATTCGATGGATAAAGTTCCTGGGTACATGGAAGTCTCGAAAAATATTTGTTTGCAGTGGATATCTGTTCTGGCGTCCCCGGACACTTCAAACAGACAAATAGTGTTATGTTGGATCTTATCGCAGGTGTGTTTAAAGAACCGCTCTGTATCTCCCTCGGCGAGGATGATCTTCTCCTTGAGCTGCTCCCAAGCAGCCCCAGTCTCCAGATCTCCGCGGTTCAACCCGCCGATCACCACCAGAGTATTAAGTAAATTTGCGCAATTAAAGACGTGTTGCTTGTTTGTTTCAATATTTTTTTTTATGAAAGGCATTTGAAGATCTTGAATCAGTGGTCGATTGTTTTTTATGACAATAACATCAATAACAATTAACAATCTTTATTAAATGCTATTTTCTGAATGATATCCGAATTAATGAATTGATTTATTTCCGCAAACGAACAGTTTGTAGGAGAATTTTGTACATTGTAATTGTTAAAGAAAGAGCAAAGGTCTGAACTTTCAGTTGAGGATGACGTACCATCAACATCATCAGGTTATTTTAATTAATTGGTGAACCGTCAATTTGCAAAAGTGTCTGTAGCCGTGGCCAATCTACGAAAGTGTATTTATTAATTGGATGAGAACTATCAATGCTTTCTTTAATTTGGGAGAATACATTCAGAAGGCGGATAATCTCGAACGCACCATTATTAGTTTCTATGGAGAGGACTCGAGCAGTGTCCGAAAGTAGGAAGTCCTGGCGATGTGAGGAATTGTTGAAATTCAATGAAGATTTTGGTAACAAATAAAGAAAGACTCTGTCCTCCAGCTCGGTAAAACGAGTCAACAGCTAGAGGCAAAGCCACTATCTGCTTCCTCACTAACGCCGTGAAATCAATCTCGAACCACCGCATTACCTGCTTCAGTCTGTTAGCAAATTCTATTATCAAATGATTAGGTTTACAGGTTATTGTTTGATTAGCATGATCGATTTTAAAATCTGGAAAGTATAATTTACCTTCTTCAAATTTTAATTTTTTATCCGAATCAAATTGGTTTAAAACGTTGTTAGTACTTTGGTGCTTTCGAATACTCGTCAGCTGATTAAGAACATGTAATTCATTGTCAGAAAATATTTGTAAATAAGATTTGAGCATTATTTCTTTGTCTGATTGAAGCCTGGAAGAGTCCGTATTGTACCGTTGAGTTATTTTAAATAATAGTAATTCATTACTTTCTTTTACTAAATCTTTGTGATATTTATTGCCGTAGTTCAACGCGTCTTTTCCAAAAAGGAATACAAATTCATCGGTGTTTTTAGCCGACTCCAATACTTCGTGTATATCCAAATTGGTTTTAAATGCAGTTACATAATTATCAATCTTGTGAGTCGTCTTATTATAGTGTTTTGTATATATTCTGTCCAAAATATTAGAGTTTTCAAAGTCAAATTTTACCCGATAGACTGTCCCGAGATGCGCGCCTAAAGTGTTCATTCGGTTTGGGGCGGAGACATAAACTCTAAGGTCCAACCTGTCCAAAATGTTTGTGGTATATGTGTAGTAATAGTCATCCCGTATTTTGTTCAACATGTCCTTTACCCCCGGACTGTCAAATACCACGGCCTTAGCGTGGACTCCGCCGCAGGTGTTCTTCACTAGCTTACCGCCTGACTCCTTCAGACACAGGACGGTGAAGGCAGTAATCTGAGCCAACCAGCCCCCGAGGGAGTGGCCCGTTATGACTAGAATGTACCTTCTCCCATGTTGAGTGTTCACATTAAAAATCACTTGCCTGATGAGTTCCACAAAGGTAACTGTGGAGTTTATGCAAGGCATGCATTTTTTCAAGCAGATGCCGAAAACTTCGGTAATCAGCGCTCCCAGCAAAGATAGTTTAGTCCCCCGGTATGACAACACTTCTTGTTGCAAATCGGTTTTCACAAAGGCTGCTCCAAAGTAACCGTTGTCCCTGTCAGAGTTGGATCCAGTGGTCAGGAGACGCCAGCCCCCCTCGGGTTCATCCAACATCTCCCAGTCAGATGGACTTTTTGCTGCAGTTGTAACTGATTTCTTCTGCTTATATACTTTGTCTGAAAACAGCGCCAGGGTGAGGTCACTGGGATGAGGGTCTGAATACAGGATGTCCAGGGGTTGCTCCGGCAGTGACTCCAGCAGGAGGGAATCTACCAATGGTTGTATAGACAAACTTTTCAGTAAACTTCTGTCAATCTCCATGGCTGGGGAGATGTGAGGTGTGATTTATCTGAAACAATAATATTCCATGATGTCGCATACCACATGATGCAAAATGGAGGTTTAGCGCAGACGATCGATAAAACCCTGTATTAATACGATATTGACTAAACCGGTCATCTACGTTCATATATCGATATTTGCGAGCACGGTCAACAATTGATATGAAATATTCCGACCAATAATTGACAAATTTTGGTGCAGCCTCCTGAGTGTCAAATAGGCTGCCAACATACAAAATATTTTGATTAATGTCGTTTGTTACGCAAAATAACCGGCTTATTAATGATCGGGGTGAAGTAACGAAGCTCTTAGATTAGAAAGAAATGGTATACGCGATCCATAGACTTAATCATCTCATTGCTATCATTCTCGACTTAATGCGATTAACAAATTATTTTTAAGTAAGGTTATCTTACTACAGAAATGGTTGCATTTAAATTACAAACTAAGAAATACCTATGTTAATTTCATTCATACTCATCTATAATATAAAAATGAATCGCTAAATTTGTTGGTAAGCGCAAATCTCGAGAACGGCTGAACCGATTTCGCTAATTCTTTTTTTAGAATATTCCTTGAAGTTCGAGGATGGTTCTTACGGAGAGAAAAATTAAGAAAATTGCGCAGAAAATTAGATAATAACAGAAAACATCGCACGTTTGACAGTTCGCGTGTTAGAGAATGACATTTTGCAAAACAATGAATTTTTTATTTTTTTTTTTTACATTAACTCCACACAGGAGGCCCTGAGGAAAATAATTTCCCTCAGGGCCTATGTCATCTGGGATGCTGTGTGGAGGGTCTTTTTGAGGAGAGGAAGGAATGAACATTGGTCTTGAAGAGACCCATGTTGTAGGAAGGAGGAAACACAGAGGCCGGCAAATCATTCCACAGCCGAGCTGTTGAACACAAGAATGAGTCGAAGAAACGACCCGTTCTCATGTGACAAATGTCAACTGTGTACTAATGTTGGGCACGCGTTTGGCGTGTTTCCCGACTATGCACCGGTGCCGAAGGGATCAATGATGCTAGTTCCTCGGAGCATCTTCCATTGTAATACCGGTAAAACAAGGATAGCATTCCCACCCGACGCCTGTGCTCTAAAGATTGCAATCCGTCTGTTAAGATGGGAGAATCTATCAAACGGACCGCCCGTTTCTGCACAGAGTCGAGGGTATTTTTCAGGTATTTTGGAGCTCCAGACCAGAGGTGGCTGCCAAATTCAACCGTAAGGGCGCACTTGCGATTTGTACAGGGTTAGCAGTTGTGTACTATTAAAGTATCTGCGGGCCCTGTACAGTACGCCCAGTTTTTGGGAGGCTAACTTTACTCTGGCTTCGATGGAGCCCCCATACCTGAGCTGGTCACTTAGGGTTACACCAAGCATATCAATGGAGGGCCTGTTCGGAAGATTGCTTCCGTTGAAACAGACTAGATTTTCATTGCGATCCCTTTTAGACGTAATCAGACAAGATTGGGTCTTTGAAACATTAAATTCAACGAGATTATTTTTACCCCAAGAGAAAACACTCTCGAGGTAACCATCCATTCTTTGCTTCAAAGCCTTACGAGCTGTTGGAGTTTGTGAGCCCTTTGGGGCTTGTCAAACAAAAAGCTATCATGAACTGTACTGTCATCCGCGTAACAATGAATTGGTGCACATGACAAAAGGTCGTTGATGTGCAACAAAAACAGAGTCGGAGACAGAACCGATCCCTACGGGACGCCAGCATTTATCGAGTGAGAGGAAGAGGTGAAACCATCGACTACTGTCTGAATCGACCTCTCCCTCAAGAAGTCGGCAATCCACGTACACAAGGATGCGGAAAGTCCGTAAGAATGTAGTTTGTTGACAAGTCCTCGGTGCCAAACCCGGTCAAAGGCCTTGGATATGTCCAGTGCAACCGTTTGGGTCTCACCGAAACGTTCCAGGCATCGCCCCCAAACATGCGTCACATACGCGAGAAGATCACCGCACGAGCGGTTCCGCCGAAATCCGTATTGACGGTCGTTAATAATTTTGTTCTTCTCGAGGTATGTGAGCAGTTTGTCGTTGATCACACGTTCCATCACCTTAGACAGAACTGATGTGATCGCTATGGGGCGGTAGTTGGCCGGGTTGGAGCGGTCACCCTTCTTTGGAATAGGATGGATAACCGCTTTTTTCCAACCAGAGGGCACAGAGCCAGTCTTCAGGGACAGTTTAAAAAGCTTCGTCAAAATTGGAGCTATTTCTGCAGCGCACCTTTGCAGTACCAGGGCAGGTATTCCGTCAGGCCCACTAGCTTTATTAACATCAAGCCCTCGTAAAACATGGAGTACTTCCCGATGCCGGATCCTCAGCTTTTTCATACGAAAACCGCAGTGAGGAACCGACGTCGGGACAGCACCTTGGTCATCGAGGGTTGAGTTATCCGCAAACATTTTACCTAGTAAGTTAGCCTTTTCGGTGGCGGTGTTTGCTAGTGAGCCGTCAGGTCTGGTAAGAGGTGGCAGACTGGATTTGCAGAAATTGCGACCTATTGAGCCCGCAAGCGACCAGAATTGCCTGCTGCCATGCGGGCATGCAGTCAGCTTTCTGCTGATCTGCTGGTCGTGCTCGAATTTTGACCTATTTATGATTCTCTTGGTTTCCTTTGCCATTTTATTGTAAGCTGTTCTGTCTTTGGATGTTCTAGATGTGTTGTAGGCTCGGTAAGCATCGTTTTTTCGTCGCACTGCTTCAGCGCATTGTCGACTGAACCACGGCTTTGAGCCTACACCAGTTTCCTTAACAGTAGATTGGATGAGGCCATCAATCGCGGATGTGATGACCTCACCAATTTCCTGGGCACATCTTGAGGGATCCGAAGTCCGAAAACAGACAGCTGACCACGGGAAAGCATTAAAATGTGCCCGCAGACCGAACCAATCTGCTGACCTATAGTACCACACTTTTCTCTTCAGCCTCTCGTTTGGTGGTCTGAAGTTTACATGGATTGATGTCGTCACCAGGCAGTGGTCGGACGATCCTAAAGGCGCTGTGACTTCAATGCTGTAACCGTGTGGCACAGTAGTTAAAAATAGGTCTAACAGATTGGAACGGTGAGTCTGGACATCAGGAACCCTTGTAGGCTCCTGAACCATTTGCTCCAATCCGTAGCAAAGGGCAAAGGATTCCGCTTGGCGTCCAGCCGAGTCTGTTGATCCTGAGAACTTCAACCAAGGTTCGTTATGAACATTGAAGTCCCCCAGGACCACAAACTCTGCCATAGGGTAGCGGGGCAAGAGGTCATCAATAGTGTCGCTTAAATGTTTGAAGAGCTCGGACGTGTCTGATTCGCTAAGGTTCGGTGAGCGGTATAAACACGCGTAGAATCTTACCGTACTGGCAAGATTGACGCGTACCCACATTACGTCGAATCTGGAGTTTTCCAGATTCAACAGTCGCACACAGTTGACGTCAGCTCGACTATAGAGACAGACACCTCCTTTAGGTCTGAACTTGCCTGCGAGGGTGAAGCCCGGGCAGTCCAGATAGGAGGCGTCTACAGGCTCGGCTATCTGCGTTTCAGACAGGAATAGTAGGTTGGGGCGTTGAGAAAAAAGGTGGTGGTGGACGGAGTTTAAATTGGTATGCAGGCCGCGAATGTTGGTGTAATTCATCAACATTTTTGGCCTGCGCCGGGGTCGCCTACTACTCGCCGCTGTAATGCTGTTAATTTTTGTTGTTTGTGTTGTCATGATTTTTATTAAATATTTTTATGATGGGGTGTGGGGGGAGGGAGGTCTGGGAAGGAAAAGGTATGAGGGGTGGGTAGGAAGCTGGGGATCAAAGTGGCCAAGAGTGACGAACGAATGAATCCAATCCACCCACTGTGGTGCAAGGCGGTGGATAGGGAGAGTCCGGCTGGAGAGGTCACCCGATGCGCCCCAAACGCTACTGCTGGGTCCCCTCCGGTCACGAACCGGCACAACAGTGGCGGCGGGGTTTTTACACTCGTTGATGGGGCAGCCCACCCTCAGTCGTGAGCCTGAGGGTCGGGCCCCTGTACTACCGAGCGGCCCGGACAGCGGTAACCGGTTGTAAAGGGTCTCCCTCAACCAGCATCTCCCAATCCGGCCCGCCACGCAGAAGGTGGGCCGACGCACCCGCCATCAAGACTTGAACAAACATTACCCCAAGAACCCGGGCACCCCTGCTAAGTCACCAAACGTAGCGAACCACTTGGGGTGACCTGTGGCAGAGGTGTTGGTCATCCAATAAATGGTTCCCAGGGCGGCGGTACCCATACCCGCCTACCAAATTAAAATTAATGATTGTGCAATCAGGATTCTATTTTTGAAAAGTTGAAAAATTTATTTAAGGTTGGTACTCCCCTAATATTTTAAATCGAATCAAGAATTTTAGATATTTTAAATAGGTACCTATGTTAGGTACCAAATTTAATATACATGAAAAATGGAAATTTGAATAAAAATTGTAAAAGGTGGCACGCGGGCTGTTTAAGAACTGAATGTACTGGGATTGAATATATGGAACGCGGGAGGAGGGTTGGCGGGACAAGGGAGCGGTAAAGGGAAGAGGGAAGGCGGGGAAGGTGGAAGGGGAACGCGGGAAGGGGGACCTGGGAGGGGGAGGGGAACTCGGGAGGGGGGTTCGCGGGACGGTGAAGGGGGGGGGTGGGAGTAGAGTAGGGAGAGGGAAGGTGGAGGTGACGGAGTGGGAACGCGAGAGGGGAAGAGGACGCAGGAGAAGAAGGGGAGGCGGAAGGGGAACGGGACGATGGGAAAGGATACTCAGGGAGAAACAATTTCTTTATTAAGTGGCATAGCGATGCATGCCGGGACCAGCTAGTTTCAAATAAATTAAATATATATTTTTCTTACAAAACAGATATTTTGTAATGTGACAAATATGTTTATAACACATTATGTTACTTGGAGATTTTAGTAGAGTATTGTACTGCCCCAAAGAAGCCACGGTTATAGCGAAACCTGGTCGGCATTAAATATAAACATTAAAAATAATGGAGTATACTCAGTTTTTGTTTTACTTTCAATAAAATATACACCACCCAAACAGATGAAACTTGATCTCGATAACACCTTAGGTAAAACAATCACCATGGCAATCTTTTACACATAGATACTACTAATACTGGAAACGTAAATCGTTATCAAAAGTATTAATTCATCATTTATAATTCACAGCGGGTTGATTATAACATCAACATGCTTTAGTATGTAGCTCACAATGTACTTACAAATATTTCGATTACCAAGCAATCCGAGATTTTTCAATGTATCTTGAAATATAATCTCTCGGATCTGAGTATCTATGTGGATTTTTGAATGAATTCTAAAATTTTGAAAACTAATTACCATTTTTGATGAATTCTGACAATTCACTACTTTCGATGTTTCAAAATCATTGTCTCGGACCGTGCATTCAAATGAATATTGACATCAATAAGCGAGAATCGATTTCCAAGATTCGATTATTCAAGAATCGATTAACCTATGACAATGAATCGAAATATATGCTAAGGACACACTTGCTCATTAGAAGAGCATGCTACCTAGTAGCACGGGTGTCAGTGACGTGGCTAGTAATGAGCATGCTCATTTGAAGTCAAACGAGCATGCTCACAAATCAACAGCCGTTTGATTAATGAGCATGCTCATTGGATCATCGGGTGGAAGGGGAAGCCTCTAAGCATGTGTGAACAGGCTAGCTTATGAGCATGCTCATTTCAATCCGATCTCGGTTCGCGCCAACGCATTCTAAGAAAAATGTTAAAATAGCCCGCTGGGGAGACGAGAAAACCTCGTGTTTCGTGATTTATTATGGGAATCACGAATATATTTGGTACACAAGATCACTAAAATACCCACAATAGATTTCCAAATTCCCCAAAAGCTCCTTTACCTCCAAAATGAAACCACATTCTATTCTTCTTCTTCTTCCTTGCGCTGTCCCAACTCATTGCCTAGGTAGGCTGTTGGGGTCGGCTCTTCTCGTTCTCAGGTTGTAATTACACATGTTCTGGGTATCGCCTTCATACAGGCCGTTTTTCTGAAGAATTTTGGCACATTGAGTCATCCAGGAGTTCTTCGGTCTTCCTCTGGATGACTGTCGATGAACATTCTATTGAAATACATTTATTTTTTAATATCCAGTCATTTTCGGATTTGTTAACATCTTGGACCCAAATCAAACGTCTTATTTTTTTACGTCAGAAGATTCTTAAATATTTGCATTGCAAGCAGTAATATTATTTTGTTTAGTTCTGAGCGAATGAAACTGACTGTATTTGACATGAGCACGCTCATTAAATAGCATGTGTGTTCAAATGTTGGCTTGGAGCACGCTCATTCACGAGAAAGCTCAAACCAAGCCTGCTCATTACTGAGCAAATGTGTACCGTTGACTATTTTTGACAGGAGCGTACTCATTAATGAGCATGCTCATAAGCCGGCTTGTGTGAGCAAGTGTGTCAGTACCTTTTTATTATTATTATTTTGTTTAGTTCTTGGCGAATGGAATTGACTCCATTTGACATGGAGATGCTCATTATAGAGCATGTGTGTGTTGGCTTTGAACATGCTCATTCATGAGGAGAAAGCTCAGACCAAGCCTACTCATTAATGAGCAAATGTGTACAGTTGACTATTTGACATGAGCATATTCATTAATGAGCGTGCTCATAAGCTGGCTTGTTAATGAGCAAGTGTGTCAGTACCAATATCGACGGTAAAAAAGCACGATGAAACAACGATGTTTCATCGATTGTGCCCATCGCTAAATCAGAGTGATGGAAAGATCGAACAGCAAGTATTGGGTATTGGCTAAAATGATTCCGATGTCAAAACTGCTTCAGATATCCGAGTTCAAATATAGAATGAAATGAATATAAGACAGTTAGGTAATGGTTCGGAACAAACGTCAACGGTTAATACGCACTTTTTTTTATAAAACTTTTAGATTCTTCATTACCATAAAAGACGGTAATTATCGGTTCGGACTGGCCACGCTTATTACGAATAATTTTTAGAAAAAAACTTTAGATTCGCCTTAATTACTATAAAAGGAAACTTTTTGGCTTTGGGGCGGCGGAAAATAATGCATTTTAATTTTCAATTGCATAAAACCAAAATTCTCTTCGCGATCCGACACAGCGAAAATCCGCGGCCGTACCTGTCACTGTGATGTTGGTATCCTTTATAAATTAACAAGAGCTAATACGACTGTAGCCGACTTCGCGGGATACCTACATGAAATACCGCGAATCACAAACCATGTTACACAAACCTAGCGTAGCCGCTAAACCACTTGAAAACTGGGATGTTTTTCTTGCCTTGACGCGAGTAGGCGTTATAAAGGGGCACTTTCTTTTGTATCACAAACCATGTTACACAAACAAGCCCGCTAGACAAATTTCATAACTACGCGCATTATCCCACGAAGTCAGCTACAGTCGTATTAGCTCTTGTTAATTTATCAAGGATACCAACATCACAGTGACAGGTACGGCCGCGGATTTTCGCTGTGTCGGTCGCGAAGCGAATTTTGGTTTTATGCAATTGAAAATTAAAATGCATTATTTTCCGCCGCCCCAAAGCCAAAAAGTTTCCTTTTATAGTAATTAAGGCGAATCTAAAGTTTTTTTCTAAAAATTATTCGTAATAAGCGTGGCCAGTCCCAACCGATATTTACCTAAAAGACAACTATTTGCATTCGGGGACGTTGAAAATGTTACATTTTTAATTTTATTTACGTAAATTGAAAATTTGCTTTCACACTGTCAAATCACTCTGTTTGCAGTCCGGAACAATCGTCAACGGTTAATACGCACTTTTTTTTTATAAAACTTTTAAAATTAAGATAATATACACAAGCCCGCTACACAAACCCTGCTTTGCCAGACAAACCATTAAAAACGAAGACTGTTTTTTAAGTAAAGATAACATACACAGTCCCGTTACATAACCGTTGACGTTTGTTCCGAATATTTACCGCATAAATATACCAATCCCATTTACCGACAGTTAGAAGGTTCGTACCTCAATACAATAAATTGTTTGTGTTCACAATTATTACACCACACCAAGGGCGATTCAGGACAAGATGGATGTCAGCCATAAATAAACCAATCCCTAGATCGATATCTTCGGGCCTTCTCCATACTAGAAATTTCGTCATCACTGTCACCAACTTAACCAAAAATAAAATGGTCCACCAAAGACAATAACATAGAGGAAGTTCAAGGCCATTTGCCACCATAGACAATATAATCGCATTGGACCTACTTTATTTATTCATTAGCCAAATAAATTATTTAAAAATAAAAATGCTTGAAAGCAGAAAAATGTTTTAGTTTCCCCAAGGAAACAACGTTCCATCTGACAAAGCCTGAGGAAATGAGCTTTACATAATTTTTAAAACTCATTTTCTCAGCAAGGAGCTTTGTCAGATGGAAACCTGTTATCCTGAGGAAATCAAAAATTCAAGCGTTAGTAAAAAACCTAAAATTCTTGAAATATGAACTCCTTATAAAAGGAAAACATTTTCAAATAATGATTATGGTTTTCTACGACGAATTTACATTTTTCTGCTTGAAAAATGATAACTCGGGGATACATGTTTAAATTCTTTTTATTTTCAGAAAGACAATCGATAAAAGCACATAAAAACACTGGTTCGGTGAATTCGATGAATTGAAAAATGGTTTAAAAAGAATATCGACAAAGGAATGGAAAGGAAACATGGCTAAAGCGTCATACAGCTGTGACATTAAAGATTAACGTAAACAATAGCTGTATTGTTTGTTTATATACATTCATCTTCAATGTCACATCTATATAGCGTTTTAGCCATTTTTCCTTTCCAGCAGTCACCGTACAGTTCTTGTAGAATGAAATAAAAAATCTACATATTCTAAATTTCCTTTCAACCGAAATTAAACAGAGTACCTATACCTTCATCGGGGACCCATTTCAGCCATCTCACGATAAAAACCGCATCATGTGTTCTGAAAAAAATATATCACATTAAACAAAGTTTGTGAACAGAATACACAGTATTTTTCCCTTGTGATGACATACTTTGTTTATCACAAGGGAAAAGTATTCTCACTTCTGTTCATATGAACATATAAATTAGTAGCATTATTAATTTTACCTGCCATTAACGGTGTTATAGTCTGCCAAACAATGTTATAAGGTGTTCCTAACGTAAAGCTCCAAAATCATTCAAAGTCTGGAACATTTTCTGAAACAATATTTGTGAAACATTAACCACTCGGACCCATAAGCTTGTTTTAACGATAATATTACATTAACAGACATATGTATGACGTACGAGGCGTACGTATTACAATTATACTTATTAAAGTAAAATTGAAAGAATATATTTTATCAATACAAATGTCGGAATAAGTTCGGTTTATGTCCGAAATTCCTAAAAAATAAAACTAGTTATTTTTATACTAATTTGGGGTCGGGGAATCCGAATCTGAAAGAATTAGGCGGCGGCAAGCAATATTAACAGAATTACACGACTTTAAAAAATTTATACACATACAGGAAAATAGCCATTTTGGAAGCATTTTGATTCCTAGAAAATCAAACTAGTTATTTTTATACTAACTATGGGCCGGGGAATCCGAATCTTAATTAATCGAAGAATTAGGCGGCGGCAAGCAATATTAACTGAATTAAACGACGTTAAAATTTTCTATACACACACACACACATGAAAATAATCATTTCGGAAGTATTTTGACACATGCAGTACAAAGATCATAGAAAAACAAGAAATATACAAAAACATGTGCCGGCAGTGTTACCAGCTCTCAAAAATATTTATCTCTATATCAATAATTTCCGACACGATAATTCTTCACATAACACATTAACCTGATGAATTACGACTATCTCAACGGCGTATTCTTAAACCAAAAGTATGAAAATTCGTAGTCTTAAAAATGCGTAACCTAACCTAACCTAACGTTAGGTTTGTGTAACATGGTTTGTGCCCCTTTATACCGCCTGCTCGCGTCCCTAACCTAACCTAACCTAACCTAACCTAACCTAACCTAACCTAACCTAACGCTAGGTTTGTGTAACATGGTTTGTGCCCCTTTATACCGCCTGCTCGCGTCACGGCAAAAAAACATCCCTGTTTTCAAGTAGTTTAGCGGCTACGCTAGGTTTGTGTAACATGGTTTGTGCCCCTTTATACCGCCTGCTCGCGTCACGGCAAAAAAACATCCCTGTTTTCAAGTAGTTCAGCGGCTACGCTAGGTTTGTGTATCATGGTTTGTGCCCCTTTATACCGCCTGCTCGCGTCACGGCAAAAAAACATCCCTGTTTTCGAGTAGTTTAGCGGCTACGCTAGGTTTGTGTAACATGGTTTGTGCCCCTTTATACCGCCTGCTCGCGTCACGGCAAAAAAACATCCCTGTTTTCGAGTAGTTTAGCGGCTACGCTAGGTTTGTGTAACATGGTTTGTGCCCCTTTATACCGCCTGCTCGCGTCACGGCAAAAAAACATCCCTGTTTTCAAGTAGTTTAGCAGCTACGCCGGGTTTATGTAACATGGTTTGTGATACAAAAGAACGTGCCCCTTTATAACGCCTACTCGCGTCAAGGCATAAAAACTCCACAATACTAGTTGGTGTACCTTCCTAAAATATTTGAGAATCAATTATAAAAAATAAGTACTTAAAATATAAACATGTTATTTTACGTTATAAATATTAGTGCTTAATGGCAACACTTAATTTTGTGTGGTAAAAACATCTATGTTATCGTGTTTTTCTATGATCTTTGTACTACATGTGTCAAAATACTTCCGGAATGATTATTTTCAGGTGTGTGTGTGTATAAAATTTTTAAGTCGTGTAATTAAGTTAATATTGCTTGCCGCCGCCTAATTCTTTCAGATTCGGATTTCCCGGCCCATAGTTAGTATAAAAATAACTAGTTTGATTTTCTAGGAATTAAAATGCTTCCAAAATGGCTATTTTCCTGTATGTGTATAAAAATTTTTAAAGTCCTGTAATTCAGTTAATATTGCTTGCCGCCGCCTAATTCTTTCAGATTCGGATTCCCCGACCCCAAATTAGTATAAAAATAACTAGTTTTATTTTTTAGGAATTTGGCCCATAAACCGAACTTTACCCCAAATGTCATTTAACCTCAAATAGATTTACAAATAAATTAAGCTGAATGTTAATGTCGCATGTAATTACCTGATTTCTGGATCAATTGCGGACACATTTGAAACATTTTTCCACCCGTGGAATTCCTGTAAACGATTTTTAAATGAAATATGCCCATGGCGATGTCAACAACACAAATTCAAATTCATGTTCGTTTGATAATCGCATGACGCAATTTGACGTTTAAAGTTAGACCTATCTATAATAAAATTCAGCTTTATCTATAAGAATTTGGTTCACTCCTGTCAGTTTCAAGGTTAAAGCCAAGTTTTACGCCCCTGATGTCAGCATAAATATACCAATCCCTAGATCGATATCTTCGGGCCATTTCTATGGGACAAATGTCGACACCAACTTCACCACGGAAAAACAATCCCGATCTTGGTAGAAGGGAGTTCAAGGCCATTTGTCATAGACAATGGTACAAGGCCTGCCATAGACAATATACTCGCCCTACTTTATTAGCCCAATAAATTATAAAAAAAAAATTGAAAAGCAGAAAAATGAAAAAAAAACTTTCCTCCAGGACAAGGTTCCATGTGCCAAAGATGGTTCCGAGGAAATGAGATTTACATAGTTTTTTTACAGCTCATTTTCTCAGGAGGAAGCTTTGTCAGATGGAAACCTGTTATCCTGAGATGAAAAATCAATACATTAGAAAAATGAAAAACTCACAGGTGCATGTTTTAAATATTTTTTTTTTATTTTTAAAAAGACAATTAATAAACAATACATAAAAATGCAGAGTAGGAGGTTCCACCCATAGATTGAGCATGAGTCAGAAATTAACGCTAACTGGGCCATAATGTATTCATTCATTGTACTTGTCATATAATTAACAGTATTATATAATTGTTATTATTAGTATCCAACGGAATATCCATTAATACATTATTTGGCTTAATACGCTAACTCTGTAATCTTTTCTATAAAATGTAAAATAAATACAAATACATAAAAAATAATAGCACAAATTACAAGCACAAAAACAGTACACAAAAATTTTTTTAAAAACACAAAAACAAAGAGCTTTATACAAAAATATGTAAACATTGGAGGTTGCCAACCACTTTCCCACAGCGTTCTAAGGAAACAGATGGTTTCCTCCTTCAATGTACACGTCAGGACTCTATTTTTTTTGTAAAGACTCTACCTTTTATTAAAATGACTCTAGACCTCCAATGTCCAGGCATACATTGTTAGCAGGCAGTATGCGAGTGCGTACATGTTGTTAATTATTTATTTCACTGTATCACGTCTCATCTCCGCCACTTGATGTATCTGAAATAAAAGTTTATTAATATACAGGAAGAAGAGTTCCTTCTGAGAGAAGGCAGTCCCGCCGAGGATGTGCGGAGCCATCAATCCAGTCGCAAGTAAGACTCGGCGTCAGCATCCCAAGCCGGCTTCCCGGTAGGCCCTCGAAGAGAATGTTGGGATTAAGGGGGAAAAAACCTGAATACCCTAGGGAAAAAAGTGAGCATCGGGTCACCAGAGGCAGGTTGTAAGGGCAGCGGTCCGCTACGGTCAGTCTTCGGGCCTGCTCATGGCAACGGGGGAGGCGCGGGAGGGTTATGCAGCTGCTGCCTTGGGAGTCATCTCCTCAGTTGATGCACGGTCAAAATATGTAAGCACAAAAATTTATACAAAAATATGTAAATACTAAACATATTTTAATTAAAGAAGGTGTTGAAAGATATTCAAGAAAGTACTAAGCGCCCCCATAAAGACACAGAATTTGACAAACAATATATTACTACAATAGGTTGAGTTGAGATATGTATGTATATAAATGTTAATATAAATAAATGTAAATAAGGAAAAAAAAATACTAAGATGACAATTTTTTTCTATACTTAGAATATTTTGCGTACCTCAACATTGCCTTTTTCCTCATGGAATCAGGTCCATTATAAGGTCTGGTATCTTTTCTAGATATTTTTTTATTAATATCTCCGCACCAAACATTAATATTAAAGGGCACGGCGAATTCACAATAGATTCGGTCAAATTTTTTTTATGCTCTTGACAATTAATCCAATCAAAACATACATATTTGAAAATTGTATTTTTTATAATGGGCACAAGATGTATATTTTCGCAATAATGATTTAGTACATTCTCAATGACACAACGAATATTCAAAGCGTTTAGTGCAAAATTTTTTGTTGGATAATTAAGGCTGAGCCTTTCCGTGATGCGGTATTCACGGCTCAGAATAAAGGCATTTAAGGAATCATACAGATCACCAATGCAAGATGATTTGCATTCTTTACAATTTCTAATATATTTCAACACCTTTTTTAACAAAAATCCAGCGACATAGGCGTCAATACTCATTTTTTGTATGGAAAATGAATCTAAAATTTCACCAAATTCGGCATCTTTGTCCGCTATAGTTAAAAAAGACGTTAAATTTAGATTTAAAGTTGAAGATTGGGTGTAAATAAAATCTGCTATGTTAGACAGAAGGACGGCTGAATTGTCAGCTTCGCAATTCATACCCGGTGAACGTGCGGACCAAAAATTACAAATCATTAATGATTTATAGGCTGCTGAAAATAAGGTAGCGGATGGATTTCGGACCCCACGACTTCGTATCGAACCGAAAAAGTTTTCTAATGGATCTTGGTTTAGATATCTACATTTTAAATATTTGAAACCTATATTTTCGAGAAATTTCCACAACTCCATTATGCCGTGGATGGAAAAAATCCAGTTATTTAATACTGGAGCTAAAGTCCTAATATTTGCCCCTGTCGTCTGATGGACGTATTTCATCGTGCGCAATATTTGCAACGACTCATTCCACAATATTGAAAGTGGGGGGAGTCATTTGATAAAGCCACACGATATTTTTTGCTCCCTTTGGGGTGAAATAAAGTTCCATTGACACTATCGAATAGTGTATCAAAGAATTGCAAAACTCGTGAAGTGTCCAATGGATTTTTAGTAAATGCCTCTGGACGTATATGGTTTAATGCTTCTAGGGCAGCTGACACCCTGTCACTAAAAATTTGCGAGGCAAGTTACAACTACTTTATTTAATAACTTAACTTTATTTTTCCCTTTCAAGAAATATAAAACAAATATACATACCTTCGTTAACTCCTGGTATCCCTTTGGTAGGAATAACCTCACTGCTGGTCCCTAGGTAGAAGTTTTGTTCTGAAAGAAATATATTTAACACATTAACCAAAGTTTGGAAACAAAAAGTAGAATACTTTTTCCCTTTCAACAAATATCCAGGAGCTTTGTAATAAACTTTTTGGATTCTTAAAACAAAATATTATCCAAATAGCGAACGTCTGGGGCACGCCATATGTACCTAACTAACTAACCATCACGCCGTTTCCCCGCAGGGGTAGGCAGAGAGGACGGACCGCCAAACAACTCGGTCTTAGTACACACTCTTTGCCTCACTCACATTCATTCATCGTCTCATACATACTCTTCTATTATTCTTACTTTTGACATGGCCCGTCTCAAGTATCTGATTCACTGGTCAGGTAGGTACCGTAGATGCCTAAGGCATTGGAAATGGTGCAAGTTCATTTACTCAGACCATCCTTTATTCAGTGTGCCTAAGTATACAAAATGTACATACCTTCGTTAACTCCTGGGACTCCTTCGGCAGGAACAATCTCACTGCTGGTGCCTTCGTAGACATGTTGATCTGAAATAAATATATGTATGAATTAGCTAAAATTTTGGAACAAAAACTACTTTATTTTTTCCCTGGCAGGAACAACCACACCGATGGCCCTTGGGAAATCATTATGCACTGAAATCAATATAATTAACCAAAGTTTGTGAACAAACCATTAGCGATTATACGTTTTGCAATAATTTCCACAACTTTGTCCTCAGCAAACATGAATTAAATCTGAATAAATATAAAAAAGAATAATGATGCAATTTAAGATTACATACCTTTATGATGTTTGACGTAATCGTGGTTCCTTATTAATGTTCCTTCCTTTGGCTTCATAATACTTAATGTCGTGAGATTTTGTCGAGTTGGGGTCTACAATGAAAAATAAATACAGTTTTAGGCAAAAAAAAAAACAACAAAATGAAACATAAAAACAAATGCAATAACGGATGAGAGATTATCACCTGCATTTTCGTCGTCATTACGACCACTCACGAAACTGACTTTCTTTAATTATGTAGTTGGGATATCTATGTCGAATCGAATATCTGTCCACACAGCCTTTAACGCAGCACGGCTTTTTAAAACTTCCTCGAAGTGCTTTTACTGCTTTTGCAAGAACCATTTTAAAATCAAAATATTTACGTATTGGTAATTGGTATAACGCGACTGACAAATGCAATAAACCAAACCGGATATGCTGGTTCAATGGCGTATTTGTCATTTCCGTTTACCTACTATCTACAATTCAGTTCATCTATGGACCCGATATTTTTTGGAGTTACAAGGTTAATACAGAGATATACGCCCCTGGATGTCAGCATAAATATACCAATCATAAATATACCAATCCCTAGATCGATATCTTCGGGCCTTTTCTATGGGACAAATGTCGACACCAACTTCACCACGGAAAAACAATCCCGATCTTGGTAGAAGGGAGTTTAAGGCCATTTGTCATAGACAATGGTACAAGGCCTGCCATAGACAATATACTCGCCCTACTTTATTAGCCCAATAAATTATTAAAAAAAAAATTGAAAAGCAGAAAAATGAAAAAACTTTTCCCCAGGACAACAAGGTTCCATGTGACAAAGATGGTTCCGAGGAAATGAGATTTACATAGGTTTTTACAGCTCATTTTCTCAGGAGGGAGCTTTGTCAGATGGAAACCTGTTATCTCGAGGAGATGAAAAATTAGAAAAATGAAAAACTCACAGGTGCATGTTTTGAATATTTTTTTTATTTTCAAAAAGACAGGATAAACAACACAGAGATAAAAATGCAGAGTCGGTTCCACCAATAGATTGAGCGTGAGTCAGAAACTAATGTTGATCGGGCCATAACGTATTCACGCCTGTATTACAGCTTATCCTCGAGGTACATTGTACTCGTCATATAATTAACAGTAATAATATGACAAGAACAATGTACCTACCTCGACGACTTGTCATATTATTTTTGTTAATATAATTAACAATATTAATACGACAAGTATTATATAATTGTTCATATATCCAATGGAATATCCATTAATACATTATTTGGCTTAATACGATAACTCTATAAACTTTTATATAAAATGTACAATTAATGCGAATACACACAAAATAATAGCACAAATTACAAGCACAAAAACAGTACACAAAAAATTAAAAAACAAAAAGCTTTATACAAAAATATGTAAACGTTGGAGTTTGCCCACCACTTTCCCACAGCGTTCAAAGGAAACAGATGGGTTCCTCCTTCACCGTACACGTCAAGACTCTAATTTTTATTTATAAAGAATCTACTTTTTAATAAAATGACTTCAGACCTCCAATGACCAGACATACATTGTTAGCAGGCAGTATGCGAGTGCGTACATGTTGTTAATTATTTATTTCACTGTATCACGTCTCATCTCCGCCACTTGATGTATCTGAAATAAAAGTTTATTAATATAAAGGAAGAAGAGTTCAGGCAGTCCCGCCGAGGATGAGCAGAGCTATCAGTCCAGTCGCAAGCAAGACTCGGCATCAGCACCCCTAAGCCGGCTTCCCGGTAGGACCTCGAAGAGAATGTTGGGATGAAGGGGGAAAGAAACCTGAAGACTCTAGGGAAAAAAGTGTGCATCGGGTCACCAGAGGCAGGGTGTAAGGACACTGGTCCGCTACGGTCAATCTTCAGGCCTGGTCATGGCAACGGGGGAGGTGCGGGAGGGTTATGCAGTGGCTGCCTTCGGAGTCATCTCCTCAGTTGATACACGGTCAAAATATGTAAACACAAAAAGCTTTATACAAAAATATGTAAACATTGGAGGTTGCCCACCACTTTCCCATAGCGTTCTAAGGAAACAGATAGTTTCCTCCTTCACCGTACACGTCAAGACTGTAATTTTTGTTTATAAAGAATCTACTTTTTATTAAAATGACTCTGGACCTCCAATGTCCAGGCATACATACGCTGGACGTATTTCAGCCAACGCCTGGTCTTCAAAATTTCCATACTGCCCTTTTTCTTCATCGGAGTCTGGGCTGCGATCTGTCCCACATAAGTTAAGATGCTCTTCTTATTACCTGGAAAGACAATATTTGAAAAAAAATGATTACATTTTTCATAACAAAATATACCAAATCATGATCTACAAACAAAAAGCTAAAAATATGCTTACGCTTAAAATGTTCATTTTGGTGTGTTGCGTTGCGAGTTGCAACTGCATGACTACTGCCGGGTCTCACAGGAGTGCTTATATCTGAAAAAATAATATGTATCTTAGTTCTTGAAGGAATGGTAAAAAAAATCAGATGAACATAATGTAGAATTACTATTCCCTTTCAACGAAAATAAAATATATTAAATTATAAAATACACTCTGTAATACACCACATTTTATTATTAATATTTAATTTCGCTTAGCTCAAGCTTCATCAGGGCTTATTATATTAACTAAAGCTAATTTCATACAGATACATACTATAAGAAAATAAAATAATAAGTAATGATAAATGTTAATGTTCAGTTTATTACGTTATACATATACTAAACGCTTATTATTATACTCGTGAACAACTGATGTATACTCCTAAACAACTTGTTTACTAAATGTACATACCTTCGTTAACTCCTGGGACCCCTTTGGCAGGAACAATCTCACTGCTGGTGCCTGCGTTGACATTTTGATCTGAAATAAATATATTTAACACATTAACCAAAGTTTGGAAATAAAAGTAGAATACTTTTCCCTTTCAAAAAATATTCAGGAGCTTTGTAATAAACTTTTTGGATTCTTAAAACAAAATATTATCCAAATAGCGAACGTCTGGGGCACGCCATATGTAACTAACTAACCATCACGCCTTTTCTCCGCAGGGGTAGGCAGAGAGGACGGACCGCCAAACAACTCGGTCTCAGCACACACTCTTTGCCTCACTCACATTCATACTTCGTCTCATACATACTCTTCTATTATTCTTACTTTTGACATGGCCCGCCTCAAGTATCTGATTCACTTGATCGTGCCATGTCTTCCTCGGGCATCCCCAACTTCTACCATTCACATTTGCGTCATATATTCTTTTTACACTACTTTCTTCGTTCAGGTATGTTTGTTCCATAGCAGCAAAAACCCGGGTCAGGTAGGTACTGTAGACGCCTAAAGGCATTGGAAATGGTGCAAGCTCATTTACTCATACCGTCCTATAATTCAGTGTGCCTAAGTTTACTAAATGTACATACCTTCGTTAACTCCTGGGACCCCTTCGGCAGGAACAATCTCACTGCTGGTACCTGCGTTGACGTTTTAATCTGAAATAAATATATTTAATGTGTTAACTAAAATTTGGGAACAAAAACTACTTGATTTTTCCCTTTCAAGAAATATAACTAATTTTCACAGCTTTGTCCTGAGCAAACTACATGGAGTAAGCCGATTAAATCTGAATAAATATAAAAATAAATAATGTTGCAATTTGAGATTACATACCTTTTTGATGTTTGACGCAATCGTGGTCCCTTGGCATCATAATACTTAATGCTGTGCGATTTTGTCGAGTTGGAGTCTACAATGAGAAATAAATTCAGTTTTAGGCAAACAACGACAAAATGTAACATAAAAAAAACGTTGTAATAACGGATGAAAGATTATCACCTGCATTTTTGTCGCCATAACTTCCACTTGACTGTCCTTTTCCTTTTTTCAGTTGGCTTGGGTAAATCTGTGAATTTTCTAATGCCGGGAAGATGTAGTGTTGGCAAGGCACATTTTTCTATTGCGCCGTTTACCGTGTGTTTATTACGTATTGTAAAATGAGACCCACAAACTGAAGTTCCTTTTGCTAGCATCGGATTTGTAATAAAATCGATTCTATTCTCCAGGACCACTCACGAAACTGACTTTCTTTAATTATGTAGTTGGGATATCTATGTCGAATAGAATATCTGTCAGCACAGCCTTTAACGCAGCACGGCTTTTTCAAATTTCCTCGAAGCGCTTTGGCAAGAAACATTTTAAATTCAAAATATTTACGTATTGGTATAACGCGACAATTTACTGACAGTTGCAAACAATTATCATAAACTCACGAACCGGATATACTGGTTCAATGGCGTATTTTTGTCATTTCCGTTTACTATCTACAATTCAGTTCATCTATGCATCCCGATGTTTTTTGGAGTTACAAGGTTAGTAAAGAGATATACGCCCCTGATACCAATCCCATGTCAGGCATAAATAAACCAATCCCTAGATCGATATCTTCGGGCCTTCTCCATACTAGAAGTTTTGTCATCACTGTCACCAACTTAACCAAAAATAAAATGGTCCACCAAAGACAATAACATAGAGGAAGTTCAAGGCCATTTGCCACCATAAACAATATAATTGCATTCGACCTACTTTATTAATTCATTAGCCAAATAAATTATTTAAAAATAAAAATGCTTGAAAGCAGAAAAATGTTTTTAGTTTCCCCAAGAAAACAACGTTCCATCTGACAAAGCCTGAGGGAATGAGCTTTACATAATTTTTAAAGCTCATTTTCTCAGCAAGGAGCTTTGTCAGATGGAAACCTGTTATCCTGAGGAAATCAAAAATTCAAGCGTTAGTAAAAAACCTAAAATACTTGAAATATGAACTCCTTATAAAAGGAAAACATTTTCAAATAATGATTATGGTTTTCTACGACGAATTTACATTTTTCTGCTTGAAAAATGATAACTCGGGGGTACATGTTTAAATTCTTTTTTATTTTCAGAAAGACAATCGATAATAGCACATAAAAACACTGGTTCGGTGAATTCGATGAATTGAAAAATGGTTTGAAAAAGAATATCGACAAAGGAATGGAAAGGAAACATGGCTAAAGCGTCATACAGCTGTGACATTAAAGGTTAACGTAAACAATAGCTGTATTGTTTGTTTATATACATTAATCTTCAATGTCACATCTATATAGCGTTTTAGCCATTTTTCCTTTCCATCAGTCACCGTACAGTTCTTGTAGAATGAAATAAAAAATCTACATATTCTAAATTTCCTTTCAACCGAAATCAAACAGAGTACCTATACCTTCATCGGGGACCCATTTCAGCCATCTCACGGTAAAAACCGCATCATGTGTTCTGAAAAAAATATATCACATTAAACAAAGTTTGTGAACAGAATATACAGTATTTTTCCCTTGTGATGACATACTTTGTTTATCACAGGGGAAAAGTATTCTTACTTCTGTTCATATGAACATATAAATTAGTAGCATTATTAATTTTACCTGCCATTAACGGTGTTATGGTCTGCCAAGCAATGTTATAAGGTGTTCCTAACGTAAAGCTCCAAAATCATTCAAAGCCTGGAACATTTTTTGAAACAATATTTGTGAAACATTAACCACTCGGACCCATAAGCTTGTTTTAACGATAATATAACATTAACAGACATATGTATGACGTAAGTATTACAATTATACTTATTAAAGTAAAATTGAAAGAATATTTTATCAATACAAATGTCATTTAACCTCAAATAGATTTACAGATAAATTAAGCTGAATGTTAATGTCTCATGTAATTACCTGATTTCTGGATCAATTGCGGACACATTTGAAACATTTTTCCACCTGTGGAATTCCTGTAAACGATTTTTAAATGAAATATACCCATGGCGATGTCAACAACACAAATTCAAAT
The DNA here is from genome assembly GCA_929108145.2 of Limnephilus rhombicus. NCBI lineage: Eukaryota > Metazoa > Arthropoda > Insecta > Trichoptera > Limnephilidae > Limnephilus > Limnephilus rhombicus. Next base: position 13,549,647 of record OV815291.1, read on the forward strand.
TCATGTTCGTTTGATAATCGCATGACGCAATTTGACGTTTAAAGTTAGACCTATCTATAATAAAATTCAGCTGTATCTATAAGAATTTGGTTCACTCCTGTCAGTTTCAAGGTTAAAGCCAAGTTTTACGCCCCTGATGTCAGGCATGACGCGTCTCTGATCTGTCACCTCAGTCACCTGCAGTGTTGCCAACCAGAATTTTGAAAAGACGTAGGTCAGACTAGAAAATTACGTAGAAACTGTATAATTTGGATTATGAAAAGTTCGTAGATCTACGTACTTTTTTTGAGTGAAATTAAGAAGTTAGGGTAGGTGAAACAGAATAAAACGAGTATTTTTTTATACAATTTCTTTAAAGAGATACCCCTGGCATTGTAAACTTTTCATATAGGCTGCAGTAGCCGTTTACCATGCTTATTTGCCACATTTGTCGTAGGGTTTTTAGAAAATATAAATTGCGAGGCGCAAATGACGTCGTTCTATTTATATAAGAACATAAACTTTTAATTCAATATATTTAAATGATTTACCTCTTCAAGAGACAAAATAATCTAGTAAATAAAAAAATTACCACGTTTGTGGTAAAAAAAAAGAAATAATAAAAACTTAAAAAATTACTCAATTTTCAGAATCTTCAGGCAAATTAAATTCTATTTATAAAATAACATTAACTTTAAATTCAGTAAATTTAAATGATTCATTCACCTCTTCAAGGCACATACAAGAATCTAGTAAATAAAAAAATTGACACATTTGTGGTAAAAAAAGGAATAAAAAAAATTTTTTTTTAAAATTACTCAATTTTCAGGCAAATTAAATTTGTACATATATCAGAACATTAACTTAAAATTCAGTAAATTTAAATGATTCACCTCTTCAACGCACATAAGAATCTATTAAATAAAAAAATTGCCACGTTTGTGGTAAAAAATAATAAAAAACTCAATTTTTAGAATCTTCAGGTAAATTAAATTTGTACACACATATATATATTAAAATATTTACTATGTTCCTTCGAAGGCTGGCTGCTTGTTTTCAAGTCACTTTACGTAAAAAGTAAGCGTTAGCGTATCAGTAGAGACGTAGAGAGTCTGTTTCGGATGTTGTTTTTTTTTTATTAATGTACCTACATATTATTTCTCGATCCTACATCTAGTGTTTTTCAGTTTGCATAATTATTTTTATATATTTATATTTTCTACTTTCATTGTTTTTTTATCTTACCTTATCTGTATCTTTTATGTATCACACAGTATCACACAATATAAATTCTATGTTTAGATTGTTTATCTAGTTCCTATCTCTGTAATATTAGGCAAAAAAAGTTAATAATTATTGACTTTTTATTTATTATTTGGGTATGATGTGAACATTTGTTATTGGGTTGTAATCTAATTATTATAATTTATTGTTTTGTTTAATGCATGTAATGTTATTAACCTGTAAATGTTCATAATAAAATTAAAAAAAAATGTTAGTTTTCATCAAATTTATCGCGGATAACAGACGCTCGACATTTGCACTGCTTACATTGGCAATGTTTAAGTTTTGTGCAAACTGGGCCAATAGGGGAAACATTTGAGATGAATCGCCTTTTCGTATTTTTGAAACATGACGCAAAAACCCATTGATTTGCAGATCCTGTTAAATTGTATTTTTCCGTCTGCGCGACTTCTTAATAAGAAGACACATAATATGTGGCGCGGACTCTAGTATGAAACGGAAAGTTTGTTGGAGTCCGCGTCTGGTAAAAATATAAATATGCTTCTTCAGCCTAATGAGTTATGTTATTTTGCAAATTTGTACAACTTGAAAGAAAATACATAGATTCTGGGCCTAAGTTCGTAGATGTGCAGGAAAGACCTAAAATACGTAGATCTACGCAAAAAGACGTAGAGTTGGCAACGCTGGTCACCTGTCACTTGTGTGAGCACAGTGTTGCCAGTTGCCAGATGAATGGTTCTTACCATGTTTTCATGTTTTTGGTCATTTTTTCCACCACGGTTACCAAAAGTACGCCAAAGTTCGTTCATCAGAAATCGTTGCAATAGGCGAGTTTAAGGACAGAAAAGTGGGATACCCCCTGTTTACTCCTTTCTCTGTCGCACGTATGTTTTTATGCATCTTTCTCTTTCGCTTACGTTCATTGTAAAATCAGTAACTGCACGAGAATGGATCGTACTACGTTCAGGTCGATCTAAAAGTCGTGTATATTATTATTGTTTTATCTTAAAAGAGTTCTGTAAATTAAGACTGACGTGCGATAAAAAACTAAACTTCCTCAAACTTTATTTGCATAGTGTTTTTTTTTAACAATTATTTTCCTGTTACCCAAAGGAAGATTGTGAAATGATTGTATTCAACAAAGCTTTATAAATCACTTACTTTGATACCGTTGTTTTTCTGATTATCTTAATATATAAAACAAAGTCGGGTTAGTTACACCATTTATAACTCAAGAACGGCTGGACCGATTTTTGTGAGCTTTGATTTGTTGGATTTGTCTCCGCCCCGAATAGCAGAATAGCTAACATCGGAAAAATTCACAAAAAAATATATGAATAAATTTTTTTTCTCATACATTTTGTATGGGACGAATCTCATCTTTTGAAATCTGCAGCAATATTTTGATAAATATAATATTGAATAGTGGATGAATTCCAAAAATTCAAAAACGTCAAATGTCAATGCGCGAGTGTTTTGCGTTTGTTCTTAAACATTATAATGCTGCCCGACTTTCTTACACCCTAAATGTCAACAGTCGAAAATGGGGCAAACGGTGAATGTATGTCTGTACCCCTCTAAAGGAAAAATACAATAATCTATAATATACTAGCTGGTTCCCGGCATGCGTCACTAAGCCATTTAATAAAGAAATTGTAGAAAGCGTGTCCTTTCCCATTCGTCGAGTTCCCTTCCACCTCCCCTTCCTCTTCCACGTCCCCTTCCCCTCTCGCGTTCCCACTTTGATTCCTCCACCTTCCCTCTCCCCACCCTTCCCCCGTCCCACGAACCCCCCTCCCGAGTTCCCCTCCCCCCTCCCAGGTTCCCCTCCCCCTCCCTGGTTCCCCTCCCACATCTCTCCTTCCCTCCCGCTTTCCATAGCAATAGCCGCTTCCTCGCGTGCCACCAATAGAAATTTTTTTATACAAATTTCATAATGCCAGAGCTCACCTGAAGTTTTATAAAAACCTTGTCCTGACAATAACGAACACATAAAAAAGTAATATCCAATTTGGTGCAGTCGTTCGAAAGTTATACACATTCAGCGATTAATTTTTACATTATAGAAAAATGAAGCAAATAAGCAAAATCGCAAAGCTAAAAAATCGCTAAGCGCAAATCTCGAGAGCAGCTGAACCGATATCGCTAATTCTTTTTTAAAAATATTCATTGAAGTACGAGGATGGTTCTTACGGAGAGAAAATATGAAAAAGTTGGGAGGAAGATAGTAAAAACAACAATTTTATTTTCCCATATAAACTGTTCTACATACTTTCCTGTCAAACATTTGACGTTCGTCCATTCGGTAAGGTTTTTTAAAATTATTGATGTTTTAAATATGTACCTGTGTTAGGTACCAAATATGCCTGTTTCGCTTGGTCACGCCATTATTTCAGAACGGCTTTACTTATTTCATTCAAACATTAGGGATTTGATGTGGGCGATGGTTTTTATATCCGTTCATCCGATTGCGATGAAACTTTAGTGAGTTGTTGTGAGCACGCCCGCGAAGGTTTCTATATATACTGGTGAGCTCTGGCATTATGAAATAATACAAAAAATATTAAAAAAGTATTAAAAATTGCAATTGGTGACTGTTTGAAAACTGAATGTACTGGGACTGAATGTATGGAATGCAGGAAAGGGTGGGGGACCCGGGAGGGCGGAGGGAAACTCGAGAGGGAGGAGGGGAGCTCGGGAAGGGGATCCGCGGGAGGGAGGAGGCGAATACGGGAGGGGAGAGGGGAACTAGGGAGGGTGGTTCGCGGGACAGGGAAGGGGGGGGGGAGTAGAGTGAGGAAAGGGAAGGTGGAGGAGGAGGAGTGGAAACGCGAGAGGGGAAGGGGACGTGGGAGAGGAAGGGGAGGAGAAAGGTGACCGAGACGAATGGGAAAGAATGCGAAGGGAGAAACAATTTCAAGAAGTAATTATAATAAATATCCCCCACACGTATAAAGAAAATATAACGCAATTCCCGTAAGTAACGGGAAAAGTAAGAAAATCATAAAAACTACAAATCCGTACACAACGCCATCTCTGACACTGACAAAAATAAAACACGGGCAGTTGCGCATCGATAATTGCTTCATTGTGTAATTTTTAAATTAATAAAAAAGCTGAATTCCATTCAGTTAATAATTTAACAAAACATTTATTGATTCTGAGGCGGTACGAAGTTCGCCGGGCCAGCTAGTTCTCAATAAAAAGTCTCCCGCCTTTTTTCTAATATTATATAAGTATCACGAAACGTACGTGGCCAGCCATTAAAGTAAAGTAAAAAAGTAATTGTAATTAATTACTACCCGTTATCGACGATAACGGGTAGTAATTAATAACTTATCGTGTCACAGATAAAACGTTTTATATGAAATAGGATATTTGATATTTTCGACTACGGATATGGCAATGTTATCATGAACATTTTTTAATACTTGCAACACTAAGTACGTTGATAAGCAGGGTGGCCATACTGTGGGAAATGTCCCAGAAAGTAGGGAATTTTTTAAGATCTTTCGAGAATTGGCTAATTTGCGGGGAGAACCTGTTTATGGGTAAAATGCGGTAATTTTCAGTATTGCTTAGTTACCCTATCATATTGAAAAATAATATTTACAAAACTTGCGAGAATGTAATGCAATTCCATTTTTCTTTTCAGCAAATATTCACAAAATTTCTATTTTTAAGATCTGAACAAAAGAGAAAATCCGAAAATGAATAGATAATAAAAAACAAATGCTAATTTCAGTAAAATTTTGTTTCATTTTGGTGGTAATGTAATGGAACTTGTAAGGAATTTGAATATCTATTGTGGGTATTTTATAACAAATGCATTGGCAACCCAGGGGCGTTAATCTTGGCTTTAACCTTGAAACTGACAGGAGTGGACCAAATTCTTATAGATAAAGCTGAATTTTATTATAGATAGGTCTAACTTTAAACGTCAAATTGCGTCATGCGAATAGGCCGGGGCACACGCACACTTCCGACCGCGTGCCTCGCCCCCAGGCTAAAGCGGCATGCGACCCTCCCGCCGAAACGCCGTGTCCGCCTGCCGGCCGACCCCTTACGCTAAAAAGTCACCCCACTTCCGCGGGCAGGCCAAAGCGTCAGTTTTGACCATAGATTATAGAAATATTATAGAAGCTCCATACAACTGTGCCCTCACGAAGGTGGATGTCTATGGTGTTCGCCAAGCAGCCCGCCGAAACGCCGTGTCCGCCTGCAGGCCGAACAGGTACACTATTTTGGGTAAAAAAGTCGCCACACTTCCGCGGGCAGGCGAAATCGTTGAATGGGTGACCTTGTCGACCCTCGCGCGGAAGTGTACGTGTAAACTGATTTTCAAGCGTTTGGAGCGAACTGTGGTGTGTCGCGGGACATGTCGTGCAGTTCAAAAGTTTTTGCTGCAGTTTTGACCATAACCAAGATGATACCTATCACATGCTTATCAGCTGTCACCTATCAAGTTTTGACAGTTTTAGCGGCGGTTACAAATTATTTATATGAATGAAATTGAAAACCAGTATTTTAATAAAATTGAAAACCAGTATTTTAATAAAATGACCATATTATCAGTGAGGCTACAAGCATATTATAATTATTTTGATTATGTTTAAAAGGGTGAAGTAGATTATTATCATAAGTTAGTTAATTATTTTTCATATTTAATTATTTTCATTAGAATGATGCCACAAAGTGAATTTACAATAAATTGTAGAATAACTTAAGTGTACTTATTTTACAGTGTTGTATAAATTCAATTACAATGTAATTCTCACCCAAGACAGAAATATTTAGCAGTTTATTATGTGTACTGGCATTATTTAGTGTTGTTTTGACAACTGTGGTAGAGAGAGGTGCATAATTTGTTAGTATGAATATAAATGAAACATTTTGGTTACCTTATAAAACATATTTTTATTTACATACTACTTACATTAAAAAACAGAAGAAATAAACTATAGTTGTGATTACTTATAAATTAAAGATTGTCTCGGTTATGCTAGGATTTGAAAAACAGATCATACGTTGATATTTTTATTGTACAACTCCACGAGGAAAATAATTTCTAAAAGATGCTGTGTGGAAGGTCTTTTTAAGGAGAGGAAGGACTGAACATGGGTCTTGAAGAGACCCAAGTTGTAGGAGGAAGCACGGATGCTCGTTCCACCGCCGAGCTGTTGAACTCAAGAACCAATCGGAAAAATGACCCGTTCTCGTGTGATTAATGTCAGGATCAGTCGGTGGCTGAGTTGGCAATCCAACACGCGTCCCACCCAGGCATCGCGTGTTCAATTCTTCGGCTGGCTAAGTCCTCCTTCACGACACAAACAAAATTTTCGCCTGACTGTGTTGGTAGTAGGAGATTTTCAAACATTGTCAGGTTATTCGTAACTCGGGAATGTTTGACTTTCTTTAAAAAAAAAACATATCAACCTTGTACATAAAATATAAACTCTATTTTTTTTTAAAGAAAGACGAACATTCCCGGGTTACGAATAACTTGACAATTTTGCTTGTCGTGATGGAAGTCTTAGCCAGCCAAGGAATCGAACAATGGGACTCCTGGACGCGATGCCAACTCAGCCACTGGGTCTGTCATGACATTTGTCACATGAGGACCGGTCATTTCTATTTCTCGTTCTTGAGTTCAACAGCTCGTCGGTGGAACGATTTGCCAGCCTCTTTATCTCTTCAAGATTCCAAGCCAACTCAGTCACTGACCGGTCGCGGGAATATATGTTGGTGATGCATACAACTCAACTAGCACACTGCGATGATAACACCTCCCATATAAAAATTATAATCTTTTACTATGACGGGAACAGCACTTTCAAATAAATATATGTGTATTTTAAAACCTCTAAAATCATTAAAAATTGACTTCTTTAATGGCCTGTATGTCGTAATATAAAATACATATCGATCATTCAGTTAATTGGTCAGACAACTTCGAAAAATCGATATTTAAGTTGAGTATGCAGTGATTTGTAGGCGTATACCCCCTCCCCTATCTGGTACAATACTCACTTTACTCATAAACACCACCAACATCTATTATTATGCACAAAAACTTATAGTGAATTAAACAAAGTGTTGATGTTTTCTGAGTCGATAGAAGGATATTTCAAAATTTTCTTACTAATGTACTGGACCCGGACCATTATGCCTCCCGGGGTTATTTTGTATTATTTTTAGTATGTAAAACAAAGACAAGTGTAAATAATATTTCATTTATAGTGAACATTCAAATGTTCCTTTCCTCATTTTATCTCAAAACTTAGTATTTGGAGATATCTTATTAATTAACTGGACGATCAGTATCTGTTCTAGATATTTTTTACACATTTGGATAAAAAATAATATTCAGTTTGTACGAGTATTTTGGGCTCAAATACAAATTTAAAATTTGTTTGAAAAAGGCTGCGCAGCCGTTCCTCTTAAGGAACCTTTCCCTTACTGTGCTAAAAAAATACGCGCGCTCCGGTGCTGTGTAATCAATTCACGTGTTAAAATCATCGATTTTATATCGGAAATATATAAAAATTCATAGCTAATCGCTTTTGTTTTTCGTAATTTGTGTTACAAGTGATAATAATTGTAATTTAATTGCTGAAAACATGAAAAAACCATCGTCCGTTGCTAAAAAAACGGGCGAGGAGACCATCTCAAAGAATTGCCCGCGAACGACTGAGGCGCTGGCCGCTGGGCTGCTACCCAATACATACATACAGCTATGTATGTTTAGCTACCACGCGATCGTAGGTATCGACGGTCGAAACACAACACGGCGGTCTCTGTTTCTCGTGTTCCCGTATAGCAAAGTAGAGCGAGACGTCACATAGCGTGTCATCTCCCCCCGCACACTCTTCGCGTATCACGGTCCACACTGACACACGGTTGATTGTATTTGTGGTTTATTCCCGATATTTAACAAAATATCTCTGATTTTGAATTAAATTTGCTAATTATTTAAAATATTATTTTTTAATTCAGTGTGTAAATGTATAACGGAGGAATACCTAAAATCTGAACCCAGAATTCATTATATTTATAGAGATATAAAAGTTATTAGAAGCAATGTGTAGTATTTACGCATTACAGACCAGCAAAGGTTAATCAATTAGGAACCGACCTATTTGTAAGCACATTTTATTTCTTTTAGATTTTTAATTTATTATATTATATATATATATATATATATATATATATATATATATATATATATATATATATATATAATATATATATATATAATATATATGTTTATGTAATATGGCAGACTGGGATTGCACTATCCTCCCAGTCCTGCTGGAATAAAAGCTTTAATAAAAATAAAATGACTAAGACAACCCTTAATTTTACAAGTATGATAGATATATTATCTCTGCTACTTTTTAATGTGGTATGTAAATAAAAATATGTTTTATAAAAAAATATTTCATTTATCTTCAAACTAATAAATTACGCACCTCTCTCTACCACAGTTGTTAAAACAACGCTAAATAATGCCAGTTAATAAGCTGTTAAATATTTCTTTAAGTTTAAGGAAATTTATTTGGTGAGAATTATATAGTGATTGAATTGATACAACTACAGTAAATAAATACACACAAGCTCTTCTACAATTTATTTTTACGCATTCACAAATGGGGCCAATTAAATTATTTTAGGTTATTAATACTTTTTGCACGTTACGATTTAATGTTATGATTTGAAATTTTTTTGCTGGAGGTGAAACAAAGGTGCACCTTTCACATCGACCCTTTGTTTGCTTTGGAACACTTTGCACCTGTGGGAAATGTTCCAGCCAATGTACCTGATACCTTCCACGGGGCGCGGGTGGGACTGGCGTACCCTTCCTGGAGCACTGGAACCCGCCTCCGCAGAGGGGTCCACCTCTACGGCGTGCACATGTATCCAGCAATTAACCAGATTAAATACAATTCTCAGGTAGAACCGAACAGATCATATATGATTTTTTTACATTAACATCACACGGGAGGCCCCGAGGAAAATAATATCTAAAAGATGCTGTGTGGAGGGTCTTTTTGAGGAGAAGAAGGAGCATGAGCGTAGCCAGGTTTTGATTTAGGGTGGGGAAAAAATAAAAATCTAGAGTAGGTAACAACTTATTCATGCTTAAGGATTTATGAATGCAGATAATAAGAACTGAAAAAAGGAAAAACCATCCTATGAAGTGCTGTAAATTTGAAAATGCGACTCAGTGGACAATCCCGGAGCTCATGCATCGGCAGGCCAGGCATGGGGCAAACGCTCCACCTTGCCCTACCCTGCCTACGCCCATGGGAAGGAGTGAACATAGGTCTTGTAGGAGGGAGGAAACAGAGGCCGGCAAATTATTCCACAGCTGAGCTGTCGAACTCAAGACCGAGTCGTAGAAATGGCCCGTTCTTATGTGACAAATGGATTCTAGATCACTAGTAGGATATTTCAAAATGTCATACTAATAGACCGTTAAGACTTAATGATGTAAAATAACACTGGGAGACTTAGTCTCCCAGTGTTATTTTACATCATTTTAAGTATTTAAAACAGAGACAAGTGTAATTAATATTTGATTTATGGTGGACATTTGAATATATATTCTCAAAACTTAGGATTTGGAGATGTCTGACTAAATCAACTGGACGATCAATATCTGGACTAGATATTAATACATATTTGAATAAAAAAATATTACACAATGTCAGTGGAGACTTTGAAATTACGGTTTGAAGGGATACCCTTTATCAACTTTCTAACCACCTTCAGCGCTTTGCACCGCAGTGGGAAGGATGGATTCATACGTCTGTCACTCCTGGACACACTTACCTCCAGATTTTCCTTTACCTTCCCAGAACCTTTTCCTTCCCAGAACTTCCTCTCCTAAAAAGACACTCCTCACAGCATCCCCAAAGATGAAATAGGCCCTGCGGGGAATTATTTTCCCCAGGGCCTCCTATGTGGAGCTAATGTAAAAAAAAACAATGCTTTCACTCATACCGTCATACCGGGCAGTCTTCTCACCCACATTACTGTTTTTGCCCATGTACATCTCAAAATCATAGACGAGCCCACCTACCTGGCTACTGGCCACTGGCCACACTGTGACTGGCTACCGCTCGGGAGAAGGCTTTGATGCCCCACTCGTGTGGCTTATTTTTTTATGTATTGCTTCAAATTACTTCTACCTTTGAACAGTATCATGAGCTCGTCTACAGAATTGAACTCCTCAGGTTCCACCTTGACCTTATTTTCATGCGGGGCATTTGACAACGGCCTTATTTTAAAAAGTTTGTCGTAACCCTGGCATCCTCTCGGAATCAACGTGTTATTGTTGTTTAAATGAAAACACAACCGCAACTTATGAAACGATTTCTAGGCATGACATCTGCGATAAGAGATAGCCTTGTATCGTTTACGCAGTAAAGGTGGAATGCCGGATACTTGGGGATACCCATCATGATGTGCATTCCTAGAAATCAGTTCATTTCGTTGACTGAGGTGTTTACGCTAATGCTATTTTTTGTATAGGATACAAATTTGTCTGCTCAACAATATTGTTTATAGTGTTTTCATCTATGAAACGTAAAAAATATTGTAGACAGACATATTCAGTGGTGGGTTTGAAAAGGTCACATCACAGTGAGAGTCAACATGCTCGTAATCTTTCTTGATCCACCGTAGATCAGCTCTCCGTCCATGGGAAGTTGAGGCTTTACCGGGCTGTCCTAGGGGTACAGTGCAGTCTAACTTCCCCCCCTGTGGCTGCTGTCTCTCTTCCAAAGTCTATAAATGAAAAAATATTAATGCAATAATTAAAAACACTTTGTTTTTACCACAATAAACTTTATTAAAAAGTCGACATGTTTCGAGAACGATGTTCTCTTCATCAGGACATATAATGTACTAAAAAAATGATCGAACATAGAAAGACAGGCGTGGGTAGAAATGGAAGTAGTGGGGGAGGAGAGACGTGGAAAGGGGAGGTGCTTAGAAGATCAAGGGGGAAAAAATATTACTTCATAGTTTCATTTAAAACCCAGACATGTTCGTCGTTTTATATAATAACATCAAACGCAATAATCGCTAGCAATAAGAAATATGTAATGATAAAAGTACTTGATGGATTTCTACCAATGGATCCATTCCAAGAGGCTTGGCTTGGCTCAATGCATCCTTCTGCAGGATTCTGGGCTAAAGTTCGGTGTTTGGGCTAAATTCCTAAAAAATAAAACTAGTTATTTTTATACTAATTTGGGGTCGGGGAATCCGAATCTGAAAGAATTAGGCGGCGGCAAGCAATATTAACTGAATTAAACGACTTTAAAAATTTTATACACATACAGGAAAATAGCCATTTTGGAAGCATTTTGATTCCTAGAAAATCAAACTAGTTATTTTTATACTAACTATGGGCCGGGGAATCCGAATCTGAAAGAATTAGGCGTCGGCAAGCAATATTAACTGAATTAAACTACTTTAAAATTTTCTATACACACACACATGAAAATAATCATTTCGGAAGTATTTTGACACACGTAGTACAAAGATCATAGAAAAACAAGATAACATAGATGTTTTTACCACACAAAATTAAGTGTTGCCATTAAGCAGTAATATTAATAAGGTAAAATAACATGTTTATATTTTAAGTACTTATTTTTTATAAATTATAAATTTTACTCACTTTTGTATCACAAACCATGTTACATAAACCCGGCGTAGCTGCTAAACTACTTGAAAACAGGGATGTTTTTTTGCCGTGACGCGAGCAGGCGGTATAAAGGGGCACAAACCATGTTACACAAACCTAGCGTAGCCGCTAAACTACTCGAAAACAGGGATGTTTTTTTGCCGTGACGCGAGCAGGCGGTATAAAGGGGCACAAACCATGTTACACAAACCTAGCATAGCCGCTAAACTACTCGAAAACAGGGATGTTTTTTTGCCGTGACGCGAGCAGGCGGTATAAAGGGGCACAAACCATGTTACACAAACCTAGCGTAGCCGCTAAACTACTCGAAAACAGGGATGTTTTTTTGCCGTGACGCGAGCAGGCGGTATAAAGGGGCACAAACCATGTTACACAAACCTAGCATAGCCGCTAAACTACTCGAAAACAGGGATGTTTTTTTGCCGTGACGCGAGCAGGCGGTATAAAGGGGCACAAACCATGTTACACAAACCTAGCGTAGCCGCTAAACTACTCGAAAACAGGGATGTTTTTTTCCCGTGACGCGAGCAGGCGGTATAAAGGGGCCCAAACCATGTTACACAAACCTAGCGTAGCCGCTAAACTACTTGAAAACAGGGATGTTTTTTTGCCGTGACGCGAGCAGGCGGTATAAAGGGGCACAAACCATGTTACACAAACTTAGCGTTAGGTTAGGGACGCGAGCAAGCGGTATAAAGGGGCACAAACCATGTTACTTTTACCGCTTAGCTGGACTCTTATATGATCCGCGTATCCGACAGGAACCCTTCGAGACAAGCGAGTTTGACAAGGATACGACGGACGAAGAAGACTTGGTCGATTTATAAGGTATGTTTTTCTGCTGTTATCTATTTTCATATTGATATAGGGATAAATATTTTTGAGAGCTGGTAACACTGCCGGCACATGTTTTTGTATATTTCTTGTTTTTCTATGATCTTTGTACTAAGTGTGTCAAAATACTTCCGAAATGATTATTTTCATGTGTGTGTGTATAGAAAATTTGGTAATTATCGGTTCGGACTGGCCACGCTTATTACGAATAATTTTTAGAAAAAAACTTTAGATTCGCCTTAATTACTATAAAAGGAAACTTTTTGGCTTTGGGGCGGCGGAAAATAATGCATTTTAATTTTCAATTGCATAAAACCAAAATTCACTTCGGGAACCGACACAGCGAAAATCCGCGGCCGTAGCTGTCACTGTGATGTTGGTATCCTTGATAAATTAACAAGAGCTAATACGACTGTAGCTGACTTCGTGGGGTGGGATACCTACATAAAATACCGCGAAATTATGAAAACACAGCAGAATTATTATGTTAACAAACCTCTATTGGTATATATTTGTTATTACGAAATTTAGAATATTAAATGAATAAAGGCCTTTAGGCAAGTTTTTTTACATTGAAAAATTTTTTTTTACATTGAAAATTATTTTTTTAAGTAAAAAAAAAAAAAAAACGCGCGTTTTTTTTTTTTTTTTTACTTAAAAAAATAATTTTCAATGTAAAAAAAAATTTTTCAATGTAAAAAAAAATTTTTCGAAGTAAAAAAAATTTTAAAGGTTAAAAAAACTTGTCTGAAAACCTATTGTACATAAAACACAATCGGATTCAGAATATTTTTGTTTTTGAGGTGTTATGCCGTGTTGCGCTACCTACCTCCTTTAGCCAACGTTTCGGATAGTGTCCATCATCAGGGTAGATCCGACAGGTGTGAGATGAAAAACGTATCTGGTTTCAGAGTATTTTTTTAAAATTCAATTATATCAATTTAATTTTAGTAATTTCATTTTATTGTCTCTACGCGTTAATTTCTTCCTTCCGGTTTTATGGTTTCCGGTAGCCATGCATTTAGTTCCGATTTAGTTCCGACTGTTTGTTTCGCCACACAGACCTATTGCCGAATAGCTTTCTACAACAACAAAAAATGTCTTGCCAAACGTGCTCTATTGGGATTTTAGAGTTTGCCGATATAGTTAGAAACGATGATTCTATGATTCAGTGGTTGAGAAACCACCGACTTCTATCCCGGGAGAAAATGTGTGATATTTGTGGTAACGCGTGTAGCTTCTCGAATCCTATGTACCGTTGTAGAAAAACTTCCGTCGTAAGTTCTGGCCACAAACGGATCAAAACAAGGTGTAATTTTTCGGTTTCTATAAGAAAGGGCACATTTTTCGGCCAATCAACTCTCACCATCGCCAAAATATGCAACTTCGTCGCATTTTGGGCGATGATGCGTCCACCTCGAACCACCTTCCTCATGGAAGAAATGGACATAACCTGTGAAACGGTCGTGGACTGGTCTTCATATTGCCGGGAAATTTGCGTGCTGTGGTGTGATAAAATGAAGCAACAAATTGGAGGTGTCGGTATTACCGTGGAGATAGATGAAGCGAAGATCGGAAAAAGGAAAAACAACCGTGGCAGAAGAGTGGAAGGAAAATGGATTTTCGGTGGATTCGAGAGGGGATCAAAGAAATTGTTTGTCTGCGGAGTAGAGGATCGCTCCAAGGAAACTTTGTTGAAAATAATCAAGGAATATATACTGCCGGGCACCACGATCATAAGCGATTGTTGGAAGTCGTATGACTGCCTTGGAGAAGAAGGTTTCGTCCATTTGAGTGTGAACCACAGCTTAACTTTTGTAGACCACGAAACCGGAGCACACACTCAAAATATTGAGCGGTGCTGGAGAGATGTGAGGGGAAATGTCCCTAGATTCGGGAGGAAAAAGGCCCATTATGAGGGATATCTCTGCGAATTCCTGTGGAAAAGATCGGTGCCCAAAAACAAAGACAGACTCCACTCATTTTTCCTAATGGCTGCTGAAATGTACAATCCGTAGTTGTTTTTTTTGTTGTTTATTATTATTTCTATTCAATTATAATGACGATGAAATCCAACATGATTCCATTCTATTATTATTTCTATTCTTCAATTATAATGACGACGAATACCGACACCTCCAATTATAATGACGATGAAATCCAACATGATTCCAGTGCCTCAGCTAGACTCTGAAGTGATTCTAATTAGAGGTTAGTTTACATTATATTATTATTATTAATTCTGTTTTTCATAATTACGCGCCTTTTCATGTATTCACGAAGTCAGCTACAGTCGTATCTAGTTTGTATCAGGGATACCAACACAACACAACACAACAGTGACAGAAATGGCCGCGGATTCGCCGTGTGGGTTCGCGAAGTGAATTTTAATTTTATGCAATTGAAAATTAAAATGCATTGTTTGCCGCCGCCCCAAAGCCAAAAAGTTTCCTTTTATAGTAATTAAGGCGAATCTAAAGTTTTTTTCTAAAAATTATTCGTAATAAGCGTGGCCAGTCCGAACCGATATTTACCGAAAATTTTAAAGTCGTGTAAGTCAGTTAATATTGCTTGCCGCCGCCTAATTCTTCAGATTCCGCCCATTCAGATTCGGATTCCCCGGCCCATAGTTAGTATAAAAATAACTAGTTTGATTTTCTAGGAATCAAAATGCTTCCAAAATGGCTATTTTCCTGTATGTGTATAAAATTTTTTAAAGTCGTGTAACTCAGTTAATATTGCTTGCCGCCGCCTAATTCTTTCAGATTCGGATTCCCCGACCCCAAATTAGTATAAAAATAACTAGTTTTATTTTTTAGGAATTTAGCCCAAACACCGAATTTATTCCGGATTCTGGAAAACTTCTAAATATTCCACTGGCCAGCCCTCTTCGTCTTCTCCTCCGTCTGACTCCTAGCCTCCTTCCAGTATCATGGTGATCTAATCATGTAACACATTTCTGATGTAATATAAAAATAAATTAGATGTAATATATAAATAAGAAGTATTTAAAATAAATGAATATAGGTATATTGCAATTAATAATCAAAATAATATCAAGTAAAACACACACCAACGACCAATGTGCCAGCTCGGGAACATGAATGTTTTTTCCAAAAACAAAATTAAAAAACCAATGTTTTTGAAAGGAAATCATATTTATCTATTAGATTAGACATGTAAAATAAAGTAGTTATTATTTTCAACTTTATTTTTTACCTACGGTGAAATCCGGGATATGTCAGCTGTCATGACAGCCTGTCAAGCGTCAAACAAGCGTTTCGAATTCGAAGACAGCAATATTTTGTGTTGCCAGTACGCGATTGTTATCTTTCTCAAGCTATACGCAATATACGGGGCTATTTGTTTCATACATATATGGATTGAAAACTATTATACAGTGTAAAACATTTGATGTAAATTACTAAAATTCACAATTTTGGAAACTAAATGTAAACTACTAAGTGTTTTTTTTAAATGAAAACTTCGTCAGCACGGCAAGCTTCACAAGCCTACTTAAAATTAATGCAAAAAAACAGTTTATATTCCTTTCTAGTTTATAAATGAATTCAAAACTTACAAACTTAAAACAAAAAAAGTCTGTAATAATTCATGTACCATACTAAACCATACAACTAAAATAAAGAACCTCGGTGTAATAGAGAACTCCTGTCCATTTAAAAAAAAAAAAGAATAATGACCTTCTGACTTAAATAACTTCATATATTTTTTTAGAGTTTGTTTTAATAGTTGAAATAATTTTCAAAGTTTTAATTTTTCAAGATCCCCCGAAAAACACCGCACTTATAGTGAATCGTGTGACGTCATCACTCCTGAAAAGTTTTTCAACAGGTGTTCATTTTATATGACGGTTATACGGAAGAAAGTATGGTACTATTCGATAAGTTAAAACATTATTTAGGTGGAATTATTTATTTATTATATTACTAGCTTTTTCCTGCGGCTTCGTGCGCATGGTGTAAGGGGGGTTCCCACTTCACCTCTTTCACCTCCCCCCTCTCACCGCCCTCCCTCTCCCTCCCCCCCCCCCTCCCCCCACCAATCACTAATTCATTATGGTATCTTTGGATGGGGAAGTGCATAGGAGAAAATCGTAAGTCCTGTAAAAGTGGTACAAAAATTATTTCTTTAAGTAATTTTGAAAAGACAACCTACATTCCCTTCAGCATAATTTTTTCAAAATGTAAGACCTCCATAAAAAAGATTCTATATTACAAATAATAATCAAAGAAAATTTAATTTATTTTTAGCTATTTTTGAGTTACACGCTCCACAAATGTAGATATTTTCGAAAAAAATCATTTTACTTCACATTTTTCATCAAAAATTCCTTCATATCGTCTAAAATATCCATCAAAGAAAGAAATTTATTTAAAAGAAGTCTAGAGAATTTAATTGCCTTTTAGAATATATATATATACATATGCAAATTAATCTTCAACCAGTAAATATTTACAGCAATTATAAGTTTTTCAGTAAAATGTCATCATTTTCAAAAAAAGCTGTTTTCATATTATTACTGACACACTACTTTTGTTTGTAACAGAATGTGGGACTTATAATAATAATAATATAAACATTTATTCATCAGTAGATTTTTTTTCAATGTACATTTTTTTCTTTTATTATTGATTCTGTTGTTGAAATGGTCACTGCTCAGCTATAATTCAGGATTTCTCGAGGTGATGGGTTGAGGGATTCTGGCTGGAGAGGTCAAAAGACCTTCTTATAGGGATGGACGATATACATCGATGTATTGTAAACACTCGATGTATAGTAACGATTCATCGTATTGAACCGATGTATTGTTAATACTTCAACATCGAATATATATCGATATATTTTATTCGCAAATAATGCGCAAACTATTAGATGAGACTACACATATAAAACTTTTATTTTTTTCTTTTATCAAGCTTAATTTACAGAAATCTATTTTCAATTAAATATTAAGATTAAAATATAAATAACAATAATAATTAAAAAAAATTACGGTACCTAGAGTAGGTACCTTATTAAAGTTACTTACATGGTTATATTCAAATCATTTTATTAATTTATTCATATTATTATTAAATAAAAAGACGTTGTGAACCCGTAGTCCCGTACTAAAGTTAAAATTTTAAAGTTCAAAATTTCAAGAACTACATTCTTGAATTCGGGATTTCACTCACGCGACCCATGCAAACAATAAACAAATCATATCCACTCAAAAGTAGATCATTTGGCGACCGCTAAAATACAATGTCTTGTTCGATATGGTTTTTTGAGAAAACCGTGGAGGTATAAACGACCCAAAAAACCACGCATCTGGTAACACTGAATGGCAGATAAATCAATGGGCCGTTTTCGCACGATTTTGGCCGCTAGGTTCGCTATAGTCCTACCGGTCCAACTATTTTATTTAACTGTCAAATCCCATACATTTTTTAGGCCGTTTGGCGCAATTTAGTGTTTTTAAATATTATAATAATGCCGTCAACCTGTTGTAGTGTTCCAATGTGTAGAAATAGGGGTGGGCACATAAATGAACTAATACCTAGATCGATATCTTCCGGCTTTTTGTTCCCAACTGGTTTCAACACATAAATATACCATTTCAACACTATTTTAACTGTCAAAATGAAAATTTTATTACTCTGACGTCACATACCATCGACAAGAATATAGAAAAGTAAAAAAAAAAGAAACTTCCATAAACAATATAAATCCCTACCCAATTTATCAGCCTAAAAATTATTTTAAAAATAAAATGAAAAACTCATAATTGCATGTACCATTTTATTAAAATAAAATACAAATACAAAAAAACGGAAATACAATCATGCGCAACCTCATTTAGAAAGAACTGATTACAATATCTTAGTAATTCACCTGGAATGGGAAGGTTTTTAACCTTTAATATAAAAATATGAACAATAATAAAAAAGGAATTTAGGATAGATTTTTTTTCATTAGCCCACACGGGAGGCCTTGAAGAAAAAATCTCTCAGGGCCTGTCATCTTTAGGGATGCAGTGTGGAGTCTTTTTAGGGGAAGGAAAAGGAGGAAGTTTTGAGAAGGAAAAATGTACAGAGCGGTAGTTAGGAATCTGGGAGTCAATATGTTCAAGAGTGATGGATGTATGAGTCTATCTGTGAAGGGGATGGGTCGACAGAGTATGGCTGCAGAGGTCTGAAGATAATGTAAAAACAGAGTGTGCAATTCACACACGGTACAAGTGAAACCTTCAGAAAACTAGAGTAGACAAGAGTGGGGAGGCTAAGAAGCACCGTACAAATAATAATAACATAATATTTGTACAGCGCAGTATTTTGTTATTTCACTTCAAGTGCGCTTAAATATAATCAACTTAAAAGTAATTCTATAGTGTTCCTTACGAGTCCTTACTAAATATTGATAAAATAATAAGAAACAAAGAATATACAGTATACACAAATCAATGCCAAGAGAACAAAATTAACAATAACCGTTCTGTTTTGGCACAGGTGGGTGGCACACATAACGATAAACTATCTCAATCAACAAGAGCCATGAAAAGTGAGCTCATATCCCTTAGGCAACTTGTTCGAGTGTCTTCAAGCAAGGCTTTCACCACCCTACTGTTAACGGTGCCTTGGTCACACACAGTTGCAACGGGCTTGAAACCACAATCGAACAATTTGCCTAAAACAGTTAGAAGAATTTCTTTCAAGTCAAAATAATTAGTTCCACTTTCTGAAAACGAAAAAAAAACTGGCTGCTTATAAGGAACGGTCAGGCCTTTAATCATTAAAACTAGAGCATGATCAGCAAATTTTTTTCTTCTTGCATCACCTTTATCCTCTAACCCTTCAATGATTCCACTATGTACGTTGAAATTTATGTGTGGAAAAATACTCATCTCATCAAACATTAAAATGCAGAATTTGTTTATGTCATCCATATAATCTGCTTTCTTTTTCAAAAAGTTAAATAAATGTTGGTTAATTCTCGGTTTAAGAGATATTAAGGACAATTCTTTTTTTAAAGTTAGAGGTGATGGTAAAGCAAACATTTTTGAGAGTAATCGATAACATTTTGGCCCTTCCTTATAGACAGCAAGTGCCAAAGACTTATCCGCGCGTGTGTATCTTCGACCTTTTTTTAAACGCGGGCTAATTTTTGCTTGCGAGAGAATGAATTTACGGAGCACCGGATTTAGAATTGAAAGAGCATCTTCCAAGCAGGTACCCTTCCTAAAGCGCGTTTCAATAGCGAGGCGTTTCTTGAGTGTACTATTTTTCTTTTGTGCGTATCTAAGTTGTCGCCTTATCACCATCATCTCCAACCGCATTTTCTTCTTTCTTGGAGATAGCGTAGCGATTGGCCCAGTAAAAGAAGAGATTGAGCGACTCTGAATATCTAGAAAACACAATATTTCAGGCCAATGATTACATGATTCAAAACCAAAGGTACCGAACAACGCTGATCAAATAAAAAGCTATAAATATGCTTACTTCGAGAACCTTTATTTTTACGTGAAGCTGAATTGCTGCTGGGTCCAGGGGGGAACATGTTTAGTTCTGAAATAAATATATTCATCACATTAACCAAAGTTCGCAAACAAAACATAGAATATTATTTCCTTTAATGAAATATAAATACAGATGTATACCTCCATAATCTTCCACTACTTTTTTGGCAGCAAGAGGCATGGTGCTCGGTTCAGGGGGGAACACGTTTGGTTCTGAAATAAATATATTCATCACATTAACCAAAGTTCGCAAACAAAACATAGAATATTATTTCCTTAAATGAAATATAAATACAGATGTATACCTCCATAATCTTCCGCTACTTTTTTGACAGCAAGAGGCATGGTGCTCGGTTCAGGGGGGAACACGTTTGGTTCTGAAATAAATATATTCATTACATTAACCAAAGTTCGCAAACAAAACATAGAATATTATTTCCTAATGAAATATAAATACAGATGTATACCTCCATAATCTTCCACTACTTTTTTGGCAGCAAGAGGCATGGTGCTCGGTTCAGGGGGGAACACGTTTGGTTCTGAAATAAATATATTCATCACATTAACCAAAGTTCGCAAACAAAACATAGAATATTATTGGTAATTATCGGTTCGGACTGGCCACGCTTATTACGAATAATTTTTAGAAAAAAACTTTAGATTCGCCTTAATTACTATAAAAGGAAACTTTTTGGCTTTGGGGCGGCGGAAAATAATGCATTTTAATTTTCAATTGCATAAAACCAAAATTCTCTTCGCGAACCGACGCAGCGAAAATCCGCAGCCGTAGCTGTCACTGTTATGGACTGTAGCTGACTTCGTGGGATACCTACATGAAATACCGCGAATCACAAACCATGTTACATAAACCTAGCGTAGCCGCTAAGCCACTTGAAAACTGGGATGTTTTTCTTGCCTTGACGCGAGTAGGCGTTATAAAGGGGCACTTTCTTTTGTATCACAAACCATGTTACACAAACAAGCCCGCTAGACAAATTTCATAATTACGCGCCTTATCCCACGAAGTCAGCTACAGTCGTATTAGCTCTTGTTAATTTATCAAGGATACCAACATCACAGTGACATGTACGGCCGCGGATTTTCGCTGTGTCAGTCGCGAAGCGAATTTTGGTTTTATGCAATTGAAAATTAAAATGCATTATTTTCCGCCGCCCCAAAGCCAAAAAGTTTCCTTTTAAAGTAATTAAGGCGAATCTAAAGTTTTTTTCTAAAAATTATTCGTAATAAGCGTGGCCAGTCCGAACCGATATTTACCATATTATTTCCTAATGAAATATAAATAAAGATGTATACCTCCATAATCTTCCAATACTTTTTTGGCAGCAAAAGACTCGGTGCTCGGCCCAGGGGGGAACACGTTTGGTTCTGAAATAAATAAATTCATTATATTACCCAGCCTCATCCAATGAACTATATCCTACCAGTGCAGAGTATAAAAGAGAAAATAAAGGAAGAACGATCGCGCGTCTCGGATACGCCTGTCATTTTAAATATCTTAATAATAATGGAATTACTGTGTTTGAAGAAATAAAAATTTTATTGAATATCTTTATAATAATAAAGACTCGGTGAATCAACATCTATCT
Source organism: Limnephilus rhombicus (assembly GCA_929108145.2). Taxonomy (NCBI): domain Eukaryota; kingdom Metazoa; phylum Arthropoda; class Insecta; order Trichoptera; family Limnephilidae; genus Limnephilus; species Limnephilus rhombicus. The sequence continues at coordinate 13,571,548 of OV815291.1, forward strand.
CTCCACCTTTTATACATTTTAAACTGTAGTTGTGGTCTTGGACAGCACGATTCGTGCTGGACAACACTCTAGGTAGAACATGTAGTCTCCTACGTACGTTTACCTTTTCTTTGGGTAAACCCCCATGTTTTCCGATTCCAGAAAGATTAAGGGTCGGCAAAGCGTCTTTTTTTAACGTGCCATTGGAATTTTTGCATTTCTTAGCGAAATGGGAACCACATACATACCCACAACTTCCCAAAATCGGGTAAGCAATGAAGTCTGATCTGCCGATTCTCCACGCCCATTCCCGATAACGACTCTCATTAGTTTTGCAGCTTGGTACTCTGTGTCGAACTGAAACACTATCCTCACAGCCTTCAACACTGCAACGAAATTTAGGAAGCATTTTTTCAAAATATTTACTTCGATGTTGTTCGGGACAATGTGCTATTTTGACATATAATACCATAGAATCCTACTAGAAATACTACTCAGTTCTAAACAGTTTTTCTATGGAAATTTGGACCAATAAAATGATATGGTCATTAATCATACGTCACACACCACGTGATCGACACGAAAAAGTTCGGAGTTATACCCCCCTGGGTGGGCACGAGTTTCCCAAAGATTGAAAGACTTGAAAGCGAAATCGATTCATTCAAACCGGCGTTCCAAATGGGCACCGACTCCTGATTCTGTAGTCTGTCAAGCTCATTTCAGGGACACGGATTATGTATTCAATAATATTAACCATAACAGTAAGTACATGACTCATTCAATTAATATCTTATTATAATTGAATCCCCAATATAATATAAAGAGTATTTGTATAGTATAATGAACACGTAAAGAAACATTTGACATAAAATGTACAAAATTTTATGCACAATGTTTTGCCTTCTTTCGCAGTTGACATTATTTGTCAAACGTACCTTTAAATACAAGTGTAGTCAATCACAACTAACATTAATAATTATGGTAGACATAATATCTTATTTCCTTTTTTTTTAATTAAACATTTTCAATTATTGCAATCATTTTATTACACGGTTATCAAACTGTCTGGCACGAGATTTCTGGGCAGCTGATTCTTCATTGTTGGCAATCTAATTTGCTTTGCATTTCTCGTCCCATGTCTGTATATCTCGTGATTGTAATTTAATTAATTTTCAGTACAAGTGTTTTAGGAAAAAATCATATTATTACTTCTTAAGTAGACCATTTTGTATTTTATATCACGCAAGTATGGAAGTTTGAGCCTAATTTTATTTTCATATGTACTGTACTGGCAAAAGCTATTGAAAGGTGTAGTTCCTTAAAAGTAGGTAATTTAGAATTAAGAAACAGACAGGAAAGGCGTCTGATACCTAAGTACGTGAAAAAATATATATAAATTCTACAAAACCAAAACCACAAGATGAAGCGGCGTTGAATCTAGAAGACGTGGCAGTGGAAGTCATATTGTCTTTTGATACTCCGTGTGATAGACTGACTCTAGATAAAGACGCACAGACATAATAAAAAGGAAAAGTTAACTGTTTATATTAAAATATACCTTTGTTTCACCGCAGGGGAAGCTTATGGCGCAGACTACGCCAGTCGAAGAATACCATCATCACTGCCATAGTTGCCTGGATGGAGATGGAGTCCCCCCTGATGCCCTTCTGAAAATGGGAGCCTGTCAAATATCCCTCATGAACGGATATTTGCATATTTTTTTGGATTTATTATTATATACTATATTTTTAATTTATTTTCTGTTCCATTCTATGTATGAATGCATTGAAAGACCCAAAGAAAGGCTCCAGAGAATGGTGACCCCTCGCCAGGGAGTAGGATCGAAGATCAGCACCAGTGCTCCGGTTGAGCACGCTCCATCAGGAAATGAACGCCGGGTATCCATCCGTCACAAATATGAGCAGCCACGACCGTACCAGATCTCAAGGACACTCCCTCGCGAAGCTCTTCAATATGCCAGTCGCGATTGGGTAGTTAATTTACAATACCATTGTATTGCGGCCAAAAATAGGTCTCAATAGCGGCGACCGATCACACCCGAAAAAATGGGAAAGAAGCGATCGCAAAATGATCATCGTCCGGCTCCCGATTAGAATTGTTAATATAATTCGTAACAAAGATATTATCCCGTAATAAAGCAAGACTATCACATGTTAACAACACAAACAATCATGTTAGGTGACGAGTCAAATTAACGCCGCTTCCCGTGTCGGCGGTAATTTAAAAAGTAACCAGTAATGGAAATCGTTTTAAAAGAGTTGCCAGTTTAAGAAAAAAAAACAAAGCGGTTCTACAATTAAATATGCAGCCAGATGGAGGTAAAACCAAGTCAGGATAGTAGTTTTTACTGGTGCAATAACTATTATCGTGACAACACGGCAGCTGTTATTGTATTTTTAATTGAGATCTATGACAACTTGCAATTTTAAGTCACAATATAGCACTAACAGATAATAAATGTACAGAGTTGTAAAGTAATGAACTTGGAAAATCATGAGGTTATTCGTATTCAGCTTTGTTTAGTAATAATTTCACCTAGGAATATTGTACATTATAACTAAAAGAAATATTTTTGCTGAATGTCCCCTGTAGTTATTCCATATCTTATTAGAGATGGCGCCAATTCAGAGATTTATTGATATTATTTATCTCCTTTGCCGCACAGCAAAAGTAACATATCATTGATGGGTGTTCGCTTAAGGCAGAACATACAGTTCCTTCAACCAATGATAATTGTGAAGAATGTCGGACCTTGACCTCGATCTTATCAAATACAAACTTCGATGGCTGCAGATGAATAATTTTAGTTTTGAAGTAAGCTTCTTCTTGCACAGAATTTATTTTGTTTCATTGGCAATCTTAAAGCGCACCGCCTTGATTTTTACTTAATGTAAGTTAAAACTATTTTGCAAAGCATAGTGATAAACTGACAATAATTTCTAAAACCTCTCCATTTGTCGTAGGTTGGAATTTAAATGAAAAAGGATTTCATTTTGGTTCTATTGCAGATGCCAATTATTCAGTTTGCTTGGTGTCCCTTAGGACTTAGGATATTATCCGCAAGCAAGAACCAACCTTCTTGAAATATTGGTTGGCGTGGTAAGCAATAATGCCCAGCTCAGTACAGTTGTGGTTTTTTCCAATTTGGAATCCGTTAATGTTATAAATATTGTTCAAGTATTAAAATTAAATATAAATGGAAAGCCTCTTTTCAATGACAAAGTATGACTAACAAAGTTTAGTTTGACACGTTTTCAGATTTTCACGGCCAAACGTTTTTTCGTTATTTGTTTTTAGACTGTTATGCCGTGTTGCGCTACCTCCTTTTTAGCCAACGTTTCGGACAGCGTTGGCCAAAGAAGTAGGTAGCGCAACACGGCATAACGCGCCAAAAATAAATAACGAAAAGAAGGTTTAGTTTGGTACAAAAATTTTGCGACAAAAAAAATATTTGTCCTTTTAAGAATGCTTATGTTTGCATACCGAAAAATGTAACTTTATCACACATGAGTAATTTCAATCGAAAAACGAAAACATTTCTCGTCAGAGTGTGTCAGCCTGTGACGCTTTAAACGTAATTTACGTAAACACGAATAATTGCATTCAGAACAAGTAAAAGGTATCTCTCCATGGTGAGTCAGCTTGTGAATCTTCAAACATGATTTACGAGACTATGAACAAATGCAATCATAATAAAATAATAGTTTCTAGCCAGAGTGCGTCAGCCTGTGACGCTTCAAACTTGATTTACGAGAAAACGAATAAATGCATTCAGAGCAATTGTAAGGTTTCTCTCCAGAGTTTGTCAGCTTGTGAATACTCAAATTTGATTTTCTAGAACACGAATAATTGCATTCAGAACAAGAGAAAGGTTTCTCGCCAGAGTGTATCAGCCTGTGACGCTTTAACTGTGATTTATGAAAGGTTTCTCGCCAGAGTGGGTCAGAATGTGATTCTTTAAATATGGTTTTTGAGAAAAAGAATAGTTGCATTCAGAACAAGTGAAAGGCTTCTCGGCAAAATGTCTAAGCATGTGAATTTTTAAATATGACTGACGAGAACACGGGTAATAGCATTCAGAACAAATAAAGAGTTTCGCGCCAGAGTGCGTCAGCATATGCCTCTTTAAATGCGACTTTTAAGAACATGCGTAATTGCATTCAAAACAAGTGAAAGGTTTCTCGCAGGAGTGCTTAAGCAAATGTATATTCAAAGATGACCTTTGAGAACATGAGTAATAACATTCAGAACAAATGAAAGGTTTCTCGCAGGAGTGCTTTAGCATATGAATCTTCATAGATGACCTATGAGAACACGAGTAATTGCATAATGAACGAGGGAAGGGTTTCTCCCCGGAGTGGGTCAGCAAGTGCCTCTTTAAATGTGATTTATGAGAACACGAGTAATTGCATTCCGAACAAGTGAAAGGTTTCTCGCCAGTGTGCGATTGCATATGAATCTTTAAAGATGACTTAAGAGAACATGCGTGATTGCATTTAGAACAAGGGAAAGATTTCTCCCCGGAGTGGATCAGCATGTGTATCTTTAAATTTGATTTTCGAGAACAAGAGTAATTGCATTCAGAACAAGTGAAAGGTTTCTCCCCAGAGTGGATCCGCATGTGACTCTTAAAATATGATTTTTGAGAACCCGAGTAATTGAATTCAGAACAAGTAAAAGGTCTCTCACCAGAGTGGGTTAGAATGTGACTCATCAAATATGATTTTTGAGAAAAAATATAAGTGCATTCAGAACAAAAACAATAAGTGCGTTTCTCGCCAGAATGCGTTAGCATGTGTCGCTTTAGAGCTCGTTCACATTGAGCATATAAATATAAAAGATCATAGCACGCCACATATCGCTCTCCATACAATCCCTTCAGACTGTTCACACCTGAGCGCTTTATACGCACATCAACCATAGACAACGCACATCTTACGCCGTAACCGCTCCTGAGGCGATATGCCAACAGTTAGCGCCCCCCACTCCGACAAAAACAGGAGAGGGGGTCATTTTAATTACGGAGCTGCCAAGACCGGTGGATGACAGATGTCAAGTTGATAGATTCAGTACGAAAAATGCGCACTCCGTGGCCGCTCGCTAATTCAACTGACCCCCTCTCCTACCATAGGAAGAAATATTTTATCTGCGCCGTGTGAACGGCACGAAACATAAGTGCTCGCGGTTCAACAGATACCTGCTAGCGGTTATATTAGATGTCTGAACACCCCTTTAAACCGAATTTTCGAACACAGGAATATTCGCATTAGGAACATGAAAAAGGTTTTTCTCCAGAGTGCATCAGTTTGTGCGTCTTTAAGTCCTGTTGACGATCACAAGAGTACTGGCAGTCGGAACAACACAATCGTTTCGAAATGATTTTCTTTATCGTATCAGCTTTACGAGTGGCATGGTGGGATTTCCCTCTAGTTCTGGTAGATATCCTTTCTTGGATGAGTTCTGTTGAAAAAAATTGAAAAAATAAGTAAATTAATAAGGGAACAATGTAGTAATAATTAGATTATGTTATTTCTTTCTTTTCCTCATTTTTATATGAATTAATTTAGATTTATATTAATTAACTGATATGATAATTTGTATGGAACAATGAATTTGGTAATAGCCCAAACTCCTTTAAGCCGTTGAGTTTATCGAAATACGGGATGATCAAAAAGTTCGTAGAACTGACGTAAAGACAATATCGTACAGAGGTTAAAATTTCTTTACTTATTTGTAATTCAATTAGTAAGTAATTTAAAAAGGTAATGCCTCTCATATTAGTTTTGACAGGAGTTTGAATGAGATGTATGGCATTTTTCTAAATTATAATTACCAAACATGGCTCAAAGAGCAACCTTAACCGTTGACAAAGGGAGAAGATAGGCTCAAAAGAAGATAGGCTCAAAAGAAGATAAAGATTGGTCCATCGGTAAGTTCAGTTATGGCTTCAAATTTTTGGATCGCGCGAGGAATTGTCGTAGAATTTTTATTTTTGAAAGGGGAAAACTCAACCGAGATAATTATTGTAACCATTGTCATTGGCGAAAAACAAACAACACAAAGTAAAAAGGTAATTATAAAAAAATTATAAAAATACCCCAACCATTATATTCAGTTCGTGGTAATTTTTAAATACCCCGAGCACAATTTCACACACTTTTTAAATGTTTTTTACCTGCCATACGATCAACACTTTCGGTGTACTCCAAACACTCCTTCTTAACGTCCTGAAGGACTATATCTATCTCCGTATCCGGCATTTAATCTCCGTCTCCTTCTAGAGTCCCTGGTTCCGCCTTTATTGAACCACTCCCTGTGTTGGGAAGGTCCATGATACTGATTTAATCTGAACAGTAACTTGTCACAGCTTACAGTAAAATCTAAAACAATTAGTTAAACAGTTATCAAGGTTTTTCGAAATACATCCAGAATTGTACGTATTCCGAATCCGTCTAATATTGTATCTAAGGCAAACCGTTGTCTATTTAATAACTAGAGTAAGTAAAGTTTTTAGCTTTGTTGCTGTTAGTAGGATTGTGCTTCATTGAAGTATAAATTGCTTAAATCTGTTTGAATCTTAATACTTTATCTCTATTCACAATTTTGTAATGTTTTAAAAATGAATAAATTGAATTGAATTGAAATGAATTTATAACACCAAATATACCCAAACCTTCACCAATGGGAAAAGAAATATTTTATTCAAGTTTGACTTAATAACTTTTTCAAAATGTATGAAGATGCTCTTTTAAGTAGGTAATTCAAATATTCCGACAAGCGCGATGGTCATCTGGTAATTACCATCTTTAGCACTAGATACCGAATGAGATGACAAAAAGTATGAAAAACAATGTACGTCCAACCATAACTAAAATTTTATGCGTGGTTTTTTGAACTAAAATATGTTAACTTTAGTATGATGAAATTTTAGAAAATTTAGAGCAAGTGCCAAGTTATCAAGTCATAGCCGTGCCGTAATAGAGCAATATCAGTTTGCAAACGGTGGCGATTGGTCTTGAAACGCGTTGCTACAGGTGATTTGGATGTTGTTTTATCGCAGACACAGTAATTAGTAATTAATTTTTTTACACAGTAATTAGACGATTTTAACTCTCCCGCAGCCAACTGGGGCCGAAGGTAGACCCCAAAATTACTATCCTTCTTATATATACTTAAAAACATGAAATACATTTTTATATATTTTATAATATACCTCCAATCTTGCTACATTCATTGAACATATTACTAAATCAATGGATGATCAAATCCAGGTTGATGTAATATATTCAGACTTCTCGAAAGCATTTGATAAAAATGATTACAGTCTTCTTTTATACAACTTACTAGCTTTGGGAATTTACGGGGAATTGTATCGCTGGTTAGTCTCTTCTCTTAATAGGTGCATTCAAGGAGTAACAATCAATGACTTCATCTCTGAGCTCGTAAATATACCTTCCGGTGTGCCCCAAGGATCTCACCTGGGACCGTTACTATTTACAATTTTCATCAACGACATAATAAAATGCTTAAATTATGCAAATGTTCTACTATTCACTGATGGCATGAAAATATTTCTTCCTATTAACTCTATTATTTACTGCTTTAAATTACAAGAAGATCTGTATAGGCTTAATGACTATTGTATAATTAATCATCTCAACATGAACACTTCTAAATGTTATGTGATTACTTTCACTAGAAATAAAATTAAATTTGACCATAACTACCATATAGCCAGCCAATCACTGAAAAGGGTTTCTCAAATTCGTGGTATCCTACTTGACAGTAAACTTACATTCGAGGCGCATATTAATATGATTGTGAAGAAAGCCCTTAGAATGTTCGGATTCTTACTCCGTATTGGAAAATAATTCAAGAACATTCAAACACTTAAAGTATTGTATTCTTCATATGTTCGCAGTCACCTTGAATTCGCTTCTCAAATATGGAATTCTCAATACAACATTTACAATCCAATTGGTTTTACCTCCATCTGGCTGCATATTTAATTGTAGAACCGCTTTGTTTTTTTTTCTTAAACTGGCAACTCTTTTAAAACGATTTCCATTACTGGTTACTTTTTAAATTACCGCCGACACGGGAAGCGGCGTTAATTTGACTCGTCACCTAACATGATTGTTTGTGTTGTTAACATGTGATAGTCTTGCTTTATTACGGGATAATATCTTTGTTACGAATTATATTAACAATTCTAATCGGGAGCCGGACGATGATCATTTTGCGATCGCTTCTTTCCCATTGTTTTGGGTGTGATCGGTCGCCGCTATTGAGACCTATTTTTGGCCGCAATACAATGGTATTGTAAATTAACTACCCAATCGCGACTGGCATATTGAAGAGCTTCGCGAGGGAGTGTCCTTGAGATCTGGTACGGTCGTGGCTGCTCATATTTGTGACGGATGGATACCCGGCGTTCATTTCCTGATGGAGCGTGCTCAACCGGAGCACTGGTGCTGATCTTGGATCCTACTCCCTGGCGAGGGGTCACCATTCTCTGGAGCCTTTCTTTGGGTCTTTCCGGGTTCCCGTCCTGGAGATAGCGCGAGAATACGGCCCGCGGTTCCTCAACCCGCTTGAAGTTAACTAAGTATATTTGCGGCATGTTCCAGAGTAGAAGATACTATCAGTATCGCCCTGGTGTAAGACCACCATTCAGAATTGAAACGTTGCTTGAAAATGGCTTTAGCCGTGTTTAGTGACCAGATCTGAATAGCCAGGTACTTCCCAACCTTCCTCCCCACCTCCTTCCCCTCCCCACTACCTTAAGCCTCACAACATACCCCAATTGGGGATGCCATAGTCTCACTGGCTCCAGACGGGAGCAGTTGAGATTCTTGTGCGGTATTTGGTCCGCAGGTACGATATTTCTTTCTGCTTAATTATTTTCCTGTTACATTTTCAGAATGTAACAGGAAAATAATTAATAGGTTATGTTTTTGGGGATTTGAAACCCGGCCCCTCAAAAGGGCAACTTTGTTAATTTTTTAATAAAAAATATAATAGGATTTGTTATTTGAAAAATGAACTCTTTTATTAACAAGTCCAATCTAACCTCATAAGTAGAAACCTGTATTTGTTTTCTTCCCACAATCCTGAAGAGATTCTCTCACTCTACCAATAAATAAAACTAATCCGAAGGTACAGTCATATTTTACTGATACAGTGTTTTTATTTCTCTATAGAAATTTCACAAAATAAAACAAAAGTTCTAGCTTAAACCTAAATATGTTTATTTTAATAAGTTTATAATAGTGAAGTGTTATTATATCGGTTATATTTGCTAATATTACGTGCCAATATGACTACAAGGGTAACTGCAAAGACTGCACTAAATAATAATTTCATTTTTTTTTAATATTTAACAAATAGAAAAATGTATGTAAAGATTTTGAATGAAATGAGGAATTTTAGGTTTATCAAATCAGGAGTACGGCAAGGGTCAATTTTAGGCCCTAAATTATACGTTTTATATGTTATTGTCTTGTCTAAACTTTTTAAAATAGCCCGTAGATTCATTTTTGCAGATGATACTGCACTAGTTGTATCAAATGAAAACCCGGAAATAGCTATTAAAGAATTACAAAGAGACTTTAACCCATTACCTCCATGATTTTATTTTTATTTTTATAAACTTGAATCATTATTATAACCCGATAGTATAGACTTAAAGGAGTGCCCAAAATCAGTTTTAGAATTTTCCGCCCCCCCACCCTCTCACCAGAGCTTCTAGAAAATTGATGCTCAAACGCAACGCTTGGAGGTAACCCCCCTAAGAAAAATGTACGTCAACTATGGGTAAAATGCAGTAAACTGTATGATTTATATTGATAATTTAAAATAAATAATTGCAATTGTTTATAATTCAATGAAAAAACAATTTATTAATGGAAAATACGCAAAATAACAAATAATTCAATATTAGAAAAAACATTCAAGAATGAGGAAAACTAACCAAATCTAACCAAATTATTCTCTAAGTGATACCGTTCGAAGCAGTCAAAATGAAGGGCGCGGTTGCAGGCCCGGCATCGATAGACCGTTGGATTTTTTTTACACAGAGCACAACGAATACGAGTTTCTCCACGATATGGCAAATGAAATTCTTGCATTCGAGGCACATGATTCCCATCTTCTGCGTCATGGCCTTCCTTTACACGAGATTCTCCGAATTCGGCATTGACCTGATTTGGAAAAGACAATAAAAGAGTACGGGTAACCTCCACACGGAATGCCTTCTGGGAAGGTTTTCTCTGTCGCCTAGTCATCTGGTTTCCCATATCATGCTCGTACTTCCTCAAGAAGCATTGCAATTTCCATCCATTTACAAGAGCGCTGCTGAGGCAAGATACAAATAAAGGCCAGTACCACTTCTTTGACCGAATGTTGACCCGATAATTTTGAATACCATTATCATGGAGGTCTACTCCACCCATTCCTAAATTATAATTTCGTATTGGCGCCGGGCAATCGATTTTTTTTTGTATGCTTCCTCCAAAACTTTGCCTTTTTTGTCTTTCTTCGATTTCTGCCAACGCTGCACTTGACTTACTGGCTCCATTCGATCATAGTTCGTGGCAATTGTTACTTCACGGTTGTCCTGCCAACGGAATACGAGGATTTGGTTTTCTACGTCTACCACCGCATCAAATTCACCTGTAATTATAAAAGCGGTGAGAGGTACACTTTGACTAGGTAAATGAACGCTATGCACAAGTGAAATAAATATAAAAGAAAATGTTACCTTTAGGCAATTGCTTTCCTGTCTTCAACTTTCCTGAAGCTTCAAGGTTAGGGAAGCGAACTGGTTTACATGTGCCAGTAGCGCACATTCTCTTATCCTTCAGGATACACATCAAATGGTGAGATGTGAAGAAATTGTCCATAAAAAGCTCATGGCGTGCGGGGAACTCTATACATTCCATCATAGACAGTACGACGGACGATTCCTGACCTAATTCGGGGTCGTATGTATCAGATGCTCCGGAATACGGCATTGCTTGGAACAGGTAGCCTTCGGAGGAAGCAAGACACCAAATCTTGTAGCCAAATTTGATTGGCTTATTCTGAATGTACATCTTGCAAGAATGTCGACCGAAATATGGCACCATTTGCTCGTCGATGGAAAGTTTTTGTGCAAAAACACCAAATTGAAGATATTTCACGTTCAGCATGTTGAACAATGGACGAACCTACAAGGAAAGATGGAACGATTAACTTTAGTCAAGAATAATAAATATAAAAAACTTTATGTTATGGCTACTATACCTTAGCCATTCTGTCGGTTTTATCTAGATTGTTGTTATCGCAAAAATGTATATAGCGCTTTATAAGCTCGAAACGTGGTCGTTTGATTCCCTTTTTGATGATGCTTACACCCAAGGTCGGGTCAGACGAATAATAATCTGTGGTAGATGGCAATGTATTGTAGCCGGTCAACACAAGAAAACCAAGAAAACGCTTCAATTCGTATATATCTAACTGGAATTCGGTATTGCTTTTAAATCGAGCGTATTTGATTGTACTCTCAAGAATAAACTGAAGCACTTCGTCATCAAAGAATAATGAAAACAATTGGAAAGCATTATAAGACTTCAACTTTTCGTACATATCTTTATGCACCACATTCAGCGGTTCAGGAACGCAACAGATATGGCTGGTGTTTCTTTTCAATGCCTTAGACCACTTTTGTTTATAGTGAGACTTCTTTTTGTACTGTAGTTTTGATTTTTTGGCTGGTGGTGCATTTGAAATAGATATTCGCAAGGTGTTACGACTCGTACCAGATGATGTCGAAGGCTGATTCCAGTCAAGGTCATTAGCGAAATCATCTGGTTCATGCTCGGCATGGCATGACTCATCAATTTTCTCAATTTCGATGTTGCGCTCGATAACGAATGTGCCGGCAATATCTCGAAAGTTATCCACCTCCGCATCTTCGTTAAATGCCATCAAATCATCGTCAATATGCTCTTCGTCCGTCTGTTCATCGACGTTCTCTGGAGGAATCACAACAACAGCGCGCACATTATTGTCATCACTTTCACAATCGCTAAAAGAGCGCTCCAACTCTGCTATCATTTCATCGTGATTTAATGGTTTCGTATTATAACGACGAATAAGAGTCGAAGAAGTAGGTATTTTCGACATGTTTGATCAAAATATACGAAAACCGCAAACTATTAATTTTAATAAAAATCACTCACAAAAACACTAAAAAACCGTATTGTTTGAAGTAAAGTTAACCAAAAACGTATGTAAACACTGTGACAGCTAACCTCCAAACGTTGCGCGCAGGCATCAACTGATTTCAGTGACATCTAGCGGTCATCTTATGCATAAAATACTATGTTGAAACAGTGTTGCCAACCATTTAACCTTTTGATAACAATATGTGATTCACACATGTTTTATTTTTTTCTGTTTTAATTTTTTTTTATTTCAAAATGGGTCTATTTTCAGGGTTTTAGTAAAAAAATTATTAAAAATATTATAATTAATCAAATTTATTAAATGATGTTAATTATTGAAAGCTAACATACCAATCTGTAAGTGCTGCATAAAAACTTGGTGGGATTTAGCTTTATTCACAGTGAAAAAAAATCATACTTTTCATCTATTTTTTTGATGCCTATAGACATCGTCATGGAGGTAATGGGTTAACGAGCTACTTAAATGGTCTCATGATGTAAGACTAATTATTAATGTAAAAAAAACTAAATGTATGTATATAAGATCACCGAGCTTAAAAATGTGGAATTTACCCAAAATAACTGCACATAATTTTGAATATATACATTATTTGCTACTGTGAAAAAATTGATTTATAAATGAATATACTTTACAATTTGGGAGGCAGGAATGGGTACCGTCGCCCCGGGAACCTTTATTGGATAACCAACACCTCTGCCATAGATCACCCCAAATGGTTCACTACGTTTGGTGATTTAGCAGGGGTGCCCGGGTTCATGGGGTGAGGTTTGTCTAGGTCTTGGAGACGGATGTCCAGGACACACTAAACCCCAGATTCCTACCCATCCCTTTAACCATTTTCCTTCCCAAAACTCTCCTCTCCTTCCTTTCCCTAAAAAAACCCTCCACACAGCATCCCCAAAGATGACATAGGCCCTTAGGGAAATTATTTTCCTCAAGGCCTCCTGTGTGGTACTCATATAAAAAAAAAAATACTTACCTTGAAATAATCGTAGACAATAACTTTAAATGGGATAAACAAGTGATCAAAATTTGTAAGGGGGTGTTCGAGTATTACGTAACGCAATGTTTTAAGATTTTTAACCCCACCTCCCCCCCAAACGTACGTAACACCCAAGTGACAATTTTTACCTGAAAGTCACAATTAAGTTGCGCAACGTACGAAAATGTCGCTTAAATACCTTTATTCTTGATTTAATCGCGTTTGTTGTATTAAATAAAACAACATATTTCTAACTCGCGATACATGCGTATATTGTTCAATTTATTTATTGATATTGTTATTTATAAAAAAATATTGGAAATTTATATTATTTTTATCGGCCTTGTATTCCTTCCGGATCTCCACAATTTAACACTGTCTTTTTAAAATAGCTCCACTGAGTAGGCCCTGAGGAAAGTAATTTTCCTAAGGTTTCCCTGTGGAACAACACTTTACTCCACTATGATCACAAGCTGACTCATTGTCACACTTCCGAATGCAGTTATACAAGTACTCAAAGGGAAGATTTAAAAATCCACAGTGTCCATAACTTCATTTCATCAGGGTAGTGGACTTTTTATATTGTAAAACACTTTTTAATATGGAGTCGTTTTTATTTACAATCACTTTGACTTTACAACAATGAAATCAACACTTTATAAGTAATTTGGCCCGGACCCCGCCTGGGGAATTAAGGGAACTGTACCCTAGGTATCGATTAATGCGAGAGGGAAGTATTTTGAACAACACCCTTTTTATACTATTAAAAAATAGAAAATACACGTAGATAAGGCTTACAACAACAGACAATAATAATAAAAAGATGGCTGTCCGAACGTCCTGAGTACTGAGTCACGTGGCATATTCTAGTCAGTTACAAACACTAACTAGCTTCATTAAAAATTACCTAGATGTCTCTAGTATTCATTATTTCTAAATAACCTGATCAAGATTAAATCAATGATTATCTACAGCAATCATCCCATAGATGTCTCTATTCTTAACACTCCTCTCCGAAATGTATTAATTTCGATAAAATTCAACATTTCCAAATCTAAAAACTAATGGTAAGTTCAAATATAATATCCAGACAGATTAACAAACAAAAAAAAATATAAATGAACTGAAAAAATACAGAGCTAATCTATTAAAATAAACTCATTTTTCATTTAACAATAAAATTTTAGTCTATCAACCAACAATAAAAATACTGTAATTAATTTTTTTAAAACTAGGTAATTCGTTATCTATAATGTTGAACTACATTTAAGTATTAACTAACGTTAAAATTTGGCAATTTGTGCCTTAAACATAAAAAATACTCTCTATTGGCTATGTTATTTAATTTCAATTGCAAAGTTTAGTTTATTTTCATTTAAAAAAAAACTCTCTTAAACAAAATACTAATACTGACATTATATAAGTAAAAAAATTCCACATTATCAGAAACAACACAAAAAAATAAACTCATAGACCAAAATATGTAAGATCAATAACTTCCACCTAGAATAAAATTTATCAATTTAAAAATTTAACTAAATAATTTAAATAAACTAACATGCAAATAATAATTACATAATAACGACTCATTAACACCCATTAACGCCCGAAGTTTGTCATCTGCTTGATCCTTCATGAGAAACTGCACCGAGGACCTCCCATTTCTCTTTCATCTTTTTTCATCTTCTTCTGGGAACTTCTTTCTTCGTTTTATGGGAGCTTCCTTCTTCTTCTTATGGGATCTTGTTTTTTCGTTTTATGGGAGCTTTCTTCTTCTTTTTATGGGAACTTCTTTCTTCTTTTTATGGGGGGCGGTACATCTGGCCGGTTCCAGATCGCAATCCAGGAGCAGCAAACATATTTGGTTGTAGGCCGCACGAATATCCCTTGAAGTTTTAGAGTGGTTACTCTCACCGTTCCATCAGCTACAGGAAGAGAGGATAGAACGCGGGCCATCTTCTATACAGTAGGCGGCAGATTATTCCTTCAGGGGTAGTAAACATAATTCGGTTATGGGACGCCCGAAAGTTCCTTGTGAAGTCCTGAGGGTGACCACCCTCACAATTCCATCATACCCAGGATGAGAGGATAGAACGTGAGCCATCCTCGACCAAGTCGTCCTTCTTTAAAGACCTCTGACTACTGATTTCCTCTCTAAAGTTCACCGAGGTAATCCTTTTTTCACCTGGACCAAAAAACATTGAATTAGCTCTGAATTTATATTGATTCAGTCAAGTCATCAGCGTCTCCCATTCACCTTCTTCAAGCATACCAGGTAAGTGCCCAAGGAGAAGGTAAGGAATGAGAGGGTTAATTAATAAGATCATTAGATGCAAGTGTTAAGTGTTTAAAAAACAATCTTGATCTTTTATAAAGCATCCTACACAATTTCACTTTTATATAATAAAAATAAAATTAGACTTTTATATAATAAACAATATAACTCATAACAATTCCCTAAATTTTTTGAACCTTGTCAACATTCTCCCTTCAAACTGCTAAAGGACTCCTCGAGTCAGTTTAATTTTTAATTCCATTGTCAGAAATTCTTATCTGAGCTACCCTTATGTGTAGCGAACCATTTATAATTTTATACTTTTTGGTAAACACTAGTTACAGTGCGCCATTTGTTAACAAATAAAGATAAAAATACAACTAAACAAAGTGTAAAAAACTGATTCCACCGAGTGTTTTCTTCGATTATTAAAATGCTTATTTCAATTATTAGCATTAAGAAACAAAACATCGTTTGTTACAATTTATTAATATTACGTATTGTAGACTGAAGTCTCACCTTTTATTTAATATATAAATTGTGATCATCTTTTGTCCTCCCTTGAACAATTTTGTTATTTTCAGGAAGGCCTATATGCATTTCCCGGAGAGAATTATTCGATGCATTAAAATAATGGAGTACGTTAAATGAAATGCCACTTCTGTAAATTCAAAAGAGTTTTTAATTAATAACATAACAAAAAAATACTACATAGTGGCAGGTTCGAACATTTTGAGCCACCATTTTACGAAACCGTATTTTTCACTAGAATTAATGTAGAAATGGAGAAAAAGCCGCAGTCATATTATGAGGTTTGAAAAGCATGATTTTGATTGTTTGCAAGTAAAGGTAGTTGTCTCCAAATCTTTGTGTAGATCAATAAAAGTATTTGAAGAAAGTGGTTCTAGATCAAGGCAGAAAAAAGTGTATGATCTGTCGGACTCTCGCACTCTTCATGACTTCCAGTCAGCAACAGAAATGAATTTGTACAAATGTACAAATGGGGCTGTAATGGTTGTGGTAGTCACAGTCACTATAAACAAAGGCATAGTGATGGAGAATATCATGATGACTCTAATCTCTTTACAACATCGTTGGTGCCATTTCAGCTCTACAGCAAAGGAAACTCAAGAAGCAAGACTTTTATAAAGCAAAACCCACGGCCTTCATCTACAAGATACTGCAGACCAATCAGAATACAATTTAAAAAAGAAACTCCCTAGATAATAAGAAATGATTTTGCGTACATAGAGCGACAAATTTCAGATATAGTACCTGCAAAAATACTTTAGGGAAGTCAAGTAATTAAAATTGAAGATGTGTTTTTAAAACAATGGTTGATGGAAAGGTATGCAATCACTGACAAATAATAACTGGACACAAATGTGCTATATATGTAAAGCCAGGCCCAAAGACACGAATGATCTCAGTAGAGTTGTAAATCTAGAATGTGAGGTTAGCACGTTTTCATTTGGTCTTTAGACGTTGCATGCATATATTTAAATATGCATATTTCATATCCTCTCGTAATTAAATCATGGCAAGTCCTTGGACAAGTAAATAAACTGAAAGTTGGATCAAGAATGACGTACATTATTAACGTTTTCTGATAAAAAAAAACTGGCTTACTGGTAAATAAGCCAAAGCAGGGCCTGGGTAGTACCAATGATGGCAACACTGCCCGTCGGTTTTTGGACAATCGTATTCTGTCTTCGCAAATAACAGGTATCGATGCGGATTTACGAGTAATTTTCAGTCATTTTAACCATTGGAGCGACAGGGCTATTTAATTCTTTTTTCTCAGATTGTTCGAGATTTTTTAGTACTTACCTAATCATTTTGTATATTTTCTGCCCACATAAAAAAACGTACCTCCGAATTTTAATATAGAGAGATAAAAAAACTGATTATAGTTCTATAAAGACAATTAATTCCCCTATTTTGTGTCGATTATCACATATTCGTATGATTTATAAAAGAAATATTATAAAATCGTAAGCTTCTAATTAATTAAAATTAATTTTTTAATTAATTAAACTTAATTAATTAAAAATAAGGGAAAATTTTCCAAAAGTGGCATTAAAGCAATCAGAGGTATTTTAAACAGTGCCATATTGTGGCAAATAGCGCTCTAGTGGTTAGAAGTATAGTCCAATGGAAAATAGTATCGAACTATTTGCTATAGACACTGCCAGCTTATATGTAGGGTAAACCACCCAATTATTGGCACTTTAAGCAGCTACTTCACAAAACCGGTAAAATTTGCATGTAAAAATATGTTTTAACAAAGAGAAAGGCATTATATTGGTCTTCTAATCTCTGCAGAATATTATAAAGTACTTATCATTAATAAATTATATCGTTTTCTTCAATATAGTGTACCTTTTAAAAAAATACCTCAAATACCAGTTGCTGGCATAGCCAAACCTTTCATTGGCAGTGATTATTACATATTATTATCACTGTTCTCCGGAGACTAAAAAATAGCTGCTAGGTCTTATGTATTATACATCGTCTATGTACCTATTTTAAGATAATTCATAATAGAAATAAACAAAATAAAATCCATTGTTAAGAAAAGTAACATTTATTTGTATAGGAACATACCATATCAGTTGAAACGCTTATAGTTAAATAAACTCTCCATAAAGTAATAAAACAAAACCAAAAAAGCCTTCTACCTAGGCTTGAACAAAAAATAGAACAATTTTAGCTTGAGACTATTTAACTTCCTTAATTATATTTAATTAAATCACAGCTCTAATTGATTAAGATCATAAGTAATTCTTAAGTCACGTTAGTCATCTGAATCCTCAGTCAACATTTTTTCTATCTCAGCAGCACTGTAATTTTTGCTAGTAGGTTTTTGGTTTCCTTTGTTATTATTTTTAAGTACAGCTTCCAATTTGCCATTGTCAAGTTTATAGAAATCTTCCGAAAACAAAATTTTCGACACGTTGTCTTTGGCTTTAGTTTGTTTTTTGTTTTTCTTTACCATTTGTTTCTCTTTTTCCAATTTCTTTTGTTCTCTTTCTTCTTTTCTCTTTTTAACACCTTCTGCTTTCTCTTCTTTAATTTTAATTTTTTCGTTTTCCTGAGCTTTTCATTCGGCAGATGTTAGTACAAAAGGCGTCTTCTTGGTATTTTTTATCCCTTTTCTTTGTGGCGTTTTAGGAAGTACCAAAATATCTTGTATTTTTAATATAGTATTATCTTCCTTAACCAGTGGTACTTTCAGTTGCATAAAATTATTTTGATCTGCACCTATTTTGACATCTCCAGTGACTCTGATAGACTGCTAACGGACGCTTCGTAGATAGATGTTTGTTGAACAAATGTTTGTTGTGTGGATGGTTGTTTGTTGCTTGGTACGTAAGTGAATGATGGCTGTAAGATCGAAGCATGCTGTGAGGAAGTAGAGGCTTTTTGGGAGGATACTTGCTCTATGGATTCTGGCTGATTGAATGCTTGTTGAGTGGGTGAAAGATGATTGTGTGATTGTTGGCTAACTGTTTCTGGGCTAGGTTCTTGTAGGGTTGATGTATCTTCTATAAAATAATTTAATTCAGAGCATTGGACTATTTCCTCAACAACAACATCATGTGAAACAAAATCGAAACTTTGCTCAGCAACATTTTTGTTTGGAGAGTTATTGATAATTATCTCCATATTTTCAATATCAAAATTCCCTATATTGTCATTCTGACGCTCTCTGTCTAATCTTGAGCTATTCTGCAAATCATTTTGAGACGTGGTAAAGAAATTCCAGATTTTCAATAAACACTCACTTGACTCCTCTGGCCTCAATTCTCTTTTATCAATTTTATGTATTGCACTTTCTCCCAACAACTTCATAAAGTCATCTTTGGTGAGCACCCGATTGTCTGTTACATGCTTGGGTTGCGCTATGGTAATGTTATTTTTATTTGAAGTTCCTACGCACTTGGAATAGTCCACTGCATCTTCATTAAAAGGAAAAAGTCCAGTTGCTCTAAAACCATTTATAATTGTTGACGGGTCAAGACTTTTTTCTGTAGTATCTTTAAGTAATGGCACAAATTGAGTTTTCGTTAACGCTTGAGATGGATTATTTCTTCGCCATTCTAGGACAGTTTTCTGCCATTGTGTTTTTAATGGTTTAAATGCGGCGACGTCTGCAGGTTGAAGGAGCCTAGTGCAGTTAGGATATAACGCTATGAGAATTATACCTAAATTAGTACATAATTACTGGTAGCATACGTCAAGTGCAATTTGTGGCCATCTACAAAAATAACTAAATGGAATTGTATGCCAGTTTTTACGAGGTGAGGATGTAAAACGTTTTTGATATACTCAAAAAATACATCAGAATTCATCTATCCGTTGTCACTTAAGCCCACGCTCCAATCTTCAGGAATCTTAGAAGTTATCTCGCCAGGTAATCTTTTACATGGAAAAATTACCATTGGCGGAGTAACTTGACCATCTGCACCAAAAGTAAACATGACGGTTAGTGAAGTTTTGGCTTGGGCGTGGTCAATTTCGTAAACGTTTTTTTCTCCCTTAGAGCTTAAAACAATACCTGTTTTTGGACATAGAACAAACTTCGTTTCATCGCCATTGAATGCTCTTGATGGGTCTGCTAAGATGTTATAGTAGCTATTTTCAGTCATGTAAATCCTTATTTGTTCAAACCAGCCTCTTACATCAGATGCAGAGACCGTGGAGCTGTTACGGCTTCTGGTGTTCGAAATGTAACTGTTGGATGTCTAGCTAAAAACAATTTAAACCACTTCTCACCATTCTTAAAACTGCTGGCTCTCGCCGATTTATTGATAAAGTCTGAAACACTCTTTATCAAATCTTCTTTCCTCTTCGGAAACCCTTTTTTGCTACTGATTTTTATCCAGTCAACAAAAAGCTGTTCTTCTTCGTCAGTTAAAATTGTGGACGGACCGGGCTTAGAGCGATGATCAGGATGTTTCAATCTGAATTGTATAGTAGACCGTGGTACGCTGAAGGTTTTTGCAGCAAGTTTTTTGCTCATGCCTTTAGATATTTCGTGGAGAGCTTTTTGTAGGTTCTCTTCTGTATAAATTTTCCGTTTAAAACATTTTTTACTATTTTTTTCTCTAGACTTGTTCTGACTAGGCTTCATTTTGAAAGTGGCTGAAAAGACAATATTTTTATTGGCACGTTTTTACCCAATGTTTGACACCCGTGCCAATAAATGGATTTTATATAATTGGCAGTGGGCCAACTTTTGGATTGGTGTGTCCAAAACGTTAGAAAATATTTTCAATGCAATTTAAACTCAATTTTGAGACAAACAAGGTATAATTTTTAATAAACTCAAATTATTTTAAATGCCCTTTTATTGGCACGTGTGCCAATAAAATGGATAAACCGATTTTACGCATACCAAATCGTCGCCCGAGTTCTTAATTGTCCAAACTACCATTTGCGTATTTTACAGGAGGAGGTTTTCTTTGATTATTTCAATGAAACATTATGATAGGTGTGTAAAACGAAGCTATTTACGTAAAGGTAAAGGTCTCATAAGTTGAAATAATTCTTAATAAGGTGACTTATTATCGTTTTTGATACTTTATTTTTAATTTTAAAATGGAGATTGAGCAAGAACGCAAAATCAAAATTATTCTTAAGGAGATTGACCACACTAAAATGGAGATAGAGCAAATTCTGCATAAATATTTTCCGTGCTTAATTGTGCAAACGACCATCTCAAGTTATATACAGGATGAGTTTATTTTCAATATATCTCTTTGTGATATCGACAATTGTGGTGGGATATATATATATATATATAAAAACTTATAAATTATGTAGCTTGTCTGTCTGTCATTATTTTCTCTTCCATTTAACCGGTTGTGATGAAACTTGGGTAGTTATTGTGCGCTTGCACGCTAAAACTTCTATGTATAATGGTGAGCTCTGACTTTATGAAATTTGCACACATATTCCCTTATTATTTTCTGTACCATTCATCCGATTCCGATGATACTTTCGTGAGATGTTTTACGCATGCCCGCGAAGGTTTCAATATATAATGGTGAGTTCTGGTGTTATTAAATTTTCCTTCATTATTTCCTAAACTATTCATCCGATTGCGATGAAACTTTGGTGAGGTATTGTGCGCACGCCTGCGAAAATTTCTATATATAATGATGAGCTCTGGCGTTATGTAATTTTCATAAAAATTACCTTATTATTTTCTGCGCTTCCGGTGAAACTTTGGTGAGTTTTTTTACGAACGGCAGCGAAGGTCTCTGTTAAGATTTCAGGTACTGAAATATTAATTTTTTGTGATTGTCACCCTAATGGTTGTGGCAACACTTTTTTTGTGTTTGCGATTGCCAGGGCGATTTCGTATTGCCACGGATTTTTTAATTACTTCTTCTCTTGTTACCATCCGTCTTGGGCGGGTCGTTTTTGGCAAAACGTCTGCTGCCAGGTTTTCACTTCATGTGGGTTATAAAAACCGCGGAGAGAGATAGCATTATTGGGCTATTATTTATTGTTTAAATAAAGACCAATATTCAAGAGCTGGAGTTATTATTGAAGAGTTATATAAGCCGAGGGAGTCGCGGGAGTGAAACAAGGGAGGGGCGACGGGGAAAGTGGAAGCGGGAGGGGGGAGGGGTTGGAATGTGAAAGGGGAACGCGGAAGGGACCGTGGAAGGGGGACGGGGCGGGAACGGGAACACATGGGAATGGACGTGCAACGATAATTATTTTAAAAAATACCATAGCTATAATTGAAACACATTAAAATTTGTTAAAAATTTATTGAAATGCGTTTTCGTGAGAAAAATACAAACAATCTGAGAATTAGGCAGAGGGGACGCCTGAGGGGAACAGGGCGGGAACGCAAACGCTTTGAAAAGGTCATGCAAAGATAATTAAAAAAAATAATAAAACTATAATTGAAACACATTAAAATATTTTTAGAATTTTTTTTTGTGAGGAAAATAAAAACCATATGAGAATAATGAATTGAAACATTTTTATACCGATTTCAATAATCTTAATCTTGAATACATATGAAAATGGCGTTACCGCGTAAATGAATTAATTTAAACATAATTAATATGTTGAATGCCTATTTTTTGCATGTTTTTTGTCTCCCCCGACATAAATACTCACTTTGCGTGATAATAAAGATAAATCTAACTGTTTGAATAAGAAATATTGCGTATTACCAGACGGCCGGCGTAGTGCAGCGGTAAGGCGCCTGACTAGCATTCCGAAGGTCGCGGGATCGAATCCCGGCGTGGCAAATAAATTTTATTTGATTAATTTGTTTAATTTACAATTTATTCATTTAAAATAATATATAGTATATTTGTGGCACGTTCCAGAGTGGAAGATACTCTCAGTACCGCCCTGGTGTAAGACCACCATTCAGAATTGAAACGTTGCTTGAAATGGCTTCTGCCGTGTTTGGTGACCAGATCTGAATAGCCAGGTACTTCCCCACCTTCCTATTCCCTATCTCCTTCCCCTCCCCACTACCTACAGCTTCACAACCAGGCGCGGCCGGTGCCTTAGTGCACTCGTGCAACGAACCACCAACAAAGTTGAAAAACAATTTACAGCTCATCGTAATCTTACTTAATGTTTTTAATTATAAAATTAAACAAAGTATTAAAAAAAATCTTTAAAATTGCAATTAACCCGTTTAATCACAGGAGACCAGATTTGTCCCAACGCACATAGGTCTCACATAAGACGCCGTAACTCCTTTACTATCATAGTTAGAAATATGTTCTAATCGGTGTTAGAAAGGAAAAACATCATGCTTTATATTCCAATCTAAAAAATAGCCACCAAAAAAATAAAATGTACACTTTTATGTACACAAAGTTTTGAATCGCAAATTGAAAAAAGAATTTGAAACTTCGGGAATTTTTTAAAAAAAATTTTCATAGAGCGACAAAAAATTGAGGTTACAATAATGTGTTTGTTATACATTTGTATAATAAAATGTGCATCTGTTTTTATTTTTTTTTATTATCAGTAACTTTAGTTAGAAAAAACATAAGGTGACCCATTTTGAAAACTTTTTTTATGTTTGTATGCAAAAATTTTATAATTTAAAAAAATATATATTTTTCGAATTCTATAATTTGAAAGCGTATTTCATCACCATTCTAAAACAGTTTTTGGTTTTTGAATGTGTTCAGAAATATTCCAAATATTTGCATTTTATTGTAAAGCGAAAATATTTTGACCATCCGAAAAAAAAGCCAAATTTTTGAAGGGTTAATAACATACTAAATGTAAGAATATTGTAGATAAATTCGGCAAAAACACTCCACCCGCGCGGTTAACACTGGCTAGGAACGAGAAACCGAGGTACATATCAATCTGCGCGTTAGACCTAAGCGCCCCGTTTGGCTAAATATTATTTTATATGCAGCCTATACGAAACATCTCCGGACCGTGGTTTTGACAAAACGTATCAAGAAAAATACCCCGACAGTGCGCCGCACGGACAGCGGAGATATCCGAACGAAGAATCCAAGAATTCCGAACGTACGGCTCGAGCCAAGTAGGGTTTGAAGAAGTATTTAAGTAAAAGCATAATATTTCTCTTGTAAAATGCAACCTCGGGTCAACGGGTCACTGGTCAGCTTGTGATAGAGTGCTACGGATTTACATACTTGGCATTGACTTTATTATTTGCTTTTTTTGCAGAAAGTAACCTTTTATTTGTGTGTGTTTTTTTTTTACTAATTGCAAACTTCATATCGACGCTCATTGGGTCAGTAAACACCCGCCATCGCTTGCATCCTACGCTGCAAATTAAAATTGCTTGTGCTTGTGTTAATTATTGTGATATTAATTAATACCCGAAGGTCTTTCAAAATAAATACCTTCTCTTCTTTGCCACTAATCCTCTAAAACTAATAGATATAATATATAAAGAAATGAACCATAGTGTAAAATAGCAAATAATTTATGATTTCTGAAATTTTTTAATGCAGTGTCCCCGCTTGCAAAGTTGTATCTTCCAAGCAAAAACTAATATAAATGTGTTTATCGGATAACGAATTTGTCAGGTGAGTATATCTGTCTCTGTTTGCAAATAAAATTGGGTGATTGAAGTCTTCGCTCGGCAAAAGGATCGAAGAATTGATCTTCTCTATAAATAAGTAAGATAGTGCATTTATATAAATTACATACATTACGTTTTTGATGAAATCGGTGAACCACCAAAAATTTAAGGCACCGGCCGCGCCTGTTCACAACATACCCCAATTGGGGATGCCTTAGTCCCACTGGCTCCAGACGGGAGCAGTTGGTACTCTTGTGCGGTATTCATGTAAAAAAAGCGGCGTAATTCATAAATAATAAAATATTTTTCACAGAGTCAATAGTTATTGAGTTATAATTAAAATCCTGGAAAAACTCTTTTTTTCATGTTCTTTAGCTAAAACTCAAATCCCAACCATATTTTTGTTGGCGAAACTCGGATCACCCCACAACGCATAAATGAGGAAAAAATCAGAACTGCACCAGAATTTAAATCAACAAACTGCCTAATGACGGGACTTATTCTTAAATGTTAAACAAAAGCTTCATACAAATACGGATAAACTGACAATTTCGAATCGAACTTCTAACTTTAATATGAAATGATAATCAACAAAACTGATTTCGACAATAAAAACTCTCGGAAAGGAGAACTGTGTTAAAACCGAAAAATGAACACGCTGTATTACAAAGTTCCTTGCCATTTATAAAACAAAACTGAAACGTCATTGATAAAGATACTTAAAACTAATACTAACCGCTCTATTTCAGCACTGCTGCGTATGTATGATCTTTTGTCAATAGTTTTAGACATTTTGTTGTAATTTCGTTATTCAAAAACTCACTTGTAATACAATTAAATGCCTTTTGCTTCCTCGTAACACACCACAATAACAAAAACAATGTGAAGTAAACAAACAACATGGCGGCGCGGTATCGTGGATCGGCGTGCTGTGATTGGTCGATTGGTGGAGTTTGACTAATCTAGCCCGCAAATTTTATTTCGCAGCAACTGAGATTGAACTAAGAAGGAGTTTAACTAATTAAGAACTCACTTTTAGAATATTGTTGTGGACATTGACATTTTAAAAAGCTTGTAATTAATTGTATATGGCTCGTAAAACTATTTTTTATTTATCTAACGATGCGAAATTTTATCCTTAACATGATTGCATTTAAAACTCATTTTCGATAAAATGGTAGTTTGCACAATTAAGAACTCGGGCGACGAAATGTTGGCACCCCACAAATAACTAAAAATTGGCGGTTAAATTATAAAATAATGTTTTAAAAAGGCAGTTAATATATTCAATAATAAGACAAAATGATTAGGTTTAAGAAAAACAAAATAGATTTGCAATTTTTAAAAGATTATGATAGCTCTTACCTTAGTAAAAAACGAATATTTTGATTGTTTTTGTCGCCCAGGTCCCGGCTTGCCAAACAGATGGTAAATGCGCCGCCATGTTTGAAAAAAATGAAAACGTGTGTTGCCAGTTGAGTAAGAAATGATACTACTGTTTAATTTCTACTAAAAAATATAAGATCTGGCTACAAAAAATCTTAATTTTCTTAAAAAACTAGAGCATGCCAATAAATTGGTGGAGTGCCAATGATTGGATGGTTTACCCTATGTTCATAAAATTCTAATTCATGGTGCGTCAGTTATGAAATTCTTTTTAGTCCCAGTAGGACAACTAAGTGAAGATGTGTAAGAATCCTCGGCCTAAAGAGAACACCATAGCTGAAAAGTTTCCAGAACAAGCACCAATCAAGATATATAAAATAATTGGTTAATCTCATAAGCCCACTAATTTCCTCTATTCGACCACCTCCTATCTGTGTTACCTACTTAACTTTTAAGTATACTAAGAATTCCGTTAAATGGTTGAGTTATGATTAAATTCCGATGACAACGGAGACACCTTTAGCACTTCTATTTGCGTTTATAACATCTATTTGTGTTCATGGATGTGAAGGATAATATGTAAAATTTTAAATTAATATGTTTTATTTGCCTTGATATTTGTATATTTTCAAAATGTATTATTTTTGTTATTGTAAGTTTCTACACAAGAGTAAATTATTAATTCTTACTTCAAAATAGTTATAATTCATTAATACCTAAGATAAAAAAAAATTGCACTAATATTTAGACGGCAAACAAATAATTCTTTTTTTTTCTTCATTCCGTCCACTGTGTGCCGGAGCTCCGTTAAGTATTGGAAGTAATGTTACCGCTCTCTAATGAAACTAGTCGCTAAATATTCCGATGTGTTGAATGTGACAGAAGAATTGAGCTTTCGTTCGAGCGACGTTCAGGGATAGAGGGAGTCCAGGAGCCGCTGTAGGGGGCGCCCTCTTCAAGTGCGGACTGTAAACAACGATCAAATGTACAAGGCTAGCGCACACTGCTCCCGCGCTCATTTAAATGTACTATTGCATTTTAAACTGCATTTGGTTCATCAACATGACGGGGATTCACAAAAAAGAAAACAATAATTCTTCATTGCAGACATGACTTTATTTTATTACAAAAAACTATGTTCCACCAACGGAGGCTTACATTGATTGCAAAAGTTTATATAATTTGAAAGGTTGATGAATGCTGATAATAAAATATATTTTATGTTTATTTTAGTTTGGTTTATTAGGAAAAAAAAACAGTAACACATATTTTATTAAAGTAATACCATATTGTATGGTTGCATGAACCAGCGAAGTCTATGCAAAAATTCTTAGTAGGTATATATAGAAAACCATAGATGATTAAATAATAAAACACAATTTCAATTTGGGAGGCGGGAATGGGTACCGCCGCCCCGGGAACCTTTATTGGATAACCAACACCTCTGCCATAGGTCACCCGAAGTGGTTCGCTACGTTTGGTGATTTAGCAGGGGTGCCCGGGTTCATGGGGTGAGGTTTGTCTAGGTCTTGGAGGCGGAATACCAAGACACACTGAACCCCAGATTTCTACCCACCCCTAAAACCCTTTTCCTTCCCAGAACTCTCCTCTCCTTCCTTTTCCTAAAAAAACCCTCCACACAGCATCCCCAAAGATGACATAGGCCCTGAGGAAAATTATTTTCCTCAGCGCCTCCTGTGTGGAGCTCATGTAAAAAAAAAAAAAAACAATGGTAGAAAACGATGAAAAAATAGAAAGAGAAATAAAAATAGAATAGATTGTGTGAAATAAAACTATGTACCTATATGAAATACATTATTACATACATAATAATACATTAATCATAAAATAATGTTCATAATACATTTTCACATCGTAAGATAATGTTCATAATACATTTACATGTCGAAGGCGTAAGAAAATGTTCATAATACATTTCCACAACGTAAGATAAGGATCATAACACATTTTCACATCGTAAGATGATGTTCATAATACATTTTCTCACCATAAGATAATTTTCATAATAAATTTCCACATTATAAGATAATATTCATAATACATTTTCACATCATAGATAATGTTCATAATACATTTTCACATCATAAGATAATGTTCAAAATACATTTAGGTATCTTAAGATAATATTTATAATACATTTTCACATCATAAGATAATGTTCATAATACATTTTCTCATTATAAGATAATGCTTATAATACATTCTCACATCATAAGATAATGTTCATAAAAAAATTTCACATCATAAGATAATTTTCACATTATAAGATAATATTCATAATACATTTTCACATCATAAGATAATATTCATAATACATTGTCATATCATAAGATAATGTTCATACTTAATATATTTACGCATCATAAAATAATATTCGTGATACATTTTCACATCATAAGATAATATTCATAATACATTATCACATTTAGATAATGTTCAAGGATAAACACGATTAACAAAAAGAAAAACAACATAATGAGATTGAGAAAATAGCACACAGCACGGGTAGAGAGTTTGTAATTAACGTTTGTTTAATTTTTTTCTGTTTTGCATTTCGTAAATTGGCCTGAGGACAGATGGAAAATATCAGCGTCTGAAAAGATATTAATATATTTTGTGCACGTCCTTCTGAGAAATGAATGTGTAATTTGTTTTTGAGTGCGGGATGTGGAATAGTTGATTTGACCTTGTATTTCGTATTGAAAAGGGGAAATTAATGTTTTCTAGAAGATAGTTGTTGTCAACAATATTGTTGATGATTTGGAATGAAAAATTCTGGCCGGATATATATCTTCCATCTTCTAAAGTCTTTTAGATGTTCTGATTTTCGAAAGGATTTAAAGTCCGTGATTCAAAACCTTTTTTTTAATTCTTTCTAACCATCCAATATTAATTTTGTATTTGGGATTCCGTATGACTTATCCGTATTCTAATATTGAGCAAACAAAAGAGATATGGCATTTAATCACATGTGGTGATTTGAGTGGTTTAGTCACTCTTAGGATGAATTCTAAAAGTTCATAGGCCCTGTCACCGATGAAACTTATATACGGAAAGTCATCATGAAGTCCATTATT
The DNA here is from genome assembly GCA_929108145.2 of Limnephilus rhombicus. Taxonomy (NCBI): domain Eukaryota; kingdom Metazoa; phylum Arthropoda; class Insecta; order Trichoptera; family Limnephilidae; genus Limnephilus; species Limnephilus rhombicus. The sequence continues at coordinate 13,600,581 of OV815291.1, forward strand.
ATTCCTAAGACCCTTACTTCACAACATCTTTTTATATTTTTGTAATATATTGTGTGTGTATCAGGATTTTCCCAGCCTTAATTGCTTCCGTAATAAATTTCAATTTGTTTGGTACATACATAATCACTATCGTTATTCTCTACTTACAATGACTTTTAAACATTTAGTTTTATATTAGTGGTTGTGATTACCGTTGCCGGGGCTTTGTCCTGCAAGGCTGAGCTCCTGGGTTCAATTCTTAGATGCGACGAAATCTTTCAATGATTTTTCTGTTTAAAAAATTTCACCTGAGAGTCCCTAATATTGTAACAATTATTACAAGCAATAATTGTCAGCCTGAAACACTCATTTACATTGAAAAATCTTCCGAGAAAAGATACTTGCCGCCAACGGGACTTGAACCCGTGTCCTTACGATTGCCGGTCGAATGCTCTGACCACTGAGCTATGGGGGCTTATCAAATACCCGCCAAATAATTCAATATATACTAGTGTTTCATTCAACAATTACTGCTTGTTATATTTTTTCCACCTGAAAACAACCAACTTTATATAGGTAGGCAAAGGGGTGGGGTGTGTCCGAAACCGGTAGAGTGTGTATAAAATGAAAGTGGTCTACAACAAATTTATATGTGTTTTTTTATTGTAAATTACGGCGAGTCACAAAGTTAATGCTTTTTACAAATATTTTATAAATATTGTTCAAATTTTAAAATTAAAAATAGACGGAATGCCTCTTTTTTAAATTAGTTAATCTACTGACAAAATGACATACAGAAGTTCGTTTAGAAATTTATTTGTTTATTTATTTTTATCTTAATGAATAAAACCTCAAAGTGTAATATTTGAATAAAGAAGACAATTTTAGCGAAAATCTGAAACAGAAGAATCAGAAAAAGATAGTCACATCTGAGACTCAAACCCAGGACCTATGACTTTCCGGGTCAGTGCTCTACCAACGAAACTAATATGTCCCTATCCGATTCGGTCATATTTAACTGTCTTCGAACAAGAACAAACAACATTATCTTCATTTTCTTAAAATATATTTTTATTGGCAGCTATCTTAATGCATGATTGCAAGATTCAACCAAAACTAAATACTATTTAGATAGTGCCTTGGGAAAATTTATTTATTTTTATTTAATACGTGACATCTATTGACTTTTCTGCAAGTCTACGATGAATACTAATTTTTATTTTTAACTCAATGAGTGTAAACATCAAGTGATAATTTTTCATTAATGAAGATAACATTATCAAAACTCAATCGAAAATCTGAAACAGAAAAATTAGAAGATGATACTATCAGAAAAATATAAGATTAGAATCTGGCTTTAACATGACTTAAATATGGCCGAATCGGATAAGGACAGATTAGCTCAGTTGGTAGAGCACTGACCAAGCAAGGACCTGAATCCTGTACACTGGGTTCAAAGTCCTGGGTTCGAGGCCCATATTCGACTGGGTTGGACAAAAATAATGTTCATTAATTAAATTTATTTTTCCTGATAAGAATGCGCAAGCACGTGTAACGTTAAACGCGACTTCGTTGCACTTGAATAATTGCAATCGGAACATGAGAAAGGTTTCTCGCCAGAGTGCGTAAGCCTATGACGCTTCAAACAGTATTTTTGAGAATACAAATAATTGCATTTAGAATAAGTGAAAGGTTTTTCCCCAGAGTGAGTCAGAATGTGACTCATTAGATATGATTTTGGGGAACACGAGTAATCGCATTGAGAACAAGTGAAAGGTTTCTCGCCAGAGTGCGTAAGCCTATGATGCTTCAAAGTGGATTTTTTAGAATACGAATAATTGCATTCCGAACAAGTGAAATTTTTCTCCCCGGAGTGAGTTAGCCAGTGACTCATTAGAGATGATTTTTTAGAACAGGAGTAATCGCATTCAGAACAAGTGAATGGTTTCTCTGCAGAGTGAGTCAGCTTGTGACGCTTCAAACTGGATTTTCGAGAATACGAATAATTGCATTCAGAACAAGTGAAAGGTTTTTCCCCAGAGTGAGTCAGCTCGTGAATCTTCAAATTTGATTTTATAGAACACGAGTAATTGCATTCGGAACATGTGAAAGGTTTCTCACCTGCGTGAATCAGCCTGTGACGCTTTAAATTTGATTTAAGATGAGACGCAAAGCTACATTTAGAGCAATTGAAAGATTTCTTGCCAGCACATGACGTTTAAAATGTGAATTAAAATAACACGAGTAATTGCATTCAGAACAAGTGAAAGGTTTATTCCCAGAGTGAGTCAGCTTGTGATTCATCAAATTTGATTTACGATAAAACGCCAGACTACATTCAGAACAAGTGAAAGGTTTCTCGCCAGAGTGTTTAAGTATGTGAAACTTTAAAGATGACCTATGAGAACACGAGTAATTGCATTCAGAACAATTGTAAGGTCTCTCATCAGAGTGCGTCAGCTTGTGACTCTTTAAATGTGTTTTTTGAGAACACGAGTAATCGCATTCAGAACAACTGAAAGGTTTTTCACTGGAGTGCGTCAGCATGTGTGTCTTTAAGTGTGATTTTTGAGAAAATGAGTAATTGCATTCAGGACAACTGAAAGGTTTCTCGCCATTATGCGTTAAAATTTGCTTCAAATATGCCTTTCGAGAACATGAGTAAGTGCATTCAGAACAATTAAGAGGTTTCTCCCCAGAGTGAGTCAGCTTGTGCATTATCAAATTTGATTTTTGAGAACACGAGTAATTGCATTCAGAACAAGTGAAAGGTTTCTCACCAGTGTGAATCAGCCTGTGACGCTTCAAAGTGGATTTTTGAGAAAACGAATAGTTGCATTCAGAGCAGGTGAAAGGTTTCTCGCCAGAGTGCGTTAGAATATGACTCTTTAAATTTGATTTCCAGTGACACGAGTAATTGCATTCAGAACAGATGAAAGGTTTCTCGCCAGAATGCGTTAGTATGTGTCGCTTTAAGCCGGATTCTCGAACACAGAAATACTTGCATTCGGAACATGACAATTTTTTTTTTCAAAGTGCGACAGTATGTGCGTCTTTAAATCTTGCTTACGATCACAAGAGTCCTGGCAATCGGAACAAAACAATCGTTTCAAAATAGTTTTCATTATCGGATCGTCTGTAGGGGTCGCCGGGTGGGATTTTCTTCTAGAATTCTTCTTTTATCAAATAAGTTCTGCTGAAAAAAAAAGAAAAAAAAAATAAGGGAACTTTAGAGATAATAAAAAATTAACATAAAGAATTATTTTTTTTATTAAAAATTCTTGTTAAATTAATCAAACTCGATACAGCAATTCTGAAATAACACGTTTCTTTGTATGGAATAATGCATTTGCAAATGGCTCCATCTGCATTAGCCCGGTGGGTTTATCGAAGGGGGAAATCAAAAAGTTCGTAGAACTGACGTTAAGGCGAGAGTTAAAAGCACTATACAGTTAAAAGAACTACAGAGTTAAAAGCAATGTTACTTTTAATGCCGATCTCGATAAGCAATTTGAATGCGCACTGTCTTGCAAATTCGTTTTGACAGAATGTTTGAATGAAATGTGTTTGACTTTTTTAAATGACTTGAAATTATAATTATTAAACATAGCTCAAAGAACAACGTTAACCGTTGACAAAGGGAGAAGATAGGGTCAAAAGAAGTTAATATTTTGTCCATGGCTTCAGTTTTGTGGAATGCAAAAATTTTTTTGCGGGGTTTTTTTATTGAAAGGAGAAAACCTTAACCGAGATAATTATTGTGATGTTTTGGATAAATCACTAGCTGCTATTGCGGAAAACAAAAAAAGGGCAATGTATAAAGGGTAATTTTACTAATAAATAGTAAGAACAATACCTTAACCCTAACCAATGCCTTTGTATTCAGTTCTACGTAAATTTTTTAACACCTTTAGTATAGTTAATAATATTTTCAAAGTACGCTTCTTACCTGCATATTATTATTATATCCATTATCATTATCCGATCAACACTTTCGCTGTACTCCAAACACTCTTTCTTAACTCCTGGAGGATTATATCTATCTCCGTATTCGGCATTTCACCTCCGTCTTCTTCTAGAGTCCCTGGTTCCGTCTTGGTGGAAACACTTCCTGCGTTGGGAAGGTCCTTGATGCTGATTTTAGCTGACCAGTAATTTGTGACAGCTTACAGTAAGACCTAAAACAGATAGTTAAATTGCAAACAGTTTTCAATTTTGGCGTTTTATAATACCTAATTACACATTCATACCCGTTAGACAAACCCTGCTTGCCATATAAACCATTAAAAACTTGGGATGTTATCTTGTTTAAAATAAAAACGTGTGCGTATTCTTTTATTTTTTTCGTTCTAGGTATTCAAATAATTACACAAACCCGTTACACAAACCCTGCTTGCCAAACAAACCATTGAAAACCTGGGATGCATATCTTGTTTAAGAAAAAACGCGTGAGCGTACTTTTATTTATTTTCGTTCTATAGCACCCCCAGAACGTAAGAGTTCGGAGCGACCGTGCCCCGCGCCACTTCAGGCTGCCGCACAGTGAATTGTTCTGTAAACCGATTTTCGATATTTACATTTCTGCGCGGCAAGTGGCGTGGAGCACAGTCACTCCGAATTCTACGTATTAGGGGTACTTATCCATATGATGATAGATGATAACACTTTCAGTAGTTTCGGAAATAATAAAAAATACTACGTTATAGTCATTTAATTGACTGTGTTTTATTTCTAGCCACTCGTTATTAGGTTGGTAGTGTTTATTTGCAATTTGCACATTGCAGTTTCACACGGCACAATTTAATACAGAATGCATAATGAGTTATTATTTCTAGCCACTCGTTATTAGGTTGGTAGTGTTTATTATTTGCAATTTGCACATTGCAGTTTCACACGGCATAATTTAATACAGAATGCATAATGAGTTATTATTTCTAGCCACTCGTTATTAGGTTGGTAGTGTTTATTTGCAATTTGCACATTGCAGTTTCAAACGGCACAATTTAATACAGAACGCATAATGAGTTATTATTTTTCGTGTTTATGAAACCGAACAAAATAATAATTAATACGCATTATTTAACATTTACGAATATTGAAATGTGAACTTCTTATTATAATCTAACCGAAACAAAGTGATTTTTCCTAAAAGTGAGTATTTGCCGTCGTAATTAATAACATGGCGGTCCTTGAAAAATGACGTTTCGCGTTTTTAAGTTGACAAAATAACAATTAAAACGCATTTTTTTCCAATTACGGTTACTGAATTACTTTTTACTAATTATTATTTACCTAGTGCAATTTTTTAAAGTGTGTATTGAGCGTGGACTCAATAGGGAAATATTTACCATACGAAATCGAAGACAAAAAATACAATTGACGTGATTTGGGCATACCAATTATGAGATTCCTAACATGCATAAACGTCATAACGTTTGACTAAACATATTTTTACAGAACTGTGTGAAGACGCTCTTGTAAGAAGGTATTTCAAATACACCGACAAACGTGTTGTTCATCTGTAAATCCATTTACCATGTGCATTGTGAACGGAAAATTGCAACAATTTGTAGCACTAGATAGCGAATGAGACGAAAAAACACATAAAAATAAAACCAAATTTTTCACAAGACTTAGTCAAGTTTACCAAAATTGGCAGACAAACAAAATATTCCCGATATTTCAGATAACTGATGTTATACAATAAATGAATGACGATGAAGATAGTTTATAGGTTCGTACCTCGATACAATAAAAGGCTTGTGATCACAATTCCACCGAGCCAAGCGTGCCGCAATCCTTGCGTCCGTCAGCTGTTGCAATAGAGTTGCCAATGCACGTGTTATAAAATATCCAAAATAGTTATTCCAATTCCCCACAAATTCCCGTAACACAAAAATGGAACGCAATTCAATTAAGGTTTATTTTTTTATTATATATTCATTTTCCGATTTTCTCTTTCGTTCAGGCTTTAAAAATTACTATATTTGTCGATATTTGCTAAAAGAAAATGAAATCATAGTACGTTCTAACTATTATTAAATATTAGCAATATAAATATTGGCAGCCCTAGTAGCAATGGGCTTGGTGTTGCAAGTATTAAAAAAAAGTTCATATTTAAATAAAAGTATCCAAAATCTAAAATGGCAAACATCCTTTCAATTTCAACAAAAATGTTCGAACAATTTGTCGAATTACTCGAGAACAGTAGAACAGAACAATTAAGTGGTTATTACTTTTTTATTTAGTTTCAGTGCCTGGCTGCGTGCAAACTATGCATTTTTTGGTAGGTTAGTAAAAAAAATATAACCATTGTGTGTGTATCAGACGTGCTTATGCCATAATAACTTGACATGTATTAAATTATTTTAATATGCAATATTTGTTTGTATTTCTTATGTCATTTGTTTTCTGTATGTAATGTAAACCTTTTTAAAATAAAAAAAATGGGCACCAGCAGGTAGTAGGAACTTAGAACCCGGCCATATCCGTATCTACCGACGGTGAAAGCGGCTTGACCAATCAGAAGCTCGGGCTAGAGGTCGAACAGTACTTCCCTTGGCCACGGTCAAGTGCCTAAATTAACAAAAAGGCAAGCTTTCACCGTCCGTCGATTGATGGTCTCAGAGAGAGATCACTGATCATCGATCGAGGCAGAGAGATCGGGAGAGTCAGAGAATCGACTTTTTGGTGGCTTGCGCTTACAAAAAGTAGAGAACTCCAAAGGAAGTACTGAATGGTGGGGACTGAAGCTTTCTGGTGCCGCAGGGCGCCCGAGGCCGGCAGTTGCCCGTCATTCAGTTCGGCCGACGATAACAGAAAAACTGCCTTTCTCAAGGCAAGGCAACCACTACAAAATCAATTTTTCTTTCTGACTTTTTTCTTTCAGACATGACTGACAAGACGAACGCTTGCAAAAATCCCCTCGGGCAATGGGCCTTCAAATGCCCACCAGGAGCAATCGCCGCCATGGTCAATACCAGGACAGGACTCGTGGAGTTTGAATACGCAGCCTCCGCCGAAGTCCCCGCCCCTCATCCCGATACCCTCTCATCCTGCATCCCAGGGCCCAGCCCTGCACTAGAGATTCCGTCCTCCCCCATCCCGGAGCTCAGCTCGACACCAATGGAGCCGGAATGGCAGAGAGCGCCTGCTGCCAAGCGGTGCCACTCCCCTCCCATCCAACCCACGTCCAAATCGTACCTGTCTGTAGAGAACAGGTTCGATGTCCTCCCTGAGGTTGGAGACGGCGACGCCTCCACACACGTTGTCCCACCGCCCAAGAGACGCCCGACAGAGCGCCCTCCTGCGACAGAGCGCCAAGAGACCAAGCCCCACCAACGGGCTGCTGCAACAAGATCAGTCCGCAAGAGCTCGAGAGTGCCACGGGTGATCATGACTCTGGGGAGCATGACACATGGCGACGTCACAAACGAAATCAGGAAGCACATCGGCAGTGCTACCTTCGATTTCCATTACAACAAAGGAGGCACCATCAGCGTCAACGTGAGCTCTGTCGAGGCTCACAACAAACTCACCAGCGCCCTACGTCGGGAGGCCAAGCCCTTCCACACTTTTTCCACCGAGGCCGACAAAATCAAGAAGACCGTCATCAGAGGTCTTCCCAAACTGACCGCAGAGGAGATCTGCAACGACCTGAGGGATCAGGGCTTCCCACCGAACGCCATCATCGAGATGAAGACCCCAGGGTCCGAATACCCCCTGTATCTGGCCCACTTCAGCCGCGAGACCAACATGGGACAGCTGAGAGCGACCGTGAGATTCATCTGCTTCTGTAGAATCTCAATGAGGAAATACAGGAGCAACCACCTACAACACGGCACGCAGTGCCACAGGTGCCAGAAGTTCGGCCACGGCTCCCGAAACTGCGCCCATCCCGCCCGCTGCGTAAAGTGCGAGGGACCACACGCAACAGCTGACTGTGAGAAGGTCACGCGTGATCTACCGGCCGCCTGCTGCAACTGCGGAGGCCCTCACCCCGCTAATTTCAGCGGATGCCCGAAGAGGATGGAGTATGTAGCCGCCCTCCAACTCAGAGCCAAAGAGAACGCCTCTCAGAGGGAGACAGGGCCGCGCCAGAACACCGAAACGCGCCAGCCATCAACATCGGGCAACACAGGCGGCCGAAGGACCTACTCGGAAGCAGCGGGGGGCAACCCTAGCACTTCCCAACAACGAGAAGGGCGTCGTGGGCCAGATGCCGACACCCAGAACCAGGGCCGGATTAACCATGTCGGGGCCCCTAGGCAATCCACGTCTCGGGGCCCTTTTACCGTTGAAGGGGTCCAAACGTCTCCTTGTTCCCGTGATCAAATCCTTAACAAGGCTTTAAGGGGGAGGGGGGGGGGGGGGTAAGGTTCAAGTAAATCGGAGCAAAACTAACGAAGATACAGTGCTTCAAGCGATTGGCCCTCATGCTCGATTCAAGTATATAATTTAAATCGGTTTTCTCGCTACCAACATTTGTGAAGTTCGTGAACATCATTAACTCAAAAACTTGACTTTACGTGACCGATGCTTTTGAAATTTGGTACAATATTTCTACACATAAATCAACAGGTATAGTAGGGAGTTTTTTTTACCATTTTATAATAATAAATTCACCGAATTTTTTTTACCAAAAATCGTGTTTTTCACCACAAAATGCTGCCAAAAATAAAAAAATTGGAAAAATAACTCCCTCTGACTACCTAGGAAAACATATTACCTTTTAAACGCATTTCGATTTTTTTGTTTCAAATGTTGACGAGTTATGGAGTTCACCGCTTAATTAACTACTTTTTTCGAGATGCCTCCGGAGATTCGCTCTCACGGACTTATTTATTGATATTTTTAATTGAATTTTTTTTCAAAGATTCTTCAGATGTTATACTATAAAGTGTTTGTAAAATAAATAAAACCAACATTATTTATATCTCAAAAAAAATCATGACAATATGCCTTTATTTCGCCTTTAAAACCTTACTCCCACTTAAGGCACAGGACACTGTAAAAAATACTTTTGTTATAAAATACTGATGCATTTGTTAAAAATGCTTTACCAAAACGTAATTTTATTTATAATTAATCTATTATTTTACTACATTACGAAAACGTGAGCCGTCTTGTCACTAAAGTGATCTCTTCCAAGTAAAACCTTTCCCAACAACCTTTCCCAAAGAATTTTAGCAAACAGATAGGTAGTGCATACTGAGGCTTGTACAAAATTTATATTTTAAACATATACCTAATCTTAATATATAAAACAAAGTCGGGTTAGTTACACTATTTATAACTCGAGAACGGCTGGGCTGATTTTGATGATCTTTGATTTGTTGGATTTGTCTCCGCCCCTGATAGGATAATAACTATTAAAACATCACAAAAGTTAACGAAATAAATAGTTATAAAGAAAAATTATTTTCCCCATACATTTTGTATGGAACGAATTCTCCTATTTTGAAAGAACTGCAGCAATATTGTGAGGGGTATAATATTGAACTGTGCAAGAATTCCAAACATTCAAAAACGTCAAATGTCAATGCATTGATTGTTGTGCATTTGTTTTTAATCATATAATGCTGCCCTTCTTTCTTACACACTCAATGTCAATAGTCGAAAATGAGACAAATGGTGAACGTATGTCTGCACACCTCCAAAGGAAAAATACAATAATTATAATAAATCTCTGAAATGAAACGCATTTTTTTACATAAGCTCCACACAGGAGGCCCCGAGGAAAATAATTTCTCTCAGGACCTATGTCATCTTAGGGGATGCTGTATGGGGGATCTTTTTAAGGAATGGGGAGGATAGAATGTTCTGGGAAGGAAAAAGGTATGAGGGGTGGGTAGGAATCTGGGGGTCAGTGTGTCCGGGAGTGACGGACGTATGAATCCATCCCTCCAACTGTGGTGCAAGGCAATGGGTCGAGAGAGTCCGGCTGGAAAGGTCAAAAGGCCTCCCTCAACCAGTCTCTCTCGATCCGGCCCGCCATGCAGCAGGTGGGCAGGCGCATCAACTACCAAGACCCGGACATAAGTAACCTCATGAACCCGGGCACCCCTGCTAAATCATCAAACGTAGCGAACCACTTGGGGTGATCTATTGCAGAGGTGTTGGTTATTCAATAAATGGTTCCCGGGGCGGCGGCACCCGTATCCGCCTCCCGAATTCCTGTAAGTAATTGTAAAAGTAAGAAAATCACAAAAATATAAATCCGTACACAACGCCATCTCTGATACTGACAAAAACAAAACACGGACAGTTGCGCATTGATAATTGCTTCATTGCGTAATTTTTAACTTAATAAAAAAACTTTATTTAATTCAACAGCTATTGATTCTGAGGCGGTACGAAGTTCGTCGGGTCAGCTAGTTAGAAATAAAACAAAACAAATGCCAAACCACACACGGCACCTTCAATCACTTCAGATCATTGACTTCAGATGCTAAGTAATGTTGCAACAAATAGAAGGAAAGACCCGTAAAATACAACTATGTTTATATATATTTTGTAATTATAGACTTTTTATTTATTATTTGTGCATGATGTGAATATTAGTTATTTATTGGGTTATAACCTAATTATTATAATTTGTTGTTTTCTTTAATGCGTGTACCTAATGTTATTAACCCGTAAATGTTCCTAATAAAAAAAATTAAAACATCTTGAAAGCTGACTTTTTCCGAAACTTCGTTGCTCACTAATTGAAGCAAGTCATTTTTTCTCGCGACGCGGGGCCCCTAGCCGATGCGGGGCCCCTAGGCAGTTGCCTACTCTGCCTTAGGGATAATCCGGTACTGCCCAGAACTCCCAATCCAACACCTCTGATGACGAGGAAATCATGTCTCTCCTACGCGGCCTCATCAAAGTCCGTGGAAGGCTGGCAGCCTGCGCGTCCAGGGACGACAAACTCCTCATCCTCATGGAGCTCCTGACAACCACCATCGATGTCTAAACTCCATCCCAACCTCCCGGACCTTCCGCAATCCCGGACCTACCCCAATCCCTACACTGGACACGGTAATTCACCTGGCGCTAAAATTCCATGCATTCCATCTTGCAGAATATTCAGGGGTGCCACAAAACAAAATATTTACATTCAGTAAAGTTAAATGTAAAATTCCAGAAAAAGTTCAGAACTTATGTTCCCCCATTTTCTTTGAAAATTTGTGTGAGGTTTTTATCCAGTAAAGACTTTTTTCCTCACGATAACACTAATGTAAAAGTAAATTCAGTCGAGTAAATAATCACCTTCAGAAGGTAATAGTTATAAGGCCGAATGAGCCGTAAAACTAGTCAGTTAGAACATGAAAGGGCATTGCAAAGCCCTAGCTAGTTAGAGGATTACGAAAGAATCCGTAGAATCAAAAAAAAAAAAAAAAGCTTTCACCGTCCAAGCTCTCTTTCTGTTCGGACCTGCCTAGGCGACGGACCCTGCCCGGGTCTGCCTGCCGCCTGCTAGCCGCCTCTCTCTGCCGATTTCTGTGCTTTTTATATTTGGCTAGGCGTGTACGTTTGTCGTGTTTTTGCCCACCCCCCTATTACAGTCTGTATACTCACGACGGCCCGTGCCGTATAGTGTGTAATAATTGCATTTGTCTTGAATTGGTTGGTTTGTGGTTTGTACTACATATTATGTCCATTTCCGTTGTTTTTACTGTTAACGTAGTAGGTAATATTAGTTATATTTTTATGATTTTTATCTACCATGCTCAAACAGAAAAAAAAACACATTTTCACTATTACAAAAATAAGGATTGGCGCGCACTATATACATTCTGGCCAATAGAAACTATCGTTTTGTGGACATACATAGTACAAACAATACTCATCGCTTCCCAATATCTGCGCACGCAACATTGCGTATATTGGAATTATCGAAACATTTGAATTTGTAACTTGGTGCTGTTTATTGTAACATTTTATGTAATAAATTTCAATTAACAACGCAAAGAAAAAAAATAATATCTCAGGGCGAAGTTATTTTATGATGACGTTGATATACCTTTAGGTATTTTAATGTCAAAAATTCACGGAACTGAATAAACGTGTACCATTTACAATAATAGACCCTTCACACAGCATCCCAGATGACATAGGCCCTAGGAAAGTTATTTTATGATGACGTTGATATACCTTTAGGTATTTTAATGTCAAAAATTCACGGAACTGAATAAATGTGTACCATTTACAATAATAGACCCTCCACACAGCATCCCAGATGACATAGGCCCTGAGGGAAATTATTTTCCTCAGGGCCTCCTGTGTGGAGTTAATGTAAAAAAAACAAAAATAAAATAAAAATAAGGTCGCTAGCATAGGAGTAGGCGGTAAACACAAAGAGCTTAAAGTTAGTCAAGGTACCGGAAATAGTCATATAATTGTAGAAAGCAACGAAGGATGAGCTAAAATCATTTTTACGAAAGCAGGATAATATAATAATAACATTTGTACCTAGCGGCGAACACAGAGCGGCGAAAGCAAAGCTGGACCGCAATAAAAATTGGAAAGCCAGGATATTTTCGGCAAGGACTAATAAAACCCAATCGCCGCGCCGAGCCGAGCGACGGGCGATAAACCTTTTCGTTTGACCCTTGCCGCTGCCGCCGATGCAATAGGCCACTTGCATGGATTTCATAAATAATGACTTGGAAAAAATCATTTGGATAGATTTTTCTACTAAGATTACGAAAATGTTATTAAAATTTTTTAGAAATTTATAGTTTTTTTTTAAAATAAATAAATAAATCCGTTTTTTGGGCTCGTGACGTCACTACATTAAAATGTTCCGTATCCGAAAATGTTCCTATTAATTTTATAAAATTCCACACTGATGTTTTTTTTTTATATGGCAACACTTCGATTTCCGGCCAGTTTTTGAATTTGTCACTTGAATTCGCTAGCTTTATTGTTTGCAGCCCGGGAACTTAGTGTTACGAAATTAATGCAAACTTTTGGATTTGAAAAATGTCTGAAATAGGTTTTGTTCAGGGTCAGTCTGACAATTTGCCGAAAATAGATTCATTTATGATGGCTACTTTTTTAAGTCAAAATGTCAATTTTATTGGAACCGAAATTAGAAATGCCAAAACAAAACGGTAAGTATTTTTTCTAAATTCTATAGTACTTATAAGTAAAAAAGCTAATAATATAGCACCATAACATTATGTTTCATCAATTATTATAATTAAGGCCATAATAATATTTGTCTAGTATGTCATTGTTTACACGCAGTTATAAGTAGGTATCTATTGTTTTTAATGTGTTATTATTATGTATTTTGAAGGTCTGCACGTGAAAGTTATGGTGACAATGCAATTGGATATGTGCAGGTAGAAAGAGAAGGTTCTATCTGCACAGTGAAAGCAAAAATAACCCCCGAGCACCGTGTCCGCCAAAAAGCATACTCTGTTGTGTGATGAGATGGAAGATGAAATACAAGTCTTGGAATGTCAAGACTGTGCAGCTTCTAGAGGTTAGTTGAACTGTATGTTGCTATATTATAACATTTTTCTCCTCTAGCCTCTACCCCAGGGTTTCCCAACCTTTATTTTGCCGAGCCTCCCCAAACCAAAAAAAAATATTTTCATGCCTCGCTTAATTAAGTTTCAACAAAAATAAGAAACACATTTTTTTAATATTAATTAAATTATTTATTTGAATTTCAAATGGGTACAATACAGATACAATATGTTTATTTATTATGGATCTTTAATAGAAGAGTAGGTACACTTTTAATCATTGATTACTTTTACATTTCTTAGTTTTCTTTTAATTATGCATATTATTCTATTATTATTTATATTAATTATATTTTTATAATTAGAAAATGTTCAACAACTTTCAAAGTAATTTTAGAATAAATAAATAAAAACTTTTAAAGTTCTAATGAGATACTTGAGCTTGCTACCAGTTGGCTCTGTACCAGTTGGCCGATTCTAGGTTCAGTCTTTGCTAGAGCTATGGTTAAATCGCTATGGACGGCAAGGCGATTTCGCTGTTTAGTTTTTATTAAAACTAGAGCTGAAAAACCTGTTTCGCATAAATAAGTGGACGAAAATGGAATATGTATTTTCAAAGCAAGAGAAGCAATTTTCGGATTAACAAGGAATCGTTTGATCAAGGAGCGATTGAATGGCAATACGCATTAAATAGATTTTTTTCAGAAATGCAAACGTACCTATTACGCCCCCCCTGACATTTCTCTACGCCCCCCTAGGGGGGCGATCCCCTCTGGTTGGGAAGTCCTGCTCTACCCTATAGAGATATGGGGAAGAACAAACTCGTGTGATGTAACAAACACACAATCATTGTGAGGCTAGCTATTGATAAATGATTATTTATATTCGGAACATTTTGGTTTCAGGTGGCTGTAAACATGCACTAGCATTTTTAACATGGCTCCATAGGAGAAGTGAAGAACCAGCGTCGACATCTGTCGACTGTTATTGGAGAAAGTCAAACTTATCATGCGTCGGAACCTCCCAAAAGTTCATTATGGCATCTCAAGTTGGCAAGAACGCAGTAAAAAGCGTGGAGAAAGGTAATGGCGATTTCCTGGCAGCAGTACTCCAAAGCAGGCGCGGCTGGCGCTAACGTGCAATGGGGCGCTGAACCGCCAAAAAAATTCAACATCATTTTACAACTCATCGTATTTCTACGTAATGTCTTTATTTATTAAATTGATAAAATTGAGCACAATCTTTAAATTTAATTATAATTATTTATCTATCTAACAATTAACAATGTATTACGGCGAAATAAACGCATTGTTCCCACCCGCCAGTTACGGCGGCTACCCGCTAGGAGCGAGGAACCGAGGTAGCTACAATGCCAAACCGCGCGCCAGAGCTAAGCGCCCCGTAATTTGAATGATCCTCGTAGTAAAAAATCCCAAAACGTCAGAAACATGTCATACTAAAAATCGGCTGACCGTGCGTTGCACGGCCGACCCGAAGAGCTTCGGCATTCTTCGGAAATATTCCGAAGCTTTGGTTCCAGCGGTAGTAAGGTTTGAACAAGATAATATTAAGTAGGTAATAATATCTCTCTTCTAAAATGTAACCATTAGTCAAAGGGTCAGCTATGCGTCTCGTGTGACATTATCTTGTTCGAGCCCTTGGGATGTACCTTTTTGACATTATTATTTGTTTGTCACCCATTGATCGAAGTTGTCACGACAGTAAATGACGATATTGGCGATCCACGCCGCAGAGTGTTTCTTGTGTGTTAATTATTATTATTGGATTATTGCGTTATTATTATTATCTTTGGAAGGTTAAGTATTTTTAAATGGATATCCCACCCACCCTTTCCACTAATCTTCTAATAGATGTAATATCAATAGTAATGGAGTGTAAAATGCTTCTAAAAATATTGATACCAGAATAATTCTATAATAATTGGATAATTGCTAGAGCGCCGTTTTAGTTGTGTTGCGTTGTACAATTTATTATGAGATAAGTTTTAAGATTTTCACGGCCAAAAGCATTTTCGTTATTTGTTTTTGGGGTGTTATGCCGTGTTGCGCTACCTCCTTCTTTAGCCAACGTTTCGGACATCGTTGCAGTGTCCATCATCAGGGCAGATCCGGCAGATCCGGTAGATGTGTTTTTTAGAATTTATTATGAGTTCCTAGGCTATATGTATTTTTATTATTTGAATTTACAAACAGATACATAAAACATACCTACTTACCTGGCTGGTCAATTCACTATATTAAACTCTAGACATCAGCATGTTTTTACATCGCACGATATTTTTACTATTACAGTTACATGATATTTTTAGATACTTAGCAAATAATGTAAAATTATGCATGATGTCTAGATTTTTAAAAAAATATAATATCAACCTTTCGTTTTTTATGAATGGCTTGGTGAACCACCTATAATTTGAGGCACCGGCCGCGCCTGCTCCAAAGGAGTCAGGAGGAGGAGGGGCTTCGATGCCAGCTGACTCAACTTCACATGGACCCGAAGCCCACCGACTGTTTGTCCATCCACAGGATGATTTCTGCTTTTAAGACAACACGAAACCTGCACAATAGAAGTGCTACAGATTTCATTAATTTTATTACATGTGATCTAGATATTCCTACAAATATCTTCCAGGAAGTTTTTTCATTAACAAGAAAGCAGGCAAACTGCCCGTTATGGCACGAAATGCGATACGGCAGAATTACCGCATCCAAACTATATGAGGCAGCTAACTGCAAAACATTAGATGGCACATTGACCGAAGTCATCTTAGGGGGGGGGCAGCCAAGATTCCAGACACAAAGGCTATGCAACGAGGTCGACTTTTAGAACCATTGGTGTTAAAATCACTAGCAAGCCGACTGGGACACAAATATAGAGAATGCGGTTTTAAAATCAGTTGCAAAATACCAGTTATCGGCGGCTCCCCTGATGCTATCACTGATGATTATATTGTTGAAGTCAAATGTCCAGTCAAAGATAGTACTTTGAAAAATTACTTCTTTGAGGGCGTGGTGGCCAGAAAATATTATGCGCAAATGCAGATACAAATGTTTGTGCTGAACAAAGTCAAGGGAGTGTTTTGTGTGGCTGAACCCAATTTTGAATCATCCGGCAAAATGAATGTTTTCCACATCGATTATGATGAAAAATTCTGTCTGGAGACTATTAATAAAGCCATGCTCTTTTGGTCCCGAGCTATATTTCCTTTCTTAATGAAATAAAGTCTTCGGTTTACATAATGTACTTTTTAATTTTTTTAAATATATGTTATTTGAAATAAATCATCTATTTACTCAACTACACTCACTTCTTTATTATCAACATAATATTATGTTCATCCCATCCACCGTATGAATGTATTTGTATAAAGTGACGGAAAAACAGATATTATATACGTATTATGATTATTTCCAGATTAAACAAAAAGTTTACATGACAAAACCTATTTTACTTTACAAGTACACCCTGCTTTGATTCATTTGATAAGGCATACAAATTTAATGTTCTGTATTATCGCTTAGATTTTTTTTGCATTTATTATTCCAACTAAGATAATTAATACAAAGTGGAACAAAGTTATAAAAATTTTTAATGTTGTACATATCACAATCATTACAATAAAACCCTGGTACAAGAAGCATTAAAAGGTGGGATCTTACAATGGATACCATGTATTTGTTACAACACAACACACCAACGTTAGCACCGCTGTATTATATTAATTTCATCTAAAAGCCCACCAGGCGTAAACAATAAATGAATAGCAATGAATCCACTCCTAGTAAAAAATTGCAAGTAAATGCTTGCTCTGACTGGCAACGCTGGCCGCTAGATGGCGCTAGTGTATCACGTTGCATTTTTTCGGGCAATACAAACCTAATAACAGCTTTAATATTTTTTTTAGGTCTTATGTAGGTTACTAAATATTTTATTTTCGATTTCTATAATTTATTAAAGTAAAACATTACACATAAAATCCATTAAAAATCTTGAAAGAAAAACAACCCACAGAACGCTAGGAGGTGCTAGTACAGCATAATTACTTCTATTATATAACATACTTAAATATTTGTGTATAGATTACCCAACTAATTACTTTTTTGTACTATTAAACTATCATATTCTAAATTTATCGAACTCATTTGCATAACTTTTAATGATAATGCAACTCATGTATGCTTATTTTTCACTGTGTACTATTTATCGCTCTGTTAATTTAGCTACGTTCTTTAAAACTTGCTTTAGAACAAACTATTCATGTTTAAGTTTATAATATCAACTTAGTAAATACACATTTCTCTATATCTAGTTTAATATTACCTTAAGCATTTCTGTTTAACCATTATTATACTTAAACTTCTGTGAAAAACTTTTCATGATAATGAAAATACTTACACACAATACTTACCTTAATGTGTAGTTTATTATGTCATATACTATATTCTTATTATTATACTCCTGAATAACTTATGTATTTTGTTTAATAAAGCCTTTAAGGCGTTAATAAATAAAATATATAATCAGAAAGTATGGGAAATGTCAGAAGTTGAAGATGTTATACATAACCATTGATATATAATATACAAGGTGTCCGAAAACTCGTAGTACAAGCGGGAAACTGGGGAATCCTCATCACATTTGGAGTCGATTTTGTGGTATAATTTTTTTTGATTTGACCTTTTGTTTTCGAGTAAATCGAGTCAGAAGTTGATATTTTTTTTGGTCAAATTCTTACAAATTATTACTGACGTTCATAGTACCTAACTAATAAAAACTAATTAAAAGAAAACAAACAAAGAAATCCGGATTTAAAGCATTATTTTGAAATTATCCATAATTTTATTCCGTGTAGTACGGTCGTTTCACGGTTAAAAACAGCTGTTCATTATTTTCGCGCTTTCAAGTCAAAGTGCAATGCGAAATTTGCTGTCCCTTTCTGCGCTCGGTTCTATCAACACAATAGAAGGGGTAAGCTACTAATCCGAATGGCTTGGCCTTGAACTGTGAACTTGCGAACCAAATTTTGTACCCGAAACATACGGAAGCAAGTCCAAAAAGGTAAATGTTCAGGAGATGTTGTATGATAGATAAGAAAAAAACTAATGATTAAATCAGTTAGTTTTGTTTTAAAAAGGAGCAAATTTAACTAGCCTTTAAAAATAATTGTTTAAAAAAAAAACGCTGACTTGAGTCAACTTTTCAATTTGGCAGGCGGGAATGGGTACCGCCGCCCCGGGAACCTTTATTGGATAACCAACACCTCTGCCATAGGTCACCCCAAGTGGTTCGCTACGTTTGGTGATTTAGCAGGGGTGCCGGGTTCATGGGGTGAGGTTTGTCTAGGTCTTGCAGGCGGATGACCAGGACATGCTGAACCCTAGATTCCTACCCACCCCTTAAACCCTTTTCCTTCCCAGAACTCTCCTCTCCTTCCCTTCCTTTAAAAAGCCCCTCCACACAGCATCCTCAAAGATGAAATAGGCCCCGAGGGAAATTATTTTCCTCAGGGCCTCCTGTGTGGAGCTCATGTAAAAAAAAAACAAAAACATGGACTTGAGTCCTACTGCCTCTAAATGAAGTGGACTATTTTGTTATGACATGTGGTGTATTATAAAAGGAATAAAGTCCATGGTACACCCTTCTGCTTCTATGATAGTTGTTGCATCATGGTACTTGCATCCACATGCAATTTTGAAAATCGTATTTTTTCTTCATAATGGGACTTCCATCTTTCTGCCACTGATAAACATGATAATTTACTTCAAGTCTACATCAAAAACTCATTTCTTCAAATTTCGGACTTGGACCGTTTTATCCTCGGGAACGGAAATTAAAATGGTTGCTTAGTGGCACACAACGCAACAAACATGGCCGCCATTTGACTACAGTCGTGTTCGAACCAATTTGAACAAGGTTTTTTTATTTTTTTTTTATAATGTAATAAAATTTATCAATTTAGAAGGCGGGTATGGGTACCGCCACCGCGGGAACCATTTATTGGATAACCAACACCTCTGCCGTAGGTGACTCCAGGTACTAATATCTACAGCCTGTATGTCGGACGAATATCTACAGCTCATATGTTGGACTAATATCTACGAACTTCAGAGTGTTGACTAATATCTACAGAGCTAAGATCGGACGAATATCTATGACGGTCCTAGTGTTGACTAATATCTACAGAGCGTAGGTTGGACTAATATCTACAGAGGACAGCTGAGCAAGAGGTTGTACGGAGAAGCTTAAATTACTTCAATTACGTAATTACTAATTACGTAAAGGCTTAATTGTTTAAAGTACATGAAGTTTTTGCATAATATTACGTATTTTGCTGTTTACGAGGACAATAATTTATTGAACATAATTTATTGGTCATAATACAAAGATATTTATTTATTTATTTATTTCGAAATACACGGCACCTCAACCTAAACTAACCTAACCTAACTCACATAGAAATAGTTATGGTAACAGACTACATAATTTAGAAGCACTCGAAATAAAGAAAGCTGTTAAAACAAAAACCCAAATCCTTAATAATCAGCTAAATGTGTCCAATAGGTCGATATTAGGGGTTTTTACATACATACATAAATAAAGTTTTTTTTAAACTGCATTATTACGTTTTCCAATATGGTATACATAATTGCAAATCCAACCTATGCCAGTGCCGTAGATATTCGTCAACTTTGGTTCTCATAGATATTAGTCAGCAATTGAGCTGTAGATGTTCGTACGCACTTTGGTTCTCATAGATATTAGTCAGCAGTTTGAGCTGTAGATATTCGTACGCACTTTGGTTCTCATAGATATTAGTTTGATTTTTTCAGTTTTTGGAATTCCTGTAGATATTAGTAGACGCCTCCGTCGTAGATCACCCCAAGTAGTTCGCTACGTTTGGTGACTTAGCAGCTGTCCCCGAGTTCATGAGGTGAGGTTTGTCCGAGTCTTGGCGGCGTTTATTTGTCTGCCTACCAGCTGCATGGCTGGAGATCGTGAGAGAGTGGTTGAGGGAGTCCCAGTCGTACTCTCCAGCCGTACTCTCTCGGAACATTGCCTTTATTTGTTAGCGTCTGTATAAATTCATTATTTACGTCATTGACCAATAAAATAACGACAAATTATACGACGTATAATATCAATAATATCTCTCAGGAAGTGATTTTATTTGAATTCGAACTACTAAAGGTAGGAGAGAAAATGTTGTGAACTAAAAATAAAAAAAGAGAAATTCAGAAATCAATGAACTATTAAGTTATTGGTTAAACATGTGGCATTCAATGGAGTGTTATTGGTTAAACATGTGGCATTCAATGGAGTGTTATTGGTTAAACATGTGGCATTCAATGGAGTGTTATTGGTTAAACATGTGGCATTCAATGGAGTGTTATTGGTTAAACATGTGGCATTCAATGGAGTGTTATTTTTTATGCATGCTGTGAATTTATCAAAGTTCGTGTTAAACACATCGATATTTGGGCATAATCTGTTAAATGTGCTACAGCTTCTTCTTATAAATACATTAATCATATTCCACCGCGATGGGAGGAATGAATTCATACGTCCGTCACTCCTGGATACACCAGATTCCTTCCCACCCTTATACCCTTTTCCTTCTCAGAACTTCCTCTTCTTCATTTTCTTAAAATACCCCCCCACACAGCAGCCCCAAAGATGACAAAGGCCCTGAGGGGAATTATTTTCCTCAGGGCCTCCGGTGTGGAGTTCATATAAAAATAAAATAAAATAAAATAAATGATTTTGAACACATTTAATACTACATTAAGCCGCCGCTACCCGTATTTCTGCTGATTTCTTACATATCTCCCTTAAACATTTGAAGTTTTTTTGAAGATAATATCTAGACGCGTTCCATGCTGAAACGCTTATTATAAAATTCCCTCGATAGAAAAAAATCGCAAGGTATGCTCCGAAAATTATTATAAATACGTTTTTGTCAGTTATTTTACAAGTCTTAGTTGTGAAAAAATTCACAATGTTTCTTTAAATGATATTTAAGACGCTTTCCATGAGATTTTTGCTCTATTTTAAACGAGTCGTGTTTTATTAAATATTTTCACGCTACAACGCTGTCTGAAACGTTGGTTAAAGAAGAAGAAAGCGCAACAACTTCAAAAGTCAACCATAAAAATACGTTTGGTCCTGAGAATTTAAAATTACATATTATGATATCGTAATGATATGATACGATCGAAAATTGGTAGGTACTCGTATATCTCTTTTTGTTTGATGTCCGCAATAATGAACTAATTTAACTCATTAATATTATTTAATTAGAAATTAAATTTCAGCGCCCTTGAGGTGATTTTCCACGAAAACGGCGACGAAAATTAGCCAATTTTTATTAAATAATATTCGTGTTCAGCGATAATTTTATTTTACTGACCGGATGTTTTAATATTTCGCGTCGAGATTCATTCAACAATGCAAGGAATGTGCCGCAGAGTTCAGGCATGCATCTCATTCTAACGGCGTTTTAAAAAACGAAACAGAGCTAGTTCACTCTAGTTCGCATGCAGTTAAGTGCCCGTAGGTGGCCCAGTTAGAAACTAATTTAGTTTGTTTTCGTGTTTCGACGTGTGTTGTTCCTGTAATTGATTTTATTCGAACAGCGTAAACGCCGTCGCGCTTACGCAAACTACCTAACTTATAATAATACTAATATACTAATTAAATTAAACTGATTTGTTTCAAAATCAAATGTGTGTTTCTTGTGTTTTATTTTTATTTCAAACGTAAACAATAGTGCGTTATTAATTATAGCGTTTAACAAACTTTAAAACAAGGTGTTTTGTGACTGTTTTTGTGATGTTATTTTCTTGTGTGATTAATTGTGAATGAAATTAGGTGAATAATTATTGTGCGATTAATTAGTGGATTACGATGGAATATACCAATGCAGAATATTATGACATGCTAATGTGTCTTAGACGTTCAAATGGCAATGCAACAATGGCAGCAAACGAATATATGGAGAGATTTCCACATCGGAGACAACCAGATCGAAGAGTCATTAATGGAGTAGCAAGACGTCTTCATCAAACTGGAAATCTGCGTTCAAATATGAGCGATACTGGTCGACCAGGTTTTCGCAATCCTCGTCTGGAAGAAAACATATTAGCATGTTTTTATCAAGAGCCAGAACGAAGCCTTCGATCTGTTGGGAGAGAATTAAATATTCGACACCAGGTGGTCTGGGATACCCTTAAGAATGATGGACAACACCCGTACCATTACCGGTATGTCCAAGCGCTGTTGCCCATGGATAATATTCATAGGAGACAATTTTGTGAATGGATTATTCAGATGGAGCGACAAAATGGGGCATTTATCGAATATATTCTGTGGACAGATGAGTCAACCTTCAGTCGAGACGGCATGTTCAACTCTCGAAATGAACACCAGTGGGCACATGTCAATCCTCATGCAAAGCGGCCAAGACATTTTCAACACCGGTGGTCATTAAATGTGTGGGGGGGTTTAATTGGTGATAGAGTGCTGGGGCCATGTTTTCTTCCAGCAAGGTTGAGTTCAGAACTTTATTTGCATTTCTTACAGAACGAGCTGCAGGAGCTTCTTGAAGATATTCCTCTGATAACCATAAGGAATTTGTGGTACCAGCAAGATGGCGCTCCACCTCATTTTGGGCTTCAAGTTCGAAGATATCTCGATGAAGAGTTCGAAGGTCGGTGGATAGGACGTGCTGGACCTATCGCATGGCCAGCAAGGTCACCGGATTTGACACCAATGGACTTTTTTTGTGGAGTTATGTTAAAGGGAAAGTCTACAGGACAGAATGTCCTGATATCGATACGTTGAGAATACGTATCATCGACGCATTCGATCAGCTAAAAATTAACCCAGGTATGATTCGAAGAGTTCAACAATCGATCATTCGACGGGCCCAACTGTGCTTGGAATTTAATGGTGATAATTTTGAACAGTTTTTGTGATGTGTTTCTGTAAGTAGGTACGTGTACCTGTGTAAATAATATGACTGTGCTTGGTGTGAATTGTGCGGACTATCTGTGCGTGTGAAATATCTGTGCTAATAATCAGGGACACTAGAGGTCTAGATTCGTTCAACGTACCTGTGTAAATAATATGACTGTGCAAGTGTGTGAACTACCTGTGCTAATATTAAATGTGTGAAATATCTGTGCTAATAATCAGGGACACTGGAGGTCTAGATTCGTTCAAACTTAAATGTAGATTCGTTCTTTCAAAAAAATTAGAGTCCTTGCGAGAGCCTTGAAGGAGTAACCTTCTGTTATTTATACCAGGGCGGGAAAGTGGTGGACAACCTCCAATGCCGTTGATGATAATTTTGATAAATTTGAACAATTGGTGACAAATGTTTGTGATGTGTTTTTGGATTTGAAAACATTGCAACAAGATGCGGAGCTGCCACACAACAAAATAAATAGGTACGCTAATTAACCATATTGTAATGCCTAGAATAACTAACTAACCATCACGCCGTTTCCCCGCAGGGGTAGGCAGAGAGGACGGACCGCCAAACAACTCGGTCATGGCACACACTCTTTGCCTTACTCACATTCATACATCGTCTCATTCATTCATACATGCCTAGAGAATAAATTATTAAGATGAAAATAAATAAACTATGGACACGAAAAGAGATTCAGCAACTTATACATAATTTTAGAATAACATCTTCCATCTGTCATCATGACATTTCCGCGTTTCGAAAATTTCAACCCTAAAAAAGCCGAAATTTTTTTAAATATTTTTTTTTTCTTAATTTTAAATTTAAAAATGCTTAAATTGAAAATCTTTATGTTTATTTGGGTTCTCTATGTGATGTAGGTTCACCAGTTTTCCGCTTGTACTACGAGTTTCCGGACACCGTGTATACTATTGGTTCAATAAAAAATATTGGAACAAATAATGACTTGATTATTTCATTAGTTGTGCATTCTTTTAGTCGTCTAATAAAAAATACACATTTAAAATAATTTAAATAAGTTTATTTTATTACAAACTAACGTAAAAAAAAACTATTTCATTGTTTATTTTGGGTAAAATTTCACATTGTAGGCAACACCAAGCCGCTATTGCAGGTTTGCGATTCTGGCTTTGTCTAATCCTAGCGGTGGTAATGTTTTATGGGTAATGTTCTCGTGACTTGTGCAAGTGAGACAAATATATGTTTACTTTCAAATGTTTAGTGATTCCAAAGCTACGTCGTTGCAGTTGTAGAGTGGTTACGCTTTTTTTGATGAGCGGTAATGAAGTTTGCTTCTCTATTTATATACCTCAATGTACATAACTATTCTAAAGTATTCTAGTGACATATTTTATACACATACATGAAGGATAAACAAAATTACACTGATATTATGAATATTTATATACAAATTAAAGTGTACATCATAATGAGGCGCACATTACAATTAAAATTAAAAATATGCATAGAGCAAAAAACACCAGAAATCTAATAATAATATGATTAGGTTATTGGTTTTTGTAGATTTATAAGTCCACATGCAATGATAACAATATGGTCAACGTCTTGAGTCAAATGAAAGTCTATACAAGAATGTGGCTTTAAAATATGATATTCTCTGAGCCGACTTATTACTCGTTCAACGTGTATACGCAGTGCTGCTATTTGTTTGGATAACTTGACCTCTACTTTAGTGCTATTTACACCTGTAACAACACTTGGTGGACGAACAAGTTGACAATGTGTTACATAAAAAATAATGTAACAAGTGAACTATCTGTGTATGGGTACTTTTGGTGTGAAGTTTGTTAACATTCAACATCATTATATTGGTAGCATTGAAATGCTTACCTTTGCTCAGTTGGTGATACTGAGGATCTGCACAGAGGGGTTCACTAGGCAGGACTGGCCTAGAGCTCGTCATTCTTTGAGCAGCCACAGGTGACCACGGCCACCGTCCCTGTGGCGGGTCGACGTAATCAAATAGTAATAGTTCGCCATTATTTTAACAACATGTGAAGATTGATAAATCCGCGCCCACCAGCGGCATCCATTATTGAAGACCATCAGGACAATTATTAAAATCCTGGATCAGCAGCGGAGTACCATGGGAGCACATTATTTCTGCTGGATTAAAACCATATCCAGCATCTGCAGACGCAGTCATGACAAGACCTTCCGACTATACCTGGAGCCAGAGGTGCTCGCCGAGATGCGGCCGAAGATCGCCCACCTTGGCCGTCATCGACATAGTCGGCTGGCTGGCAACCGCCCTTGGACGGGACGGGACTGGAGGCCTGTTCGTCGCTCCAGCCTGCCGTTCAGCACATGTCAGCAGCGGAGGGAGCTAACCGCCCATCTCCGAAGGCAGCAAGCAGCAGCATGGATCGCCTACATATGGCATTCACCCATTCATCAACTCCTCAAGTTGTTGTTGTTGATTATTATTTGTACTTAATTAATAAATTAATTTAACTGTGTCAAAGCACAATACTATTTCATTTAAATAACCTATCCTCATACAAAGTATTACACAGCCGCCTGCTTAAGGTCCACGCCTGAGAAATTCTAGTAATAATCACACTTGTCTCATGCTCTCCATGTATTATCTTCATAACACAACTGAACTATTCACAACTGAACCAAATTGAAAAAATCAAGGATGATAATTTACAAATTACAACCATTCTGAAGAAAATAGACAACAATATAGAACCAAATTCCATCAACACATTCCGTCTTGGAGCAGTGAGGCCTGATAAATCGAGGCCCATTAAAGTGATCTTAAGAAACTCAACTGAAGTAATGAATATTCTCAGAAAAAAAAACTTTTATCTTAACAACTCCCCTGTCAAAATTTTTTCCGACCAAACTCCGAACCAAAGAAAATATTTATCAGACCTACGTCAATCAATGGAAAGTAGGATACAGGGAGGAGAAGTTGGACTAACAATCAAATATATCAACAGCAAGCCGACAATAGTTAAGAAAAATCCAAAAAACTCAAACACATCAATGGATACGGCCAAAACATCCGCGGCTGCCGAACCAAACTCTTAGAGTTGCAAACTTCTATTCCTTTACTTCAAAACGTAGATGTATTTCTCCTTACTGAAACCTGGCTTGATCCTGATATTCACACCGAGGAACTTGGATTCTCATCTTATAACACCTACCGCCTTGACAGGAATCCAGCCACCAGCAATAAAACCAGAGGAGGAGGAGTTCTCATATCCGTCAAAAAATCACTGCCATCCACTCGATTAATTTGCAAACATCTAGACGTAGAACAGGTATTTGTATTACTAAAAACTAAATCAAGTAAAATTTTACTGGGATGTGTCTACATTCCTCCTGGATCCAACATCACAGTCTACCGAAACCACATTGATGACCTCGAAACCTTTAAAAATAAATACCCTGTTGCCAGAACAATTTTATTTGGTGACTATAATACCCCTAGCATTGATTGGATGAATAAAAACTCTTATAACAACTTAAGCCTACCAGAAAATGCTCGTGAAATAATAGATATGACGAACTTACTCGCTCTACATCAAGTCAATCAAGTCTACAATACCAATAACCGGCTGCTGGATTTAGTGTTCTGTAGTGATCTCTCAATTCACATTGTTAAATCAGTTGACGAGCTCCTCCCCCTAGACTCCCACCACCCCGCTTTAAGCATAACCATCTTGATGAATAACTCACCAGACGACACAACTATTCTTCCTAACTTTACTTATAATTTTTCCAAAGCTGACTATCCTAATATGAACCAATATCTTACAAATGAAGACTGGTCATTTCTTCACCTCAACAATAATATTAACTACAGTCTTGAAATTTTTTACACAATTATCAACAGGGCCATTGAAAACTATGTACCACTTTCACATTTCAAAGAAGCGAAGTTCCCGAAATGGTTCAACAGCGAGTTAATCAACCTGATTATTTGCAAAAAAACTGCACACAAAAACTTTAAAGAATCTAAATCCCTTAATGACTATAAGTTATTTCACAATTACAGAACTCAATGTAAAAAACTGTCAAAAAAATCATATTATAATTATATAAATGGAATCGAAAAATCTATACCCTCTAATATACAAAACTTTTTCACACATGTAAACTCTCTTAGAAAAAACAAACAAGGTTTACCCATTTCAATGCACTTCAAAGATAAGAGTAGCACTGATATGAAAGTTAAGGTTAACTATTTTGCTGATTACTTCAAAAGTGTATATGACGAAGATATCCCAGAAAATTACATACCACCACCTTCCCTTATTGAGAGCATGCATATCCCTGCTGTACACATCAATATAAACGATGTTAAATCTAAAATTAAATCTCTAGACAAAAACAAAAAGGCCGGACCTGATAACGTGCACCCCAATATTCTCATAAATTGCATTGCTTCACTGGCTGAGCCGATTTGTCTTTTGTTTAATCAATCGCTTGATACAGGTTGCTTCCCGGACATTTGGAAACGTTGTTATCTAACGCCTATACTAAAAAAGGGTAATAAAAGTGATGTCACTAACTATAGACCTATATGTAAGCTATCTATAATTCCGAAACTTTTTGAAAAATTACTTCTTGATAAAATTTCCCCATATATTAACCGTCTCATTGTTCCAAATCAACATGGATTTTTGTCTGGCAGGTCAACTCTGACAAATCTCTCATTATATGAAAACTTTATATCAAATGCATTAGCTAACAAAACTCAAGTCGATTCCATATACACAGATTTTATCAAGGCCTTTGACAAAGTGTGCCATAAAATTCTACTGGTTAAACTACGTAAGCTCGGTATTGACGGAAAACTTTTAGACTGGTTTGCAAGCTATCTATCTGATAGAGTTCTACTTGTAAAAATTAATTTGTTTTATTCCAATCAATTTATAGCTACCAGTGGTGTACCTCAAGGGTCCCATTTATGCCCAATTTTGTTTTTACTGTTCATAAATGATATTGTTGACATATTTGATAAAGATGTGGATGTATTGCTTTTTGCAGATGATTTAAAAATATTTAAAATCATCAAAACCGCTGAAGATTGTGCCTGTCTACAAAATAATTTAAACAAATTAATTAGTTGGTGCTCTTTTAACAAACTTTATCTGAACATAAATAAGTGTTATTCAATAAGTTTTTACAGAATAAGTCAACCAATTATTCATCTTTATGAACTTAACAACTCTACCCTTACCTCTGTCGCAGAAATTAGTGACTTGGGCATAATTTTCGACTCTAAATTAAACTTCATATCCCATATAAACTCAATATATAATAAAGGTATCAAAATGCTTGGCTTCGTTCTTAGAAATTCCAGAGGTTTCAAGAATATTTCAACTTTAAAAATTTTGTATACATCCTTAGTACGTAGTCAAGTCGAATATAACTCCTCGATCTGGTCCCCCCATTTTAAAATACATTCAGATTCAATCGAAAAAATTCAACACAAATTCTTAAGACACATTAATTTTAACCTCGGTATTCCCATTGAAAACATAAATTATAATTACTTGATGAAAGAATTAAATTTACTAAGACTGTCAGATCGAAGAATTATATCCGACTTAATATTAATGTTCAAAATTGTAAATGGTAGAATAGACAGTCCTGATCTAACTAAGCTCATTGAATTTCATATTCCCACGAGAACTACTCGTTCTAAAATCCTTTTTAAATGTAACAATAATCGGACTGAGTATACGAAACACTCACTTTTACCTAGGTTGCATGAAGTTACTAATAGATATGCTGATGTGATAGATCTATTTAACTGCACGGAACATAGGTACAAGACGGCTATGCTATCATATTTTTTTAATGACTATTAATTTTATTTGTATTATAGATTTTTGCATGTAAATGTATCTCTGGTGTCACTTCACAATGTATCGTCACAATTAACTGTTATACATACACTGTTTTACCATTACTAATATTTT